>VXAA01004000.1:35789-49245 GCA_013399115.1 Anseranas semipalmata | reverse complement strand
TTTTTTCTTTTCTGTTTTTTTTTTTGTTGTTTGTTTGTTTGTTTTTTAGGTTTAAAGCTCTCCCAAGTATATATTAATACAGGACTGAAGCACATACAATTCAGATTCTTTATTAGAGAAGCAGCTTTCTCCTGAGTTCTAGATTGGCAGTTATCATACCAAGTTATTTTGGAGCCCACATGCTGTAGAATATCCCTTAAGCACCAAAGTATGCAAGACTATAAACAATTCATCCTTTGGGCCTCCAGAGACGTACAGTGGTGATGCAGAAGAAAAGAGATTTACTTTGAGATTTTATTATTTTGAGTAACAGAACACTATGGGAAACAATGCATAACAGGAATTTTTGTCTGAAATTTAGAATACGAGAATCTGAAGTGAAATCTTTAATTCCTAATTTAGAGTAAATGAGCATCTTCATCCGTCCTCACACTCCAGAGGAATTTTTTGTTTTTTAAACACCAGCACAAACTGCCTCATTATTCTCCTCCAAGTCTGTTCTTAAAACCTTTCTTGCCCTAATGCCAGCAACAAACCTTATAAAGGTGAAACTGCTCCAGCAATGATTTTACTGCCACTCATGTTGATTGATGTTGTGTCACTGATTCCTTGTACTCTCCATCTGTCTCTTTCCATCTGTCTCTTTTCTTGGATGGTAATGTCTTGGAAAACAGAACTTTAATTTTGTTCTTTGAATAGCACCCTGCATGTACTATCATGATCATTCTAGGAAGAAGAAGAAAATGTAAAGACATTAGGACCTTTGTATTGAGTCAAACCAAAGATCCAAGCAAGTATCCTGTCTCCAACAGCATCCAGAAGTGTATGAATAGAGCAGAATGCACGAGCAGTGCAAGCACAGGCAGCCAGATCTGAGCAATCTGAAGCAGACTTCCTAAACTAGAGATTTTTGTTTATAGTATCCCTGGATTATGACAATTCCCAAGCTAAATTTGTGGTGTTCACATTATCCTGTGAAAATGAGTCCCATCCTGTGGGACATGATGAGGCATCCTGTGAGAAAGCACTTCTTTTGTTCATCTTATACCCCCTGTTGAAAATTTCCTTCATTTCCCTGCTTTGAAAAACGGGTAGCAACAACAACAAAATTATTGGTAGTATCATCTAAGTAAGGTTTTGAGTCTGCAGTGTATGCTACCTGCTCAGGCCTCTGTACTAACTGGGATCCCACTACTGTTGGTGGAAATCTATGACAGTGCATGGCCCAACGGGTAAATTGTAATCTGAGTTCATCTTCAGAAATGATGAGATACCTGTTTTTTTGTTTTGTTTTTGTTTTGGTTTTTCTGTTTTTTTAAATAACATGGTGATGATGGAAGATTTCACACTTCTGAATAAGAAATATTAACTTAGTCTTCTCCACTAAGAATTTTTGTGTTTTGCAGGGTTTGAAACTCAGATAAAAATGAAAATATAAAAGACAAAAAAAAAAAAGAAAGAAAAAGGAATACAATTCCATTTGGGGTTGGGTTTGTTTTTGTTTAGTTTTGTTTGTTTTATTTTTTTTTCTTATGAGATATCTAAATGGACTGGAATTTGCATAAAATAAAAATGCTGTTGTAGTTGTACATCTTAAAACAAGGCAAATCTTAAGACTGTGCTATGAAAACTTTGCTGAATAGTACATTTAAAATTTAATTGCCTTGGAAATTATTGCAAATAGCAAAAGTTTACATTTATTAATGACTTTCACAAACCAACAACTTTCATCAACTGTGATCATTAAGCCAGGTGTCAAAGTTCCTCTCAGAACTTTGCTTTATGGTACAACTGATGACATTTTCACCCCAGATTACATGAACCCTAGAGTGTCACCTGTTATTAATGACTATTAATGGATGTTTCAGCAGTACAAGGAGACAACCTTTCTCTATCAGAATATGCCTGCATGCCACTGGCTAAAAATGAGAAAAATCTGAACAAAGAAGAACCTCTTTTAAGGATTTCCTAAGTAATGGTCTACGAGAGAATAGTTCCACCTCAAATTTTAGCAGTCAAAGCTCATTAACCTGGGAATGGGAAAAGGAGCAAAGTAGAGATGCTAGTTCCTGCTCTTCAAGGCTGAAACGCTGCCTAAATGGCAAAACCTTGGCAACAGTCAGAACACCCATAAAAATGACAACTGCTTGGCAAACAGGGAAAAAGTATTTGGAATGAATAAATTGTCCATCTCTAATCTAATTGCCTGATAAAGCTTCAAAAAAAAATCACATCTTTAGCGTGGTTTATTACTTTTTCTTCCCATTGGGGAATGCCTCAAGGAGGCATCCTCTCTTCATTATGATTCTGATAATACTTTTTTTAGCAGGAAAGTATTTTGCCTCTAATGAATGACAAACCCAATTTCATTGCGTTGTGTTTGTATAATCCAACTTTATGGAAAATACTACAGACTCTAAAGGTGACCAAGCATTATTTTTCTAGTGATGTTGTTTCCCCAGCTTGGTCTCTTCTTGTTCTTGCTCCAAATTTTAATTCGTTAATTCAAATATAATTCATTCCACTGTGATATGCTATACTGTTTACATATCATTAAAAGAGTCAGGCTATCATAAAACGTTGCCTATAAAGATGAAATAACATTTGTAATGAAAATAGGCTTAAAAAAAAGTAGCTAAAAATTAAGCTTTAAGATAACTGAAAAGAGGATAATGTAAGACTAAAAAACATTGTAAATTTTATAAGAACTATTGACTGCAAAGGTTCAAATCATTTTTTTTTTTAACAAACTTGCTGCTGTTTGGACACCCATGAGAACTTACTCTGATCTTAGTCAAACCCATTATTTCAAAATGTATTTAAAATTTTTTGATTTATTTCTTTGATTTCCTTATTATATTGATTTTCTTCAGACAAAAGCTAATAATTTTCTTGGATTTTTTTTTGGTAAAAGTTATTATTTCCTTGAAAATGTTGCCTTTCTCTCATAGCTAGTGAGGTCTTCATCCAAGATCATAAGGGCATTCTCTTTGACTTTTATTCTTACAGAAGTGGCTCATATTCATTTCTCTGTGTTCACCTTGCAGTAACGGGAAGAGAGGATGTGACATGGTGTTTTAGGAACAACAACTCAGTATTTCCACTTTTCTGCTGCTTGTGTCACAGCAGAGAGCCTCAGCCAGTACCTGTGCCACTCAACTCAGTCCCCTTCTCCTTGTCACCCTCATGAACACATGGGCACCACCAGCCCCACCTGGCCTGTCTTTGAAGGCAGACAGAGAAGTCAGAAAAATCTCAGACAATCTCATTGTCTGCTGAGCTCTCAAAGTATTCTGGTTGCTTGCTCAGCGGTGCAGGGGACAGGAACTCTTCAAGGCCAAGATAAAATACATCCAGATATGTCAATGGTGTTAAAATGCTTCCATATCTAAGTGCATGTTGGAGTGACTTCATCAGGAGAATTGGCCACAGCATTTTAAAAATACACTATCTGCCTTTCTCTGCACACCTATTTCAGTTATTGAAAAGAGGCAGTTTAGTAAAGACACATTACGATCTCAAATGCAGCCCTAAGAAATATCTGGGGGCTTGTGTTCCTTTCCATGATGAGCATATTCAGAAGTGTTCCTGGTGGTTAGAATACCTAAAGCTGCATTCTTACTTCTAAAAAACCGGCAAAACTAACACCAAAATCACTGGCCTGCTCTTAGGAATGCTAGCACCATTTGGAAGCACTATCTTTGTTTAAATCTTGACTAGCACAAATTTATAACCATGTATGCATATGCATATCTTCTGCCCAGAAGAGTAGATATTGCAAATGAATCAACACTTTCAGTACCCAAAACCATGGCAATACAGTCTCTGTGAATATGACGTCTAATAGCAATTGTTCTGTCAAAATAAGTTCTGCCATGAGAATTGCATCTGGCCCAATTAATATTTAATCATTTATGCAGTGTGGAACAGCTCCAGCTTAAGTGCGAGCAAGAGAGCATAGCTGAGGGGATGTTTATTTGCTCTTGGTAGACATATGTGAATTAGTTCTGCCAATGCTCTGAGACAGCAGATTGTGAGCAAATTCTGATCCAAAAGTTTTCTGCCCATGTTCTACGTTACCACCTCAGAACCAATATCTGTCTCAACATAATGTCCAAAGAGAAAGAACTGGTTAGGGAGAATTAAAAAAATAAAATAAAAATAAAAAAATAGAAAGAATTAAGGGTTGCTATGTTGCAGTGGGATATATCTGTGTAGAAGAAACTGAAGACTGCATAAAAATAAACAAATTTGCAGAAGGGTGTTGAGAAATAAAAGGCTAGCTACATGTACTGGGTTTAAAAAACATGGGAAACGTTGTTTGATGAAGTTGCTAGGTACATTGAAAAGTACCTAGATATAACAGAAAGAATGGATGGAATTAAAAAGCAAACTAACTTTCAAGAAAGGACTACCTGACTGCGGAACAATCTCCTAAAAAAAGCTGGAAGTCTGTTTTATGTTAAAGTTGAACAGTTGTATCAAAGTAGAACAAGCCTAATTTCAAGTCTGTTAAAAAAAAAAATCTGTTTTCTCACTAAATGTTTTCCATTATTTTGAGGAAAAGTTTATGTTTTTCCATCAATTAAGCTTAGGTGAATTTCTGAATAAAATACAACATACTTGAAAAACATCAACATGAAAAAAAAGTCTTAAAAATACAAGTTCTGGAGCAAAGAAACTGTAAAATACTTAATATTTCTTTTGATGCACATTAACAAGATTTTGTATTTATACATTTTATTTACCCAGTTAACAAAGATTATTTCAACCTTTAATTTCAGTCAGATCATCTTTAGACATCTAGGCAAAGCATTATAAAATGCTCTACCAGAAGCTATCTTCAGAGACAGGAAAATCAATAGACGTGTCTTATTGTTCCTTTCCACCTTGCATAGCAGGAGAATAGTCTTTTATAGGCAACAAAGACAAGATTTCAACACCGGGGTTGGCTGAACGCACCTGGCCTGATCCTTATCCCCTGTTGCACCTCTTTGTTAGTGTCTGTACTACCATCCTGTCCTAGAGTCCTCTTAATAGGTTGTCCCAGTCTCTGCCCAGAAGAGCTGAGTGGTGGTTTCTGCCCTCAGAACAGGAATAACACAATCCAGACAGAAGCTCTCATTTATTTCATTTTCTTTCTTCAAAGGTTTCAGATCATGTTCACTTATATTAACCAGTACCATAACTAAAATGTCAAACCTGAATGTCTCATTTTAGACACCTGGATCCATGCCTTAGAGATGTGACCTTGACTTACCAGCACACCTTTCTGAGCTGGTTACTCTGTACAAAGCACATTTCTGCTGCTCACACCCTGCCTGGGTATCAGCGCTGCTCTCACCTCCCTGGAAGTGGTTCCTGATGGAGGTAGGCCATGCAGCTGATTTCGTCCTTCGGAGAAAGCAACACTTGGTACCATTCTTTTTTCAGAAGTCTTCATTTGCCATTGTTATTGTGCAATCAAGTTATTTTGGCTGGAAAAAAATATGTAAGTAAAGAGTTGTTTACACACACAAGATCTTCTGGAGTTGAATAGCATGCTTAACTACTCATGCTGGTTGTATGGAGAGATGAACCAGTTTTGTTTTGTTTTTCAGCAAAGAAGGAACAAAACACGCAACCCCATGATGATACATAAATTACTTGGCACAACAGCAGATGCAGAGTGCTCACCTGGCACCCAGGGCAGCCAGACCTGCTGGCCAGACGTCAGCAGGATGTTCTTGAAGAACAGGGGGCAGACCCACACCTCAGCTGCTAAGGAGTCCTCCTCCCAGGGGCCATTTGGGAGGAGAAAACAGGCATGTCTGTGATCCTACTGTAATGCAGAAAGCATTTCACTGTCGTCAGTGAATACCAGGCTGTACATGCTGGGGAAAGCACATTTTTCTTGCCGCATAGGGAAGAGCTGTCTTTTTGGAGACAGTTTGATAAAGCCCAGGATCACTCACACAAGTAAGGAGCCTAAAACACTCTTTATTCTCATGTAAAGGAAGTCCAAGAGCTCTCTCAAACAGACAGAAAAACAATACTCGTCTGTTTATCTGGATTTCAAACAATCTTGCCAAAATATCTGAGACAGAAATCCAATATGTCAATCAAAGAACTTCTGAATACTTTTATGACTAAATATAGCACTTATGAATGAAAAGATTTTGTTCTCCTTCCTCTTGGATTAGAGTAGGTTTGGCTTTGGCCTAGCAGCTATGAACAAGTAATCTAGATAGTAAAATAAACGGGGCACAGGCTCAGAAGCTGGTGTGTGATCATTCGTATTGGCTAATTTTAGGATGCCCCTTGGCCCTAGGGACCTCCTAGACAACATCCTGGGACAGATATGAATATACCACTGGTTAGGGACTGCTCTCTACCTGCTGTGGGATGGAATCACCCCATCCTCAAAGAAGATGGGAGAGAGGTAAGGAATACAGATGCAAACCATGGCCTCAGGATGGGACCTGGCCTTTTGTATTCTTTAATCTGAACACAGCCACTGAACCCAGGACATCCACATGGTCAAAAACTTGAAGTTTATTTTAGATGAGTTGCCTTATACTGACTGTAAATCACTACCAGGTATATCAATTACTTTAAGATTAAGTATCTACATAAAGATTATTTTTTATTTTTTGTTAGGGTTGTGAAGCCAAGCGTTGGGAATTTTTAGAGTCAAAGAAGCAAGAAGGATCATCCTCGTTGAAAGGTAGCTGGGTACCTGGGGAAAATATATAAAATCTACATTCCAAGAAAAATCCTTCAGCAAGATTCTGAGATGCTTAACACAAGCTCCATTTATTTGTTTATGGACTTGAAGTTTTATAGGTAGAGTTATAAATTCATGTAGTTTTCCTAAGTGCTGAGATTTTCCATTTGGGAATATGAGTGAAATGCAGGATGTTCACAGTCACAATTGCTATTGTATATTCATAAGAAGGGGCTCAGAGTAGTAACAACATTTGCATATAAAAATCCAAGATATCTGCTTTCCATAAGTACTGCTATAATTGATTGAGTCTGTCTATGCTGCATTCAAATTTATTTTAATTTCAGCCGTGCACTTCTATCACAAATTCCCTATGTAATATGTTATTTCTGATCAAATTTTGGAAACAGAATTATTGACTTTGTGTTTTGCATTAATAATAGATAAGATGCTGTTTAGATGCAATCAAACATTTAATCTATATGCTCCGAAGCTGGGAGGACCTCTGGCATTGTAAAAAGACACGTAACCTGGAAGGAACAAGAATGATTCAAGCCATCTCCTGTCAGGTCAGTGGGTCAGTTTATGTCCCCCAGTTTGCTACCTGCCTGGACTTCTACCTACCTAACCTGTAATGACTAAATTCTTTATATGAGTACTGCATTGCTATAAAAGAGTTCCAATGCCTTGTTATCTTTAAAAGCCATCTAACATCCTCAGTCCTCTAACTTCCCCCAGCATGAGATGGTTCAGCCATAACCATAGTCCTAGTCCTAACCCAATGTGTCCAGAAACCTAGAGGACAGTCCCCACTGTAGGAGACAATATAACATATAGGGGAAAACAAACAAACAAACAAACAACAACAACAACAACAAAACAAAAACAAAAACAAAACAAACAAACAAAAAAACACCTCTAACCAAGGGGGACAATTAATATCCAGTCAGCCACTACTTGTGAAGATTGATGCATTCTTCAGCCCCAACCCTCGCACCAAGCAAAGCTTACATCAAGGATGTTCGATTTCTCCTATAGATAGGAAGGGGGAATGGATTTATTTCTTTTTGAGGTGTTCCGGGGCCTTTTATCACAGGGCTGGATTCTCTTGATTCTGGAAATTTACTGTAGTGTGAGGTTAGGGTGAGTAATCCAAGCAGCTAGTAGATTCTGGGACATTTAATATCCCCTGCTATAGGAAGAGGGTAGTCTTTTTTGTTGTTGTTGTTGTTAGACTTTTTTTTTTTTTAATGTTTTGTCTTCATTCCTTTGCAAGTGTGTCATTCCTCAGAGACCAAGAAGGGGTTAAAGCCAAAGAAATGGATAATTAAGGCAAATGAAAATCCAGCAATTGTTTGGATAAGACCATTGGAGAGTAAAGCAACAACATCATTAAAAGAACTTCTTTATTAGCTTGCTTGTTTTATTCATATAAAAGAATCAATACAGTTAAAAATACAAGATTTTTGATGATTTGATCCAATCTTCTTGTGTCCATCCACAATTCATACACTTTATATTTTATCTCATAGCTGTAAAGCTAATTTGAACGTTTCAGACTACAGATTGATGCTTCTTTATGTTTGTAAACATTTTATTGATATGCTGTAAAATGCATTAATTTCTTAATCTGCAAATTTATGAAGGGTGAGAGTCATTCAGGAGTATCTAATATATACTCTACTGGACAAACTCCTTTATACTTGTCCTCTTCTTGTTAACAAAGTAATAAAGTAATCTATGGTGAAGTCCCATTTGTTTGGGTGAATGGACATATTTTTATGTAAATCTGTCACTGAAACTGATGAAATAGTCTATTGTAATGAACTCAGTTTTGAAAACATAAATGAAACACCGAATTAGAGGCAATTACAAAACAGCTAATCTCAACAGACAACACATCTACACAACAAATTTAGAGTAAATAACTTCTGTTCAGCTTGTGACTAATTTTTCCTTTTCCACTGTCGATCTATCATGCTCAGGTAAAATTCTGAAAAAATAACTATTAGAACAGATGTTTTGAAAAATCCAAAATCACCCTAAGGAAAAAAAAAACCAAAACAGCCTAACTCAGGTTGACAAAAGAAGTGTCTCCATGGTCTTGGATGATTTTAAGGCTGTTTTTATGGACGGTTCCATCTGTACTGTCTCTAGACCCAGACATTCAGAGATATCCAATACAGACACCCAGGTACCAGATGTGCATCAGCTCAGGGCCAGATGCAGTTACTTGGTTTGCTCATTGGCAGGGCCACACTAAGGAAGCACTAACTCAAGTTTGAAAGTAGGTTTGCTGAAAGATTATACTTTCCCCTATGAGTATAAAAACTTAGGGTTCTATTAATTTATTGCTCTCCAAACCATGCTCCATTTTACACCTGTAGACATATCCTAGATGCAAAAATGCATAATTCACTGGGAAACTGCCCTACAGTTTTATAACAACCTCCAACAGGAGAGTTGCCACTGTATGCATCTGTTCCTAAACATACACTTGTAGCTTATAGGTAATTATTTTTAACAGACAAAAAAATGTAATTCCTTTTACCCTCAGCTGCGGAGAGTCACCGTAGTGCAGCAGAGAGCCCACTGAACATGAATTAAATAAACATATTCTATTTTCTACAAGCCTGGTAGGTGACCAAATAAAACCATTTTACCTGCATGCACCTCAGTTTATTCCTCCATAAATAGAAGAAAAAAAAAAAAAAAGACAGTCTTCTCTTCCTTATAGAATTTTTAAAGTGGATAGAAATATGCTTTAGCCAAATTTAATTCATCTCACCTATCTTAGACACTGTTTTAAGGTGGGCTACTTTTGGGAAGTTCTTGTCTCTCTTTTCACTGTAAGTGAAGCTGGGAGCACTGCCAACTACTAGACACATATCCTTGGGATAATTAAGGTGAATCTCTCCTTCGCATGGGGGAAAATTAAGGAAAAATAAATCCAATACAGATTTAAGAATAATGAAAAGAAGCAAAATAAGTTAATGGTTAAGATAATGGTATAAGTTTACTTTTATGTAATTTCATAGTTTTAAACAGGTAAGATTAATTCCATCCTAAAAGGTGATTGTTTTCCTTGTTATATTAGCTAGTGTTTTCCCAAACTGATTCCTTTTATTTATTTATTCATTTATTTATTTATTTATTTATTTTACTGCCCCAGCTGTCTCTTACGTCCTTTTGTATTAGATCTCTGTCCTTCCTACGGTGATATCATTATTCTATTTATTACTGTCCAAGTAGCTGTTGTTGACCTGTGCTTTTAAATTGCTGCTTTGGCCAACTTTCATTTTTGTTTGCTAACAAATTTGAATTAATTGTGTGCAAATAAATTTGAATGGTTTACTACACTCCAGCTGTACTCCAAAGCTGCAGATACAGTTTCTGTCAGAATTACAAAAAAGGTCAAGTCAATAGGAAAGTCTGGTGAGTATTCAAAAATCATAAGCCAGGCTCAGAAAATCAACCAGTTCCTATTCAAATTGAAGAGATTAATGAATACATGTTTAATTAATACATACAATACTATTTGCCTCATGTTTTTTAAGTCTTTGAGAATTGTATTCTAATGACTCTTCTCCTCTGCCTTATGGAAAACGTGAAATAAATGTGACATAAATGTCAAAATAAAGAGAGAGAGAGAGAGAGAGAGAGAAGACAGTGTGGATGCTATACAAATTCACATGACTACTAAAGCTAAAGTTTTAAATCTCATTTCATGTTAAAACACTGAGCAATGGCAACAATGTTTAAGAATATTTTTACTTCTTAATTTTCCCTAGCTCTTTTAGTGAATTATAATGTTTTCAAATAAGCCTCTAAATATTTCTGTTTTTAAATTCTCCACTAGCTGCATTTTGGTTGGTTTATGGTACTGCATTTCAGAGCACCTTAGTCCAGCTGCTAGACTTTTCACCACAAATAATCTCTGTTTTCAGTTCTCTTCTGAACTAAAAGTATGGAGTTGTAAGTCCACTTGTCTGCTAGTGATTTTGATGAATTGACACCCTCTCTGAAAATCCTATTCAGGCTCAGGACTTCATACAATTTTCATACATACTTCAACCTGTAAAACCTTTTCATAATGCTGGAAGCATGAATGTATCTGGGCAAGGTAATGAGGAAAGCTTTACTAAACTCCCTCTGAATGTCTGCCTTAATCTAAGTGATTGTCGAGGAAAGAAATCCTCATGAATTACAAAAACTTATTTGGAAAATGAGATGCAATCATAGGTTCCCTACAAATGTAAGGGGAAAAACAAACTTGACAGGTAGGTCAACAGACACACATCCATTCAGACAGGCACACAGATGGATCAGCCTGGCAGCCTCCCTGCACTTCTCAAGAGGCCTCTCATTAGAGATGTTAGTTATTATTATTTATTTGTTCTACGTAGCATTGAGACCCTCCTGTTGAGACCCCAGTACCATTGCAATAAGCATGAGCACGTAGCAACAGAGTGCTGCTGGCCTCAAAATGTTTCCAGCCTCAGTGGACAGAGGAGAGGAACTAAATGCATTTATCCTGGTGTGGGCAGGGAGAGGAGGCACCTGAAGATGAAAGAACTTGCCCTGCAATTCTGCAAGGACATCTGTGGTGGAGCCCATGTTGGAGCCACTGCTTAGGAGACACACATCTGCAAGTAGGACAGTCTTTTCAAATCGCATTGTGAGTCCTAAGTATAACATTTTTTTCTTTTCCTTAAATTATTCAATCCTGCCCAGGGAGATGGATGATTTAGTCCTAGGAAAGTTAAATCTGGGTGTTGGAGCAAGGGAAACTGTTGTAATTAGCCTGTGATGTTTCAGGGAGGAGTCATGCTGAAGTGGCTTCTGACATCCAAGTCAGCTTGGATATTTTTTCATAATGTTGTAGTTGTGCTGTGTAGATCTACTCTGCAATGAGAGAGAGAATTGCCATTATTTTTATTTAAACTCTGAACTGAATATCAGAGATACGTGGTGCATGCAGCAACTGTCCCTGGACCAGATATCTCTAAAGTTTCAGCTCATGGAAATAAACTAATTGTCTTTCTTATTGGCATCTCACTTATATTTGTCTCTCCATCTAGCTTGTAGTTAGAGACTTCTGGAAAAAAGATTGCTTCCTGAAGAAAGACAAATGAGGTAAGTTACAAAATTAGTTCATTTCAGACGCTTTTGTTCAAGTGACAGCTCAAAAGGACAGCAGGCTAAATGACTCAGAAGCGTGAGAAGAACGTGAACATGATTTATTATCTTGACACCCATTATATAATCTTAGTTTCATGCTGTGCTTTAGAAACTGCCTCATTAAACAAATTTCCAAACATTCCATTACTTGTACTTAAAACTATTTTTAAACAATTTCTTTTTTCAGCATGTGAAGATTTGTTCTTTGACAGACAAGTGAGGACAGTTCACAGGATTTTTATACACACCTTTTTCATCATATGCTGCATACACACAGAAGCACCTGTTTCAGAATTGCTGTTTTAACAGGTTCTGTCAACTTTTGGCCCCTACCTTTTTGTAGATTTGATCTGTGCTGGCAGTTTCTTATGCACTGGAATCTCTCATCTCTTTGGTTTTTGGTCATCCCAAGTGTGGTGACTGGCATAAGTTTTAGTTTCCCTATTTTCCCTGTAAAGGTCAGATTTTGGGAGCCGGGCTGGCAGAGAGCTGAGCAGCAGCATGCTGAGTATTTCCCAGTGCCCCTGCAGGCTGCAGGTGGTTCAGGTAGAAAGGGGAAAGAAAAATAAATAAATAAATCAGATCTGCCTACAAGTGGCAAACTCAGATTTGAGACTGGATTTCTTTTATCTGTATTGTTTGAGCTGAATCAGACCAGGTATCAACTTTATCCACCATTAAACAAGAAGTTGAGCTTAATAAGAGCACAAATGGAGATGGCAGTGATGGCTAACATAAAAAGAAGTAGAACAAACCATTTCAATTCTTGAAAATATGCACAAAGATAAAAAATGTAAATGTCTTAATGCTCTATACCTTAAACCAGATAATAGCCTATTCTATGCTTGATATAAATGTTTCCTATTACACCTAATTTATTCTGTCATTGTTAAAAAGTTAATAGAAAAAAAAAGTAGAGCACGTGTAATGATAAGCTTTGTACCTTGCTGTTAATCAGATAAGAGTGTTTTTCCTTAGCTTACATAAGAACTGGTATAGTGGATCAAACAAAGATCCATCTCCTTTCCTTTTGGTTTGACCCAAAAGCTTTGGACACCATGTGAGAGCACGACAAACAGACATGGTATTTTTCTGATGTACCTCCAAGCCCACTACTACTTGCAGCTCAGGCACAGTGGTGGTTTCACCCTGATGTGCAGCTAAACTCCACCACAAAACTTTCTCAGTCCCCCTCCCCAGAGGAACAGGTGGAGAAAATAGGATGGAAAATGGATCAAATGTTGAGATATGGGCAGGGAGATTACCGTCATGGACAAAACAGACTAAACATAGGGAGATTAATGTAATTTATTGCCTATCACTAGCAGACCAGAGCAGTGAGAACTAAAAGCAAACTAAAAACACCTTCCCCCACCCACCCTCTCCCACCTCCTCCCCCAAAGCGGTGCAGCGGAATGGGGAATGGGGGCTGTGGTCAGTCCCTAACGCTGCATCTCTGCCGCTCCTTCACGGTCACTCTCTGCCCCTGCTCCACGTGGGGTCCCTCCCATGGGATGCCGTCCTTCCTGAGCTGATCCTGCGTGGGCTTCCCACAGGCTGCAGCTCTTC
>VXAA01004000.1:19767-35725 GCA_013399115.1 Anseranas semipalmata | reverse complement strand
GAGATCTGCTCCGTGGGGTACCCATGGGCTGCAGGGGGACGGCCTGCTCCACCATGGGCCTCTCCACGGGCCGCAGGGGAACTTGTGCTGCGGCGCCTGGAGCCCCTCCTGCCCTCCTTCTGCACTGACCTGGGTGCCTGCAGGGCTGTTTCTCTCTCATGTCTCACCCCTCTCTCCCAGCTGCTGTTGCCCAGCAGATTTTCCCTTCCTTCAATCTGCTCTCCCAGAGGCCCAACCAGCGTCGCTCCCTGGCTGGGCTCTGGCCAGCGGCGGGTCCCTTTTGGAGCCGGCTGGAGCTGGCTCTTGTCTGACCTGGGGCAGCTGCTGGGCTCTGCTCACAGAGGCCACCCCTGCAGCCCCCCTGCTACCAAACCCTTGCCTTGTTAACCCAATACAAGCACCTCCTGAGCTGGGAGTACTTTCTATGTACTTAACAACCCTCAGTGGATTGCAAACTTTCACCATCCACAAATCATGGTGAAGAGTTCTGCCTCGCAACTGCAACACTGCCTGCAAGAAAAATCTCATTTGCTTTGAGTGTGATTTCTGGCAGCTTTGTCGGATGTCCCTACAGCCAAAACGAAATGTCTTAGTGAGCTGGAGTGGGGAAAACTGTGGTAATGGAAGATAACACTTTGTAGGAGTGTTTTGTAAAGTCAGGTCCCAAGTGAGAGCAATGCTCCATTTCTTCACAAAAATGCCTGAAGAACCTGAAACTGCAACTGTGCTGGTGAGAGGAAGGGTTTTTGCCTCCTGTGATCAGAACTGGTATGATTCAATATAATGATTCAATATAACTCTATCACTTTTTTCTGCTCTCTGCCAGGTTCACTTTGTCTACTTGGTCTCATCATTTGGGAAATCAGACACTGCAAGAACTGCTGCATTTAAATAAACACTTTAATACTTGTAATAATGCTACAGCTATGTCAAAACCAGTAAAGATGAAATTTAATAATTTAACAGCAAAGGTCACCTCACCTCTGCAAGGAATTTTACATGTGGATTTACCAAGGGAAAAGGACAGTGAAAGGGGGTGAGGATAGTGGATCTGTAACCCTCTCCATGCAGCTCCATGCTCTGCAGGTAACTCCTCTCTGTAAGCCCCTCCATGGCCTCCCTCCACTGAGGTTCTCAGCCAGCTGGACCACCAGGCTGAACTGCCTCTTTGTCTGGTCATCACTGTCATCAGTGCGTCAGGTCAATGGGAGATGGCAAAGCAGCACCACTGAAGACCAAGCGCAAGAGCTGAGGGGCCCAACCCTTCCCCTCCTGCCCTTCCATTAAAGGCTCTGGGGTGCCTTGTGGGGTGATGAGCATCATCAGGCTCATTAACTCCCAGCTATCTTTTGTGTTTGTTACTCAATAAATAATTGTTTCATACCTTCAAGGTGTGCATATCCTTCTTTTGGAGTCTCTTTATGCAGAAGCTAGGTTCAGGTTTTGTCAATAAATTTATGCCAGCAAAATATAGTAGCAAATTTGGCTGCCATGGCTCTGTTCAGGAGATATTCACTGATTGTATCAGAAGCTCAGGAATGTGCAGACACCTGCACGTGCACATATATTAAGATATCTCCCTCTCATACTCAGTTCTCAAAACATTTACTTTAAAAGCATCTGCCCAAACTCTTGAGTTTCTTGCTGGTTAATTTTATGTGGTGTCTTCTGATAAATACAGTTTTTAGCAATTGTATCTGTGCATTGCAAGACATGAGGCATTGATGAAAATTCTGGTAGTCATGCTTACTTACTGTGCTGGTAGGAAACTGGTTCTTTTTCTTCTTTTTGTTAAAAAAAAAAAAACTTCACATCTTCTATTGCAGGGAGATGATCAACGGGAATGAAAAGCTAATGGTGGGCAAACAACCATAAGGAAGTAATTCAGTGTTAATGTACTGCATCAGGGATTGAGAGCAAGAATATAGAACCCTTTGGGGATCCTTGGTAGGCAAATCATTAGTCTAGTCCTGCAGAGTTACACAATTTGCTGTGCATAATTGCAAATAACTAGATTTTTCTAATGGTTAAGAAGAATACTAGTGTGTTAAGAATACATCGAAACAACTCATTCCTTATTGGCCACCATTAAATTGCAGCACTGTTTCACTTCCCGTATTATTGTAATAAGTAACACATTTTCTGGAATAGTTCTTTATAGGTGGTAATTAAATGGAAGAAAAAGGAAGTCAAAAGGTAAACTGAAAGTTTCTCTAGCAATTCAGTTTTGTTACCAGGTAGTATTGGAGGAGGAAGCGCTTCCTAGTAGTGAACCTCTGACACTTATGGACTGGATGGCACTTAATGTTAAAGCTGAGAAATTCAAAAGTGGTTAAGGATTTTGGACAATTCGCTTAAAAACTAATGTGGTTTATATAGACAAAGATTTGAAAACCTCCACTACAGAACTGGTTTTCTGGATGGCTCCTCGGATGGTATGTGATCAGAAATGGAAGGAAATTGTAAAGATCTGGTCTGGTGGAGGCATTACTAATACTGTCTGGTGGAGATGTGGAAAAACTAGAATTGAGGTTCTAGCTACTGAAAGGACAGACTGTTAGTGTGGCTCCCTGCAGAACTCAGAGACCCGCTCAGAGTTCATTACCGTGAAGCACAGCTTCCAGACAGACCGCTGTGCCAGTGGTGGAGGCTGCACCAGGAGCCTCGGTGGGCTGCTATGGGGATGGCTACCCGCCCTCTGGAAAACACCACCTTAATTATAGCCTGAATTTATCCATTTACAGTTTCCAGCCACCATCTTCTCATGCTTCTTTGACTAGATGAAAGAGCTGTTGTCACAAGCCAAGAGAGTATGGAAACGATGACCCCTTCCTTCCAAAGCCTTCTGAAGCCACTCTACACAAGCACTGCTCCCCAACTCTGATCCCTCTGGCATGGATCCTGCTATCCTTTCCTTCCTATCCCAGGCATTTATGGTTCCTCCTGTCCATCACCATGATCCCTGCAGTAGGTTTGGGGTAGGTGCCAGTCCTCTTCTCTCACAGTTAGTTCAGATAAGGCAAAAGACTGCTACCTAGGACAAAAGCTTTAATCACAATGGGCAGATGAAACAGCACCCCCTTATCCAAAGGCAACTGTGACAGGCAGAGTATATGCTTCTGTTAACCCTGGGTTTCAGGGCTTTTTCCCCTCCCCTCATACAGTCTGGTCACTCACTGCCATCATCAAGGCTCTGACGGAAAACTTTTATCAGCACACCCAAACTCACCCGGGCTATGTGGGACTGCAGCTTCTTGGGAGTGTTTTTTCTGCCTTGCTCTTTGCATTAATTATCTCTGAGTTATTTTATTTCATGTGCAAAACCTCTTTAACTCCTCCACAGAGACAGGATCCAATCTGTCCACAGAGACACATATAACCCCTGCTTGGCCTATTGAACAGCTTCAGAATTATATTTAATATTTATGTACTTGATATTATGGAACTGATTATTCTCTGGGCTACTGCTATTTGGCATGCCCCTTACCAAAGCTTTTAACCATGTATTTCAATTCCCATTCTCATTTCCTTCTCATTGGTATGAAATGAATCAGAAAAGGACATGTTCCACCTCAGAGAAGAGTATTACATACAGCTCAACAGGACACTAAGGCCTAGCGTTATTATTAATTCTTCTTTTTGTTGAACGATTTCTGTGATTCTGTGAATCAAAACCTAAAGTGGAGCCGAGGGGGAGGAACTAATCACTGGCCTGGACTCTAATGCAGAAATGATGAACAGGATGCTCTTGGCAAACACTGGATTCAGAATATGCAAGTCTGTACCTCTCTAGAAAAGTACAAAAGCATTGCCATGTAAAGGATTATAACGCACCCATCCCTCAAAGACAATCCTGCTTTATAGCACCAGCCAGCTCTCCAGGAACATGCAGAAGTCACTGATTTACCCTGATGCCTGAGTTACCCGTGGATTTCATGCACTTTTGCTTAAAATTACCCAGAACAAGGGTGACAAAATCCCCCCTTAGAGAAGTTCCACATGACCCCTAGGGAGGCCAGAGAATTTGGACACATTGACCTCATGGCACCGCACTGAATTCAGACCGAAACATTGTCCTGCTACCTGCCTGTCTCATGATAACCTAATGCGTAATGCACTGGCCTCCTACTGCAGCTGGTGAAAGAACAGCACACAAGAAGCAGACTGGCTGCTCATCCAGCTTGGAAGGAGAGAAGCTGAAGGATTTTGTTCCCATGACTGTGACTTTCTCTTCACTAGCAATATACAAGCATTTCATAAGAAACTTGACCTCAGATCTTAGATCATCGTTATCTTGGATGAGTACTTTCATTTGGAGATGATGCTTGCCACTGACTTTGCTTTGGAGAGCTTCCACAGCTCTATAGCAGCAGTGAGAAGGCTGGCTTTCCTATGCAGTCAGCAAAGACAGGTAGCTGCTTACTTAATTGGACTAATTTGCCTTCTGAAAGCTTTCAGAGATGTCAGCGCTGATTGTATAGGGCACTTAGCTTGCCTTCAGGGTCTCATATTTAGATATTGCAATACTTATTCCATGCTGCTAACTTAGTCTGAATCTCACTCTTTGTGCAATACATACCTGAAAAGCTTTTATTATCAAATATAAAACCAATTCAGAAACTAATGGCTGAATCTTCCATGAGAAAAAAAAAAAAAAAAAAAAAAAAAAAAAAGGTTGCATTTCTATATCAGTCTAAATACCAGAGCTAAACTCACCTGATGTCTTCTGGAGACACACTCCATTGTGGGCTCCCACCACTGAGATTGTGCTGCTGTCTGATAAACTCAGCCCGTGTTTTCTTAGTTGTCCTGTCCGGGAGGACTGTGTGGAGAAAGCCTCAGAGATGACTCAGCTCCATCCTGTAATCAGGAGCAGAGTACTGAAGGACAAGATAATGCATGTACAAAAGTTTTGTTATGACAGTTAAATGTTGTCTGGTCTGTTGCCATTGGCTTCACTGGTCCAGAAGGAGAATTTCTGCATGTCTTTCTCTTTGTCAAGGATAGTCCTAGTTCAGGAAAGCATCTAGCTATTTTTGAGCACAGTACTGAAAAGGTTTGAATGCAAAAGCATGACTAAACTGGGTCCTGTAGTGGGACCATTGTGGCATTAAGTTAAATTGAAAATGGAGCCCTAATTTTCATCAAAAATAGAAGTATGTATTTTTCTTTTACACTGTTCTTCCTCAGAGTGCTTTCAAAATATTAATTAGTTAATCCCACAGTGATTCTGGCATTCAAACTTTTCCTACAATAATGATAAAAACTTTCTGTAAATGTTAATGTGCCACTGAACTTTGAAATTGTAGAGACTGTGTTGGAAAAGGAATCTATTCTGTCAAAAAAGTTCTGGCTGAAGCATAAAGGGTAGAGAAAGAAAGATTATGCATAGTAATATTCTTCAAAGATGCTTAAAGGTCAGATGTAGATTTTAAAACTTTCCCTTTCTGAGGGAAAACGTGTCCCCTCTTTGAAGTGCTGTTATCAATTCCTTTTTAGGACTTTCTGTGACCCAGCCCTTCAATTTTATCTCATTGTGTTGAATATCATCAGACTCCAAGGATAGGTGTTCATTGTATTGTCTCATTGTCAGTGAAATCTTCCCATAGCAAGAGAAAAAAATAAAAAGAAAAAAGTTTTCATTTTTAGATCAAGTTTAATATAATCAAAATGAACTACTAGAAGTTGTCTTAATCTTTATTCTTCAATGGGGATACAATCTGGAGAAGTGCTGAGAGCCCAACTGAAACCAGTACAGGTGTTCAGCAGGGCCTTGTTTTGCTCTCATATAACTGGTTTGTCAGTGACCCCAGCAGGAGCACAATACCAGTGGGCATTTGCCAGTTGCTGAGTGCCTGGGGTCAGAAAGGAATTTAGCACATCCCAGAAGGTAATGAACTGTTGCAACCAGCTTTTGTTTGCACATGAAAGTATTAGCTGTGGGTAGAATCCCACTCTGTATCAAAGATACATTCTTCTCAGCAGAGGAAACCCACATATGATAACCAAAAGAAATATTAATTCTGTAACAAAAGATTCGAAACTAGCAAAGCAACCAACCAAAAATAAAAACAACATATATGTAAACCAGTGACTCTCCCCAAGCAAGGTGAACACGCTGGGAGAGCAGGAGAGGTTTGGGGAGTTCATTAAGGACATTGTTTATTAAAAGTATTTAACTCCCTGTACCTTGGACCTTACCTTATGGTGTGTCAGTCACTGCAAAGATTTCAGAGCTTTAAGAAATATAAAAAAAACCACAGTGAATGGCAGAGGGTTACAGTAATCAGTTAGTGAGCTTGCTCTGACTTCCTCTGGTGTAAATCAGGAGTAATCCAGCTCAGCTCCTGATTTCATCCTGTATCGTTCCCAGTGGAATTATAAATGGAGTGGTGTTATAAACAGTGTGAAACCACAGTGAGACATGGAATCACACCCTGTCCCTGTACAATGGATGCCAAGGTGACTCCTTGATTCTTGAGCTTTCCTTCCTTCTTAAATCACCAAACCTGAATGTACTTGGGTAAAATCCAGACAAAAAAAATACTGCCATGCACATCTGCAGAAACAAAATCATAGAATGGTTTGTGTTGGAAGGGGCCTTATAAACCATCTAGTCCAACACCCCTGCCATGGGCAGGGACACCTCCCAACAGACCAGGTTGCTCAAAGCCCCATCCAACCTGGCCTTGAACATCTTCAGGAATGGGGCATCCACAGTTTCTCTGGGCAACCTGTTCCAGTACCTCACCACCCACATAGTGAAAAATTTCTTCTTCTTCAGGAGATGAATGGTAGGCACTCATAATGATCTCACTCCTTCAAGGAAGGATCAGACACCTGAAAACTCCATACTTGTTTCCCTCCAAACCTATGCCCATTGCTTTCCCAGCAGCAATAGCTGTCTGCACCTAATTTCTCTTGCTGGATTGTATGTGACCTGAGGCAACACCCTTCCTCTGCAATAAGGACTAATTGGGCTCTCAGCTGAATTGGACTGTGAAACCAATGACATGGCCTTGGTGTAAAGTAAGCATCATTGGTGGGTTGCTATTTTTACTCACCATAAATCTTTCACAGTAAAACCAAGAAATCCTTAAAAAGAGGATGGCTGAGATCACTGCGGTTTACAGCTCTTCACAGAGAATTTTGTAGTGAGAACCTTGTTTGAGGAATATTTTCCAGCTACTGTCTCCTTCCCTCCCTGACAAGCATTGCCAGCTGGCTGTGTGAGAGCTCGCAGCTCTCTGCAGGCCTCAGCCCTGCCTGAAAGGGTGCCATTTAAATATTCACTTTTTGTTCGGCATACTTAATGACCATTGCAATTATTTACATATTATATCTCCAATGGCCTTCTGCTGCCTTGAGATCATTAGCTTTAATGAAGGCAGAAAAAGGCAGTGAGGTCAAACAGTCAGCTCTCTATTGAAGCTTTAAGTTCCACAAAGAGATTGTGGGACTGAATTTACCTTTCCCATACGGTGCAGGGGCATCTGCTCCAGGTTCATGCAGGTTTTTGTGATCCTCATAAATGACTTGCTGCTTTTGGAGCAATTCAATGTTGAGAAAAAGAAGAGTAGGGGCAGCAAATGCTAAGGATTATTCTGCCTTAGTGGGTCCATGCTTCTGCAATGACTCAGACAGAGGCAGGAGCACCACTGAGAGATGCTGGCTCTTATAAATGTCCCAGGTTGTTCCAGGAACAAATCGGCCCCACACAGTCCCAGATAAAGGAAGGAGAGCTTATCTGCTCTGACTAATGCCAGTCTCAGTCCTGTCACCTGGACAGATTGGATGCTCAGCTGACAAGTTCAGCCTGTGGAAGGCTCTGAGGACCTAATACATGCTCTCAGTCTCTTAGGGGTGGCTACATAGCTTACCCAAATAGAGAAGCTAAGCAGCTGTCAGTATGAAGGTAGTTTAAGAGAGAAAAATTATCTTCCCTGCCATAATTTAAGCAGCATACCCTGGGTGCAGGGGTACATTGCTCACGTGGGTAAGAAATAATCCCCTTCTGTTGCTAACTTACTGAGGAAAATTTTTCAGCTGGTGAATAATGGAAGATATTTTCTCAGAAAAAGGAAAGAATCTTCTCTTAATAATCTTATTGAAATTCTGTTGTGGTAAATTCCATGAGACATGCAGACAAGGCAACGCAGCTTACTCTGGAAGACAGGCCACCACATGAGTTAGATCCAAAAGCAGAACAAATGGCGCAGTGCTCTCCCTTGCAGAGCTGCATGAATTATTTGTTGTGGTTCCTTTTGTCAAATTTAGTTGATTTTTCTCTTTGTTTAATGGTTCTCAGCAGATGGTGCCTTCAATGTTTTTTTCAGGTTTGTTTATTTCTATTTATTAAAAGAATATACTCAATTTATGGGAGCTGTGAAGTGCTGTTACAAGTTTGAAATATGTGTCATGTGATCAGTCATCCAGATCACGTGGACTTATTGTGCCCTGAAAAACAGTAACTTGAGCAATGGAAAAACATCTTACAGAAAGAGAGAAAAAAAATCAACAACCGTATTCTTAGTATTGTTGAAGCGCTGGCAGGTAATGCCAATACAGAGAAAGGTATAGACTAAATGCAAGCTCTGAGAGGGGTCATTCCACGGACAATTTTCTTTAGTGGTAGAGGTAATGCCACAGCTAAGCCAGGTGGAGATGAGGAATAGGGCTTAGCAAAAGGTTACAAACCAGGAGAAGAGCTGCTGAGGCTCACCTGGCCCTTGGACTATGATCCCCTGCTGCTCCTCCACATGGTCACCAACAATATGGCCAGGGAGCCATAGCCACCTGGAGTGTGTCTGGAGTGACTAGGTGGTTCTGTAGGTGATGGTCAAGACCATGGGGGCTCAGGTGGTTTTCTCCTTGGTCCTGCCAGTGAAGAGGAAGGTCTGGGGGAGAAGGTGACAGATCCCACAGGTCCACAACTGGTTCCATAGCTGGCATGGTCGATAGGAATTATTTTGTTGTCAGGGCTTTTATGACCACAGGACCCTCTTTGAGGATAGAGGACAAGTGGGGAGAGGTAGGCCCCAGCTGATCTGATGGACTTCTATGATAAAATGAGGTGGATGACAGGAGAGCAATATTGTGGGTTGTTTCCCACAATATGTCCATGTGATGACATTATTGTCTGGATGGGTGGACAAGCAGATGAGTAAAAAATTATTTTGAGTGCAGTGGTTAATTGGTTGTACTTGATCTGGAGGCTGATAAGAAGGGGAGTAGTGCAGGCGTCTGTCCTGATACTTGCACTGTCTAACATCTCTATCAATGACCTTAAGGAGGAGACAGAGTGGCCCCCTTAGCAATCTTGCAGGTGGCACCAAATTTGGGGTGCAGCTGGGATCCAGTGTAATGCTGTAGGGGAGGCTCTCCCTACTCAAACTCTGCTGATGACCTATGCAGTCATCCATTCTGCTGTGTTGCATGTTTGCATCTGTGTAGTTATAGAGGGATGTTGTTTCTAGATGACTTGCTTCCTTCATTTCAAATTTTCAGCAACAAAGGCACAACAAGGTTATTTAAGTTTTAAAAGCTTTATTTGTGTTAGCTAACTTTCCTACACCCCCGACCGGTGGCTCTGAGTCTTGTTCATGGGGAAGATGAAAATGACATCTTTCTCTTTTCAAATCTAGAAAGAGAAGAGAAAGATGAAGAACTGTCATTTCCAAGATGTTTTTGCTTTTGTTCTTGATGCCCTGAAAAAGAACTGGCTCCCCATGAAACCAGCGGAACTGCTTTCATTAGAAGGTTTCCCATATAGCCCTTCAACTCCCTAGAACTCACCTGCTCTTCTTTTACCCTGAGCCCTTTGTTTTTGGTTCTTTGGGTTGTTTTTGCATGTTTTTATTCTTGCTTGCTTCCTCTCTGTCTCTTGCTTGCTTTCATTCTCATTGTGCATTTTGATGATTTATGCATGCCTAGATGCTTCTGGGAATGCCTGCTGCTATTCAGATGCCTGTAAGGAAAATCTTTTGTAGGGAGTTGCTGAAGTTACTACTAAAATAGGTTTAATATTTTGTTCTTTTGTTTTCCAACTTTAATCAACTCTGATCCATGTGGAGGCATGATCAAGAAGTCTTGCCTTTTTGCTTGTGCTACATTTCAGTTTAATTTGCTTACAATGTTCAATACATGCAGGAAGGAGGCTTCTTCATCTCATTGCTTGGGGAAGGTGCCTTTATATCTCCTCATACTCAGCCTCTGCAGTGCAGAAACCCTTATGATTATGTGGGTCGAAGAGAGGAGGCACCTGGGAAAATGAACAGACACCAAATTAGAAGTCCAAATAGCAGCAACCACGATGTGGACAGTACAGCCAGATTCGCCCATGTCAGCGCTCTGCAACCAGGTCCTGGGCTGAATGCTGACAGCATGTGGCCAGCAGAACAACGTGCATCGTGCTGCTCATGGGTCCCGGGGAGAAAGCGAGGTGAATGTCTCAGCACAACAAGGTGCCACCGTCCCGTGGCTGCGTTTGACAAGCTTATGTGTCACAGACGACCTCAGCAGGTCAGAGCAGCCCCTAAAGCAGTGCCAGCAGGTTAGAGCAGACACTGCCCAAATCTACCTCTTTTAACATCCAGTTAACATCTAGCCCTGCACTGTCTTCTTTGCTAACAGGGAATCTGGCTTTGCTAACTGCTTGGACTCAACTACTTGTTAAAATTTTAAGTTTGATATTCAGATTGCCAAAAAGGTAATTCAGGGCCATGGTTCCTTACATTCTTTGATATTCACCTTACAATGTTTGATGTTTTTAAGATTGCATGGATATGGGAACATGATTATCCAATGCACCTTCATCTGGCTTGATCCGTAGCTGCTCTGGGGTGGGTATGAGTGCTGCGGGCCCCCTCTGCCCACCAGTGCCAAGGGACCGCGGCGTGTTTGCACTTCAGTCCTTACTGTGGGGTGTGGAGCAGAGCGAGTCAGAAACTTTTGACGTGTTTTCTGATTGTGTTGGCTGTCCTTTTTATGGTCACCAGAAATGGGGAACATATTCCTTCTCATGCAATAAAAGGCAGTGCACTTTTACACACTCAGGAGGAGGGGATAAAGCACAAGTAATAATTCATACAATTATCAGACTGTGGTTCTGAAACTACCCAGAGACTGACTTGATAGTGCTGATTTTTTCCCCCACTGTTTGGTTTTTGTCAGCATGGATTACCTTTTTGGCATGCTTAGTGGTGTCATAAGCTAACTGCTCGAGTCACAAGATCTCACCATGTTATGTGACATGTTACTATTAAGCTGTTGCAGCAATGAGAAGTTATTTTTAATATAAAGCTTGCCTCTTGGTGTTACAAGTCAACACAGGCTCTCCCTGACGTATGATTTGTAGGCAACAATCTTTTCTGTGTAACAAAAATTATTATAGCCTGGAGGGTGTTTTGTTCTCCAAAAGGAAATGTACTGCTTCTTCCTACAAAACTTACTCTTTGCACTTCTGATGCTGATTTTATTCTAAATAAGAAATCACTCCCTGTCACAGAAAACCTGATCAAACGTAATTCTAAGAGCTGAAAATCAACAGTAGTTAAAACCGCAGCATCTGTAGCTAGGCCAAACCAATATATGTTTTAATGATAAACAAACTCAAATGGTTGAATTAAGCAGCCTCTATCCATCTAATCTTCTTTGATCTTCAAATTGGTTCTTTTGCTGCTTTTCTAGTACAGTACACAAATACATTAGTGGACTCTTTAATCTGGCAGATAAAAGCATAACTATATAAAACTGCTTGAAGTTGAAGTAAATAGAATTCAAACTGGAATACACTGAACATTTTCAATAGTGAATTTAATACTTTTTGATTGGATTATCACGTGTAAACTATGTAAAATTATAAAATTATAGAGAGAAAATTATCCAAATTAATTCATAAAGGGCAAATTCCCTTCAATCTTTTACTGTCCATAATAGATCACACTCCTGAAAAATGCTTTAAATGTGTTAAATCAGTGGCTACATGAAGAAACTTAGTAGATTTGTCACTGCAAGGAAGCAATGTGATTATTGTCCATGTGCTCCTCAGCACATCTGTACAGACGTCCCTGGCTGTTACTGAGTTGCCCCTAAAGACAAAGCTTTGCCAGAACAGTTCACCCCATCCACCCTTTGCTGTCGTCTCTCCTGAGCGTGGCTCAGAGGCAGAGAGGGCAGAAGGACATGGAGTCAGGGATCTGCCCATGCCACATGCCCACCATGTCGAGCTGGAAACAGGGATCCCTCCACCCAGGTCCACAGCTGCAGAAGGCAGGCTGAGTAACACCGATAGCTGACTGTATGGAGTCAAATGCAAATAGAAGAGATGATGTCAGGTCAACTGTATGAACCTGAAAAATGGTCAGACTTTGGAAGTTTGGAACTTTTTTGGCTTCTGTAATGACTGGAAGCATTTGCCAACAGGGAGTCATTAGCCGTGTACATACAGTTAAGTCCTGGTCTCATTAGAACCCATACAAGGCAGAAGGCACAGTAGTAACCCACAGGTGATGGTCACGCAGGTAACAATGGAGGCAGAATCACCCATTACTGTGTCTTCCTGACAAGTTTTGCAAGAATGAACAGTTACAGATGAAGAACTGCAAAATTCTGTCATCTAGGGAGCCCAGCCACACAGCAAACACATTCCCCTCATCAAGTCCAACAGCAGGTCCCTGTGTGTTTATTCATGCTGAGGAACTGCCATTCATCCTTATAGCAGCTCTGCTTTCTCTATTCACAGCTCTTTATCCATCTCTGCAAGGCACACTGGCCACACCTGTGAAGGCTGGTTGCAAGCTGATTGCAAACTGGCCAGTTTGTAATCTGTTCAGCTGGTCCTGCTGAAGGAACTTCAAACGAAATTGCAGGGCTGCTGATGAGAAATCTTTTATTTCTGATGAGAAACGTTTTTCTCACCATCCTGTCTCTAGGCTATCTTTGCTTAGTCTCTTAGACCACAGGGATTATTTTGAAGACTGCAAAACTACAAGCAAATTGAAAAGGTTTGTATGCAACTGTAAAGATTTGCATGCAATGGCAGATGAACAGTAGCCTGGACCTTCTCTAATAGTTAATGAGTTGCATCCCTGTGATGAATACATATGCTTAACACCAGCAGCTACATTAGCAGGTTAAGATAGAAATATTTTTGTGTGGTACACAGAGTGAAATAAAACTACGTTTCAGTCAGCTCACTCTATGACAAATGGCATGAGATGAACAGAGGTCTGCAGCTGAGTTGTAGATTGGAGAGGTACGTGAGCCTGTGCAACCCAGGCTAAGCCAGCTAGTCAATACAAAAGAGCATCACAAGTTTTAATTTCGGCATGTGTTCCTAAAAGGTCAACATTGTAGCTAGCATGATACCAAAGAAAACTGTATGCAGCTCACCCTTTGGAATGATATTTATTTTAAATGTTTGTATTGACCGCAACCAGAAAGTCCTTGACAGCCCTTTCATTGCATTTGCTAGAAGATACCATTTTCTATAGTATTCAAACATCCTTGTGATGTCCGAATTTGAAGTAGCAGCCAGGTTAGAGATGACTATGCTGGGAGACTGAGGTGTCTGTTTTCTATACTGATGATATTTAAGAGTGAAAGGGTAGTGGCTAATCAAAGTACAGCAGGGTAATGGGAATGGCAGCACAGAATGAGCTAAGATGCTGTTGACTTACTGTCTTTTTACATCTATTTCTTGTGTATTGCCAAAATGGACTGTTATGAATAGGCAGCTCTGCAACACTTTGTAAAATCCTGGACACTTTAAGCAAAACACCAGTGAGACCAGCCAGATCAGTAGATGCTGACAGGTTGAGATCTATAGCCTTTGCTGAACAGTACAAGTAATCACCAGAATTTGTTTATAGAAGCTGTTTCTTCACTGAAACCTAGCTGGACTGGTATTCAAAATGATCTGCACCTCTGTCGTATCTGCTGGAAGATGAATTGCTCCAATATTCAATGCCTACAGAAAAAGGTGATATCAGAAAATAATTTGACTCATTGCATATGCTTGATAACATGGTGAACACAGACGAGCAAGGATCTTAAAGTTTCCAGATCTCTGAAAGTCTGCAATTCCTGTTAATCCAGGTCTTCAGCTGGGCTGTCCAAGGGTGAGCAGTGTCAGGGCCCTGGCTGTGCCAGCAGGCTCTGCAACCCCTTCCCCGCTCCAAAGAGCTGTACAGAGGCTCTGGGGCCTTGCTCTTCACCTGCATTAATGAACTCCACCCTTGCCCGAGCTACACTGCAGGGATGCCTGCACCCAGCATCGTACCGTGCTGCTCCGCACCCCAAATTGCTGACTTGACTTTCTGCCTTGGCCGTGGTCCTGTCTCATCACAGGAGATTTGTCTAGCAGTTGCTGACAATCTGTCTAGTCGTTTCTTTTCTAGCTATTTTACCTATCTGTTGCCCATAAAATCTTTTTTAAGCACATGCCTCTCTGCTGGAACTTAAGCTTGCTATTTTGGGTCCTGCCAATTTAAGACCTACCCAAATCGTGCTGTCCAGATGTTTCCTGGTACCCAAATGACATCCTGACACCCAAGACTGCTAGTCTGTGGGAGTGTGTTCCTCACAGAAATGGCAAATCTGAGCAGTTTGGACAAACAGGAACTAATCACTGAAATCCAGCTTCATCACCTGGAGGTCAAATTTAGCACTTTCAAAACTTACTGTTTACAATGTTAGACATTTCGAGAGCTTTTTTGTGGTACTATTCTGAGTTGGAGCTGATGCAAAATGCCCACTGACATTTTGTGGATACATTTAATCCATATTTGAGAAGTCTTTTATAGAACAGGTTATTAGAAATCTAGATTTAAAAATTATAAACAAACCTAATCTTTTTTTCTGTTATTATTGGTTTTACCTGCACATATTAAGAGGGTAGCTCTAATGAAAACATTACTTATAAATTTTTTTGGATCAGAGCTAGAAAATACCTATTGCCCCAAATGTATTATTTATGAATAATGTGATTTCAGAAGCGGTACAGTTTAAATATTTAATGACTAAAAGTGAATAATAAACATTTATGCCAAAGCACTGAATATATGTCTTCATATACAGGTTTGAAAAAAAAAAAAAAAAAACGAACTGCTAGAAGAAAAAGAATATATGTTGCTTTTCCAAGCCAACAGCAAAATGAAATTTGAAAGCAGAAAAAAAAAATAGATTCTACTGACAGAATATGATAAACAACAAGGTCACCCAAACTGCTTGCTGTGTGTGAGCATACCTATTGGAGGCACACAGGGATCATAACAAAATCCAACACTATTGAATGTTTTTATTCATAATCTCAAAGTAGGTATGAAATATCTACTGGAGAGAACATGCAGACAGGGCATGGTGAAGCTTGATAAGGACAGTGAAATCATACAGACCAATGAAAAAATGAGGTATTAGCAACAACAGTGATTAAGAAAGCACCTGGGAAGGTGGTGTTTTTTCCATCATTTGATGTCTCAGCTGAAGATTTCATTTATCTTCAGATGAAGACTTTAATGTCTTTGGGGAAAATAGGCTATAGCCAAACAAGTCATGCTTTACTCAAATGTAAGTTAACTTGCTCAAGATGAAGGTAAGTGGATAAAATTAAAGGAAACACACCAAGATTTATAGGAGGTTTAATCTCTTCTGCACTATATTGAAAATTGTCAGAATGAGTTGAAAACTCTGAATTTAATGTGCTAGTGATGGGGTGTGTGTGTGTGTGTGTGTGTGTGTGTGTGTCTGATACAAGTAGCTCTAAACATCAAGTCTGGGACCTTCTAACCCAGATTCATTGGACAGCATTTGGCTACTTCGGCCCTCCATACATGAACAGCAAAATTTAAATGGAGAGTTGTATTGGTTTTACATGACAAGGGTTTGGTAGCAGGGAGGTGCAGGGGTGGCCTCTGTGAGCAGAGCCCAGGAGCTGCCCCAGGTCAGACAAGAGCCAGCT
>VXAA01004000.1:0-19510 GCA_013399115.1 Anseranas semipalmata | reverse complement strand
GAGTGACCATGAAGGAGCGGCAGAGACACAGCGTCATGGACTGACCGCAGCCCCCATTCCCCGTTCCCCTGTGCCGCTCATGGGGAGGAAATAGAAGAGGGTGGGTGGGGGAAGGTGTTTTTAGTTTGCTTTTAGTTTCTCACTGCTCTAGTCTGCTAGTGATAGGCAATAAATTACATTAATCTCCCTATGCTGAGTCTGTTTTGTCCATGACGGTAATTGGTGGGTGATCTCCCTGTCCTTATCTCTGTCCTTGATCCCTCTCTCATTGTATTTTCTCCCCTTTTCTTTTGAGGAGGGGGAGTGAGAGAGCGGTTGTGGTGGAGTTGCTGCCCAGGAAAGTAAAACCACCACAAGAGTAGAAGAAGGTCTTCTGAGCTCCTGAATCTGGGTTCCACCACAGTGGTGACCCTGACATGTGTTTTGTAATCACATACTTCACTGTATACATATCTGAGTCTCATTCTTTTACTGAGTAATAATGAAACAACAAGCTCTTCCACTGATATTGCTACTGTCTCTGACAGTTCATCTTATCTTATAACATTTTTTGTTCTTACTCCATATTTTAACATAGGTCCGGAGAATACAGTTCATCTACCTCAACTCTGCCTTGGAAATTGCCTTGCAGTGATGTCATGCCACATCAAGGGACTTTCTTTGACTAACCTGCAAGATCGTGATTTGAGTTGCTTGTTGGTAGAGATCGGTGGATCAGTGCTGGAATAAGTGAACAACATTGCCTTCGTGTTTGCTCTGCACGTACTATGTAAATGAAAAAATTATTTATCTTTTTAAAAATACATTTTTGAACTCTTTCTCATACCTTCTTTTTCCCTTGAATGGGAAAGTGCAGGACAGGGGTAGACATGAAGTAGTTCTCAAATATGTGAAACATTTTCCACATGATTGAACAGCTGAAGATAACTAAACACAGTTTGGACCCTTGGAGGGATGAACTCTGCAATTCATATATCCCGATGTGACTGAAGAATGAATAAATTATAGCTTAAAACCTGATCATTTGCATATTCTGATAAGCAAAAGAGTATTAGGAAGATGTGTTGTGTACATTGTTATATAAACTTGTAAATACTATGCTATGGTGGTCTAGATACTTCTGCCCTAGAGCAATGACTTCTGCACAGGAATTTTTCACCAGTGGCTTTTCAGTTTGGAAGCACACAAGACTTTTCCCATACTCATGTCAAACTTCATTTCAGGCTCACTTTAAAGCATCACTGTTAATTGCCTAACTCTTCAGTACTGCTCCATACTGTAAAACTAGCAGTGGTAGAAAGCACCCTGCCCAAATTTCCATTTGAGGCGATGTTGAACCCGGTGACGGCCTCCATGATTGTGAGGTGCAGGTTGTCACAGCAGGAGCAGGAGCAGGGCAGGGACTGGGAAGCTCTTTCTCATCAGAGGACAATTTCAAATTTATCCCTGTGTTCTCCAAGGATACCTGCTTCACATTGCCATTTTGGATAATCTTCATAACCCAGTGACTTAATTTAATTGCTCCAACATGCTTGTACTTGGTTGTATGATAAAAATAGGTGCATTTTTTATGAGATTTTGTTACAAACTCAAGAAAACCAGACATTCATATCACATTTTAATTGGAAGATGGATGATTATCTGTCAGACTCCTTTGAAAAAGCACATTCTAAATATGCCTTACTGGTGATGTGATATTGGATGTTTTCCTGTAAGGAAAACAGATTGCCTGCTTCTTTATGGGAAATTACTGTACCATTGTACTCAGAACATCATTTAATGCTGGTATAACCTAGTCAGCTGCACTGTATCATCTAAAGTTTCATTTCTGGGTAAATTCATTGAGTAACTGGACTGCTGTAGGTTAGCATTTCTGCCTACTTTATGTCTACTTACTATATTATAGAGGCTGGAGCTGGTAGTGTTCTGACAAAGTTGTAGTTAATATTCTAACAGTGCAGATCGTGTTAGTTGAGCATTACTCCTCTGAGCAGCCAACATTTTCAATGAAAAATATAATTCTGCACATGCAAGCAGATGTTTCCCAGGGCACTCAGTGCTGCCAGTACGGATGTGTAAAGGTGTTTTACTGAAGGATGGTTTCTATTCCAAATGCTGGAGTTAAAGCAGAAATGTACAGAAGAATATCTGCAACCCCTCATGCTGGAGTTGTTTTCTAGATGCTTACAGTGGTTCCTCCTTAAAATTAAATTCTGTGAAAATTCCTGTTCAGTGTTAATATATATATATTCCCTTTCAAAATTGGTAAAACAACGTGTCATTGCTGCAATGTTTTATTTGAAACTTCAAAACAAAAAGAAATAAACATTTTTCAAAACAAAAGCAAAATTTGTTTCAAAACAGAATTACGTCAAAATGGAAAGAACATTTCGGTCTCAGTGCAGCGGCACTTTCCAACAGTGAAAAGTTTCACCTGAAACCCCTGGCTGCCCCTGCCCTTGCAGCAGGGCTGGCGCACCTGGGGCAGTGGTGCTGGCCCCATCTAGGCAGGGCATCGGGAGGCACGGAGATGGGAAGGCTACCGGCCTTTGATCCTCGCCACGGTGTGCTAGCAGAGCCTCTACAATGTTAATGAAATGCTCCCCGCCTTATGTCTGTGGTCAGCTTCTCTTAACTTGCTGCTCCCACAGTTCTTTAATGTGTAATTGCTCCGCATCCAAGGAAATGAGGCAGGCAGCTCTTTCCAAAGCTGTTTTCCACGATAAACAAAATAACAGCATGTAAAGACTGCTAATAAACTGCACCTCCCTCTGGAGGGAAAGTCATACCTCAGTATTATCCCATTTTCTGTTTATTCCGAGACTGACTCTCAAGACCAGCCAAGCTGAGGCCTCCCTGGAGGCAACGCTGATGCCAGCCTGGCCATGCACACCAGGCTGCTGGCCCAAAGGCTGCGCATTGCAGGCTGTGAGTGTCTGTACTCTTATATTGCCATTTTCCTTTCTATTTACCATTCTCCTGCGCTGCATCGCTTTTACATCAGATTTTTTAAAAGTCTTTTCTCCTCCTATGACATGCAAATAGCAGGGATCTTCTTGGAGGTGAAGAAGCAGGCTATATCTACATACATATATATGCTATGCACAAAAATCTGAGCTGAAAGAAAAATCTCCTGAGAGTAAAGCACTTCAGCACTCAAGAGTTAGGAAAAGCGGGACTATCTGTGCAGTTTTAAACTATGCTCTTTCCATCCTTATATAAAACTGAAGGGCTGAACTGACTGAAGTTGTTTTATCTCACGAGACCTGTAGTTTATTCTCCTTTTTCCTGTTTTAAACTCTGACCGAACCACATTTCTGCCACCCTGTCACAGACAAGCACTCTGTGCTGCAGTGTTCCCCACCAAGAGAGGGTTCGGTGATGGGCTGCTACAGAAACTGTTACATAGGGAAAAAAAAGTTACTAAGAAAGCCAAACAACATGCTTTTTATGAGGAATTTGAAAAACAAATTTTCTACTGAAGCATGGTCTTAAAGGAAATCTGTCATCCAGGCTGCTATGCAATAATCTAACAAAAGCAAATTCAGGTTGGCAGTTCCATTCCAAACTTCACTTTTAATTTTTAATCTATTAGGTGCAGAGGGACCTGTGAATGTATTTGCATTAGGAAAGGCATCTTCAGAGGCTGCAAAGCCATCTCTGTTCACAGGAAGGGAGAGAAGAAATGGGGTTGAGGGGGGTGGGATTTTCTTTCCCCTCCGTCCTCCATTCTGCTGTTGTTGAAATAAGAGTATAGAATTTTTGCAGTACTGCCATCGGGCTCCCTGTGCCACTGGAGGTGGATCTGAGGGTGAGGGAAATCCCCTTCCAGGGTGCCCACACAACAACCTGAGAATTCGGACCAAACACACCTAATTTTCCCCCTGATGCAGTCCAGAATGGCCTCCATCCCAGTTCAAGATAAAAGTTTGAATTTCAGAGAAAATGTTGGCAGGAGAAAGGACTGAACCAGTATTCTGGCTGTGTGAGAGAAAATAAAATACAAACTAATTGGATGTTAAGGTCTTTAATGTTATGAGTCACTTAGAAGATGGTGTCTCTAGCAGCCTGTAGTCTCAGGCTGACACTTTGGTTCTGGACAAGAAAGTAAGGAGGGCATACTGTGCATCACCCTCACACACATCCCCACCAATCCCTAGACCATCTAGGCTTCATTTTAACTAAATATGGAAGGGGAGATCCATCCTGGGAAAGGCTATTCTATGTACAAGGGCACTGGGAGTTTTGCCAAGGCGGAAGAGCTTTAGGAAAATGCTTTGCATCATGCCACAGAAGTGAAGCACTGCCATCAAACTCGTGTCAGTTGTTGGAGAGGTTTCACTCCCATGGCTGGTGCAAACACTTTGCCTGCTCTACCAGAGATTGAACTGTAAATTAGAAAATCCCTTGCTGGCTTAACATCTTTGAATAAACGTTCACATATCTTCAGAGGTCAGCTCAATTGCAATTATATTCTTTATTCTGCCTCCATTCAAACAGTGTGTAGTCTAGTAACAAGATCAGATCAAGTTAGAAAATTTTGATTTTTCAGCCAGTACCAAGTTTACTCAGAGTATTTCACATCCAAAGCCTGAACAGCTGATTTTGTTCTGATTCTCTGAGCAAATCTGGCACACTGCAGAAGTCTGTGTTTGTGTCAGAAATATTTACAAATCTGTACGTAAAGGGAACCTGCACCAACAAGGAAGTGACAATTTCTTTCAAGCATCAGAAAGATCAGTTCCTTGGTCATCTTGAAAATCCACAGTAAAATCTGCCCAAGTTCTTCTGTTCTGAAAACTGAAAACTGAACACTGTTGAAAATCTAAGGAAAATTTTAAGACAAACACAGAACATCCACTATAGTTCATTATGATTTTCTAAAGCAAATTTTGAGATGTTTAGATTAGTTAAAGCAGATTGGTTAGAATTCAGAGTTTTATCCCTTCTGCTAATTTTGCATGACAGTCAGCTGTTTCTATAATATTTTGTAGTGACACATCAAATATTGTTTAATTACACAATAGCCTTAAGAGTAAGGAAATAGAGGATATAGTAAAACAGTAGGTTTAAAAAACTTTAATACAAAAAGCGAATATTTGCTCAGACCCTAATTGTCAAAAAATAGTAAGAGTAAGGTGATGACACAGCCCATTGTATGCTATCCAATAGAGTGGACTGAAAAGCCAATTCTGCAGATACAAATCTCCTCAGGACTCAGATAGACAATTTAACACTGTCTTTCACAAAGGATACATGGATAGGAGGTCAACCATGCCCCTGGATTACTGCCAGCAATGTGACCTTAGTACAAAATGGAGATGTTCCTAAATTCCATGCGCAGACCTTTTGACCAAGTGCCTGGACTTTAGCGAGGCTTCTGACACCATCTCTGACAGTATTTTTGTATTTGGGTTAGGCTGTAATGATCTGGCTGGGAAACAACCAGGTGGGTAGAAGACTAGCTGGCTGGTCCAAGAGAGCACCACAGGGGGCTGTGCCGGGACCTGTCTGCATAACGTCTGTGTCAGAGGCTGGAGGAGGTGGCTGAGGGCACTCTCACTGTTTGCAGATGATGCCAAAGTGGGGGGAGCCTTAAAGTCAGGGCTGCCATCCAGAGGGACTGGGTCAGCCTCGGGGAATAGACCATGAAATCCAATGAGGAGAAATGCTGAGTCTTGCCCCTAGGAAGGAAATATCTCTGCAGCAACCCAGGCTGGGGATGGACTACCCGTGGGACAGATCTGCAGAAAAGGCCTCGTGGGACCCGGTGGGCAGCATACAGGACATGGACCAGCAATGAGTCCTGGCAGCAATGATGGCCAATGGCAGCCTGGGCTGTGTGAACCAGGGCACAGCTGAATCTGGTGAGGGTTAGGGAAGCAAAAAGCAAAAAGAAGGGCTTCTAAAGCTACAACATCAGCAAAAGGAAGACTAGGGGAAATGTCAGCCAGCTGCTGAGAACATGGAAAAGGCTGATGTACTCAATGACTTCTTCACTTTACTCTTAACTGGTAAGATATGCCATCAGGAAATCCAGACCACTGAGATTCATGGGAAAGCCTGGAGCAAGGAAGATTTCTACTCAATAGCGAAAAATCCAGTTAGGGAACATTTAAACAAACTAGACAAAAACAAGTCCATAGGACCTGATATAATGCACCCACAAGGGTTGAGGGAGCTGGTCAACACCACTGAAGGCCAGTCCTGATAATCTCTGAGGGGCTGTGGTGACTGGGAGAGATTCCTGAGGACTGGGGGAAAGTAAATATCTTTCTTCTCTTCAAGAAAGGCAAGGAGGGTTTGGGGAACTACAGGCTGGTCAGCCTCGCCTTAATCTCTAGGAAGGTAATGGAGCAAGTCCTCCTGAAAACCATTTCAAATCCTTCTGAAAACACACAAAAAGATGGTGATAGCAAGTAGTCAGCATGGATTTACAACGAAGAAATCTTGCCTGACCAACTTGACAGCCTTCTGAAATGAAAAGATGGAGTCAATGATTGAAGGGTGGTGATTGAAGTGGGTGTTGTTTATCTCATGTTCAGCAAAGCTTTCAACACTGTCTCCTGTGACATCTTCATAGACAAATTGATAAAGTTGGACTAGATAAATGTACAGTGAGGTGGATTATGAAAACAGCCAGGTTCAAAGGGTTGAGATTAGCATCACGAAGTCCAGCCAGACACCAGTCACCACTGGTGTGTCTCAGGGGTCGATACTGGGGTGAATGCTGTTTATTATCTTCATTAATGACCTGGATGATGGGATACTGTACACTTATCAAGTTCACATATGATACAAAGCCAGGAGGAGTGGCTGATACACCAGCCACTGATACACCATGGGTTTGCTGCCATTCAGAGGGACCTGGGCAGGCTGGAGAAATGGGTCAACAAGAACCTCATGAGGTTCAACAAAGGAAAATGCCAGTTCCTCTGAGCAAGTGAACATTTAACTGTTATATCAACCCATAGGTGATTAACCAATAGAAAAATAAATAAATAAATAAATAAATAAATTTTTAAAAGTTCCACTATTTCTCTCAGATAAAAAGAACTCGTCTCTTTACTATCAAAGATAATCTCGTTCTGTGCCATTAGTCATTGTGAGTTGCTCGCAGGTTGGTGAACACCACATCAACGTACTATTTCAGAGAATGAGCAGATGCTTGGCTGCTGTTATGGGAATTAACTGAGATGTCAGCTTTCATCCACTTTCGGGGCTATAACCTGATTGTTTCATGTTTATCTTTAAATAGACCATCTCAGATTTTATGGGAAAACATAAATGTTTTACTACACAGAATGCAAAATAGCCATTAAACCAATGAAAAACAAAACCCTGGCATTTCTGTAAAAAAAAAAAAAAGGCATATATAAAAGCATTAAAAAGCAGCAAAAGCTACTAAGAGAATTACGTTGTGTCCACTCACTCTAACAGCAGAGTCCTGCAGGCCTTTTGAGGTTCATTTTCTCCTGTATTTTCACAGATCCATTCATATCTCACAGAGAAAAGTATACAGTCACGCACATCTTGCTGCCAAGAGTCAAGCAGGAATTCACAGAATTGCTGCAGGAGCAGCTTTTGGATATCTTGAGCAACACAGGTATCCGACCTCTTGTGGAAGCAAAAGGGATTTTTCCTACCATAATCTGAAAAAGGTGTGCATCCCTTTTGCACTAACAGCGTACAGGTTTGGGACAGACAAAGCACAAGGGCAACACAGCTGTGTGATTTGGCTGGGCAGTGCTGGTGCAACACTGAGCCTGCGCAGAGGGCTCGACTCACTGTAAAATCCCAGGTCGTCTTTCCTCTGAGGGCATCATGAGAGCAGGAAAAGGGGAGATAACAAAATGAAAAGGAGAAAAACATCACAGTTATAGAGAGTGAGTGTTAGAAAGAAGCCTTATTCCCATTCTCTCCTCTCTGTAACTTTGTATTCTGGGCAGGGAAGGGGGACAAAATGAGTTTGTCTCAGGATTAATGACAGAGAAAGTGAACAGGAATATAATGAAATGAAATTTTTCATTTTCATTCTCTACTCTTTTCCACTTTCTTTGCTTGATACTTGGCTTGTAAGTGCTCCTTCAGAGACACCGTCTTTTTCTTCTATATGTGTATGACATTTAATTACTCGATATTAATTAATATAAGCAACTTTTTCATTAAAATTTGCAAAATCTTACGAGGGCAAGCAAACCCTGGCTGATGCACATGGGTCACATCTTCATTTTCAGGTCATCACTGAATGGAAGCAGCAGCAAGACTGCATCCTCTGGCTCGTCTTTTAGACACCATCTCCCTGCTGACAGCTGTTCTTCTCCAGATGGCAAAATTCACACCCAAGTGCGCAGCTTTTCAGACTGGGGATTTATTTGGGAAATTTGAAATGCCATTGCATTTTTTTTCTACAGTTTTGAAATGGTACACAGGGCTCACCCACAGGCTGCCCAATTTCTGATCTGGCAACAAGTGCTGCAGAATTTCCACACAGACTTCCGTGGCACAGCCATTCATTCATCATATTGAAAACTGGAGAATTTGTTTATATTTTTTATAACTCAGCAAATTCACTTGGTTTCCGGTTCAGATATTGTTTTCCATAAGGTGTCACACCTTATTTTAGTCATTTTTACTTCTCTTATTGTAATCTCTCATACATTTTGAATTGCCCTTTGCTGTTCAGTAGAGAGAGAACAATTATTTCTGAGCAACATATAAATCTCTGGATGTCTTGATCCTTCTTTTTGGCTTCCATTGCTGGCACTCTCAAATGTTAATTATTTTTCTACAGATTGTTAAAGTGGTCAGTAATGTTCAAGAAATTGAACTCAAAATACATATAGTATCTTTTACATTTTTGGATGGCTGAGGTTGCAGCTAACTGTTTCCAAACAATCACCAAGAATCAATTTTATTACAAGCTTTATCATTAACAGCCTTTATTAACTTCTGTAATTTGATCTAAAAATGCAAGAAGCTGAACTGGAGTTGTTAACTAAAAAATCCTCCAGTTTTGTCAGAAATAAATAATCACCCTTATCTACATTGTACATTTATAGGTGTTTTTTATCCGATAGGTTTAACTCCATAAGGATTGAACTGTGAAAAGCAATGAGCTTCTGAGCTCTCTCTGGAGCTTGGGTCTGGGAAATTGAATTAATTACATATCTTGGTTTAAAAGTGAATGGAAAGCAGCTAAGTAAGATTTTTATGAAATAGTATCTCCATGGCAATACTTGGCCATTGAGTGTAATAGGTACTTGCAATAGCTTCAGCTATTTAGACTAGCAGTTTTCCAGGCTATGTTAGTAATTATTAGTCTTCCTATTCTCCTGCTCCTGACAAATACAAGTCTAAGATAAATCAAAGTACTGTTCTGCTTTCCTTCTGTTTTTACGTAGAGTTCTGAAGTACTCTTAGGTTACAGAAATAAAGAAGAAATGTGCTGGGATCTTTCTGAGAAGACATGGTGCCTGCCCAGGGACTGACTCAGATCCAACACTCACGCCCTATGCCAGCACCAGCGCTGCATCCACACTTAGCTGGATGCAGATGGCATTCCCACTGAGGTCAGTGCATGCTTTTCCTAAGCATTTGTCCTTGAAATTGATGGAATTGCTCACATCAGGAAGTAATTTTCAGCGCTCCCTCATGTGTATCTTGTGACTGTGGCATTGTGCAAAGCACAAGCAATATATTGCCTCTTGAAACAATAATGAGAATATAGTAAGCTTATATGCATCACTCAAACTGTTTTTGAGGTTTTTCATAATGCATTATATCGTGATAAATTTGAACGTATTGCAAGCCACATAAATAATTTGATTTTACATGAATTTTTAAATAATCATCTTCCTATTTTTTTAATGATGTTGACACATTCAAAGTGCTGCACAAGCTTTTCTTCATTTGTTTTTCAGAATAGGAGCCGCTGCCCTGTGAGAGACCCCTCACAGCGCTAAAACATCACCGCAGCCCCCCTCCAGTGCTCTGACACCTCACACCTCTCTGCTCTTCTGTCCGGGATGGGCTGGGGGCCACCAGGCTCTCCTGGACATTCCCTGCCCCATGTCCTTGTGGGGTAACCCCAGCCGGCACCTGATGAGTGCTCATCAAAGGTCAGCTCATGTACACCCATCATGGTTTTGTCTGGGATAGAGTTAATTTTCTTTGCAGAGGCTCACACAATGCTCTATTTTGGATTTGTGATGAAAATAGTGCTGATAACACGCCGATGTTTAGTAGTTACAGAGCAGCGCTCACACAGAGCCAAGGACTTTCCTGCTCCTCGTGCTGCCCTGCCAGCGAGGGGCTGGGGGTGCACCAGGAGCTGGGAGGGGACACAGCCAGGACAGCTGGCCCAGGCTGACCAAAGGGTGGCCATGTGGTGGCATGCTCAGCAATAAAGCTGGGGTAAAGAGGAAGGAAGGGGGAACGTTGGGAGTGACGGCTTTTGTCTTGCCTAGGAACCGTTACACGTGATGAGCCCTGCTTTCCTGGAGGTGGCTGAACACCTGCCTGCTGATGGGAAGCAGCGAATGAATTCCTTGGTTTGCTTGGCTTGTGCACACAGCTTTTGCTTTACCTAGTAATCTGTCTGCATCTCAACCCATGAGTTCTCACACTTTTCCCTTTCCAATTTTCTCCCCCATCCCACCTCAGGAAAGCGAGCAAGCAGCTGGGTGGTGCTGAGCTGCCCGCTGGGGCTAAAGCACAACACACCCCAGCGTACGTTTTCTGTTTGTCTTCATCTCATCTTGTCAAGCAACAGCTTTCAGGGGTAGCTTCTCATTGTACTCCTGTTCTGCATCATTTTGAATATAATCTCTTGCTTGCAGAATTGCATTACTAAAAGTTGGATAGCAACCTGACTGCATGAATCACAGGTATGCCAAAGAAGGCAAAGAGAAAGAAATTGGATGAATATTTATTGATTCAGTTTTTTTGCTATTTCATGATATATCAAAGTACTGGGCCTGTTCTAAGCATCTAATACAGACAACAGTTACTGAAAACTTGAGAAGATTTTTTAAACAAACATTTTTCATTCAAAAGCCCTCATCTGTTTCTCGCGCTGAGCAAAGTTTTATTTTAGAAAGTTGTATTTTATCAGAAAGGACATCAAGGTTTTTCCCTGACCAACTTTCTGAAACAAAATGACAAGCAGATGTATGAACAGCAATGTTCTCATTTGCATTTAGATAAATATTATGAACACAACTTAAGTAGCAGAGGTTCTTGGAATTCTTTGATGGATTCTAGTAGTGAGTGCAATGGCCCACTTCGCTTAAATCATTATTTTCTATGCACCATTAGATTTGCAATACACATCATGTACTTCTACGCTCAAATCAAGGCCAACCTTGAAAATGTCAGGCAGGGTGTGGATTTTGAATGGGATCATTATTTCAAGAATATTGGGCCAGACTACATGCTGGTTTTAGTATGCAAAGTTTCTTTCACTTCAGTAGAATTAGACTGACTTGGGCTTGCTAGCTGTCTGGCTCATGGCATTTATTTTTTTGAAAAGAAAATAAAACCAAACAAGTTTACAATGAGCCTCAGATCAGGGGAACAGCCCTAAAGTGCGAAGCAGAATATATGATTGCACCACAAAGCAGTGAATATTAAATTTTACCCAACAGCAAGGAGAGAATGGAAAATACAAAGCATTTAAATTGGTGCTCTGGCAGGTTTGCAGCTATTATTTAACTAAAAACACCAGAATCCAGGGCAGATCCCAGTACTCCCACTGGCAGCCAGACCTTGGATGCAGAGAGGTCTTCATGTGGCTGTCTTTGTTGAGCTGGGGTAAAGCAGTCTTTGTTCACATCCATCAGAATTTGCAGGCTGTCTGGCAATAGCACCACAAATGTGTTCTCTTGCAACAATTTAAATAGGAACTACATTATAGAACTAATTTAAGGATGGATTTATATTGGTATTTAGGATCATTTTAAAGGCTGTGCAGCCCAGTTTGAGCTGTATGAAATGTTCTTCCTACGCCTTTATCATATCCTGGAATTCCTTTCAAAATCAAGAGTAAAAGATGTGATATTGCAGCACTGAAAGTTGGTCTGTTCAAACTTAAATGATAACTTTTTAAATTAAAAATCATGAATGAAAAATAAATTAGAGAGTAATCAGAAACCTAGCATACAGAATGAAGAAGAGAAATTGGGAATGGCTTTTCTCCAGCAAGCATTCCTGAATACTGTATGAACGTCTTGAACATTTTTTAAGGTTATAGCTGACATCAAGGACAGGAAAAGCCTGTGTGACTCTAAAGCAAAATTTAGAAAAGAAGGCTAGGTTGTTTTAAAATCCCGTTTCTCCTTTTTTTTTTTTTTTTTTTTAAAGTTGAGCAATCACAAAGAAAGTGGAAAAAGAAGTGGAAAAGTGAGCTCTCATTTCTGATACGTTGCTGGAGCTTTTCTGTTCCTGGACTCAAGCAAGAGAGGGTCTGGGCTGTGGCCACGTAACACCGCGGCTCACACGCTGGTGTCTGGTCAAGCCACCAACAAGATGCTATTGTGCAAAAGACCGCAGGACACCTTTTGGCACTGCTCACGCGGACGTTCCTGCACACCCCACACTGCTCTGCCTGCTCTAATTCTCTCCTTCCCCTCCATCAGACACGAGCAAGAAACCTGCCACAGGCTGACCTGGATGCCGACCCTGTAACACAGGACAGCAAGGAGGTTTTGGAAACAGTCCAGCATCAAATGCCAACGCGAACTCTTCATCCTACATGCCCACCACACTTCCCAGCTGCTCCTGCCTGTAGCAGTGCTCGGTGGTCACCTAAAACCTGTAGGCAGGGGCAGGTGAGCCAGCTGCCCGTGCTAACAGACAAGCAGAGGTAGGCACCGTTCATGTGTGATCCAGGCATCCTGTCTGGATGGTGCCCAGACCCCGCTGCCAGGGCTGGGGTGGCTGTGCTGTGGCATATCCAGCTCAGCCCTTGTCCAGTCACTGCTTGTGTCCTCTCCTCAAACAGAGGCAGAAGGTCTGAAGGCAGGGAGGTCTCTCCATGTTAGACTTATAGCAGAATAAAGGGAGGGAAGCAGAGGCTAACCACATTCCTTTCATCTCACCTTCCTCAGCCAGCAATGCAGTATTTTCTAGCAGAGCCAGTGCATTCCAATTATTTTGTCTTCATCCTCTTTGCGTCAAAATTCAATTGTGGCTCCATCACTGGAGGAGCCCTGAGCCATTGCAAGGAGATGGGTCTGTTTCTCACTGGTTACCACCGCATAACATTGGTCTCTGCATAACACACTGGCCAGCTTTTACCAGAGCCAAGTAAAGCAGAGTTGATTACATCTTCCTTCCTCATTCCAACATAACATCAACAATTACAAAAATTAACATAAAACAAAATTAAAATAATACAGAGTTTCAAAACCATATCAACATCCCATTAACTAAAACAGTTAATGAGATTCGATGGGTGCCCAGGCTGCCTTGAGATTTTCTGCCTTGCCTCTACTGCTCCTATATGTCAAATGGGTGCAGGCGTATGAGCTCTGGCCATCACACACTGCAGGGCCTCTGCCTGTCAGGCTTTGCCACCCGAGATATCTTTGGGGATTCCAGCTGATACGTTGCCCTGATCTACATCCTGCAAGGATCAGGAGAAGATACTGCTGCTTCTTTTACAGTCTGTCTCCATCTGGGCCCAGAACATCTGATACTGAGAACATTAATTAAAGCACACAACTCTCACCACTCAGCGTAAAGGTGACTTAGGCTCCTGCTTCTGGGTTGTGGATTCCCTTCACAGGTCCATGCATCCAGCTTTTGGGCATGGCAGCTCTCAGGAGCATAGCACCTGGGATCTTTCTGAAGCTGCCCCAGGAAGATGAAGACCCATCAAACTTGGTGAAAATAAAGCACATCAAAGCTATTCTTCTAGATTGCTTCATGCCCATTCCCATGACCATGATTTCCCATGATCACTCCTTGTGGCCACCATGCAGATTCTACATGTCCAGTGAAAGAGAAGTAGCAAACTGGTTGTATGTCAAGACACTAAAACACTCAAAAGATTGGTAAGAGTGGGGCTTTTGAAGTTAGAAATAACCTTTTAAATTCTGCTTTGATTGCAGTTCTGTTCATTGTCAAATGCAAGTCAGTTACCAGAGTGTCAATATCCAGATTACAACCCCCCCGTCACAGATGGCATGTCTAACATAATTCTGTTAGACAAATAAGGAAGTAAGAGAAGCAACAGTTCAGTTTATATTTATTGGAGAGAAATAATCTCATGGGAAAATAATAGAAAACATATAATTTACTACTAGAACAACAACAAAAAACATAGCTTTTTTCCTTTTTATGCCTAATTAATTTTGTCACTGTTTTCATTTTTGTGGTGTATAACATAAACCATCGATAAGCAATAATGCAAGACAATCCTTCAAAAGCATTAAGATAACATAAAACTATTCATTTTTCACATTAAACAAACATTTATCCAAGTATTTCAGCTTTGTAGTTGTGGCCTCTAGCCATCTACTACATTTTTATATCTCTGAGATATTACTCTGTCCTGACAAATCTTAAATTACATTAATAATAAATATCATATTTTATGTACCATTTACATGAAATGATCTCATCAAAAGCTTCAGTTGCAATTAGAATGTTCAGACATACCTTGGAAAACAACTCTATTTTTTGATTTACCACATTGTTGTGGTACCTAGCTTTTGAAGTCTTTTGGCTAGCATCAAACATCTGACCAAGGAGACATAACTTTCTTGTGCATGATTTCACCATTTTCATTAAACTCAACCAAAGATTTCAACATTTTTGTTTGAATTGACTCAATGCAATACCAGCTTCAATGATATTCAGTGACAAAAGGTACGGTCATAAAAATGTATCAAACCCGAGGAACTGCCTTGTTCACTCACAGCTAATTGTAAGAACTGGACACAGGGAGACCTGCCTGCACTGGAAGGTCCAGAGAAGGGGCAGAGCAGAAATGCTCACAGAAGGCTTACAGTGGCTGTGCTGCTGACTCCTTGCATCTACCTGGGCTGCTAGATGTAAAGAACATGGTAGACTAGCATCTAAACTGCACTCAGAAACCTCCACAGAGGATAATGATGATTTCTGCTTGACCATTAAAGCTAATAAAGCCTCTAAAACCCATTGATGACTTTCAAAAACAAACAAACAAAAAAAACCACAGACCCAATTGTAGCAATATTTCTTCAGTATTTTTCATCTGTTTAAAAGCTTGAATACAAGGGCTTTGAGACACTAAACAAAACAAACCACTGGATAATAGAAACGTATCAACCCATTTTACAAGTGGGAAAACAAATGCATTGATGACTTGCTGAAGATCCCATATAGAGGCTTCAGTTCTACTACAGTGCCAGTGAGACCTGTGTGGCACAAAACCAGACACCTCTTGCTTGATTATAATGCCAGCTCCTGCCTCATAAGGATACAGTGAAGATCTTTAATGAACCAAACCCTACCACGACCCTGCTGTTCAAGAAGGAGGGGGCATCATCTCCACAAGGACCTGGAGGAGCGTACTCCTGCCTGCAGACAGTGCCATGGGGCTGCTTGAGCCAGTCTAACCGGAGGTGCCTTCCCCACCTCTGTAGCTAGTACAGGGCAGCCTTTTCTGAGACTGATGAGGACAAAGGGACTGATGAGGGAAAATGTAGGCTTGGGAAAAATAAATAAAAAACAGCTTCATAAAGAGCATATAGTTTGAAGAGAGATTTAAGGGCTGTGTAGGAGTAAGGAAGAGGAGGAGGGAGCAACCTGGGAAGTAAAACGTGGATTTATTGTATCAGGAAAAAATAGAAGTGGTGTTAGATTGCGGAAGAGGAAAGTGTATCAGGAGAAAAAAAGGAACTGGGAAGGACAAAAGGGAAATCAGAGAATTTTTTTTAAAATGTCCATAGACTCACGTTGCAGGTATTCACTTACACTTCTGCAAAATGGGAGTCCAGCGCACTGAGTGACTTTGCAGACAAGGGAAGGACAATCTCCATTACTAGAAGCACTCAGACTCAGTCCCCCATACAGGGAAATTAAACTGCAAGGGGTAAAAGAACCAGAACAGGAGGAGAGTGCTGGGAGAGTGCGCTGTGATTATATAGTATTTGTGAACTGGCCTGGGATGCAATCAGCATCATAAAAGAGACCTTGGCTCACAGAAGATAAAAATATTCTGGCCAAGAAGTTGTAGGTTAAGCAGGAAAGCATGGTAAGCAGAGGCCATATACCCTAAGCACAACTGAATTATCTTTTAGTTCATACATACATTCACATTTAATTAAGTTATGATATTGTCAAGCCTTTGGCATGCTGCCTGCTGTATAAACATTTCTGGCATAGATAGCCTGTAATTCTATTACAGACTTAGTAATTCAAATGGAGGAGCAGGCAGGCATGAAACTACTCAGAAATTTCGACTGAAAACCACCTATAGGTTACACAGAGCATCGCAGTTTGCCAAGGTGAAAGAATCTAAAAGTGATGTCTCCACTCACAGGAGCCACCCGAGGTCTGTGCCCATCTCTTCAGTGTATTAGCAGTCAAACAACAAAGTCTGTCTTGTATCAGCGCAACGACCTGTGAGCATCCCCCATGTACAAGAACAGCATCATCTGAGTTTGAAGGAGCTGCTGTTGGATTATTAGGTTTGTCACTGGTAGGATTCAATTATTTCTGTATTATTTGTGTAAGAGTAATGCAAAGAGGCTCCAGCTGAGACCAGGCCTCCATTTTACTAAGCACTGGGAGACAGTTTCTTTCTCAAAGGGTGCATGCAGTTTCAGCTGACAAGATGCAGACAGAAGGGAAACAGAGGCATTGAGGAGTGATTTTATTATGGCTGCACAGCAGTACAGCCAGAGGCAGACTAATTCCCATCGGCACTTTTGCATTAGCAGGTGTCCAGTTAAAACATAACCATATGCTATTTCTTGATTAAAATAGAAGCAAGGCCATCTTAAAACTGTACCATATCAAAAATAATACAAAATTACAATAAAATTTATGTTAGAGGCACAGAAATATTACATTTTAGAAGATGGAGGAAAGGAGAAAAATGTTTTACCAGCAAAATCCAATAATTCTCCCTCCCTGCTATGCCTTTGCCCTGTACTGTTTCTAGCAGAAAAGCACATTGTGCTTTCCAGTAAGGCAATTTTTTTTTGGTGGTAGTAGATGGACAGACTGGAGTCTGATTTTAGATTCTATAATTCTGAGAAAAACGGTTTTCACCATGAAAGTTACGCTATAAACCACTCTCTACAGAATCAGGTTTTAGCTGCCCTTGTACTTACCTGAAGAAGTAAAGTTTCTTCCTCCAAAGTCTTGTTTGATGCCAGATCAGATGCTAGATTGGTTTGCAGTCCTTGACCTGCCTTACTCCTCTTACCAAATTTCCCTCGCTACTCAGGGCTGTCAGAGGTCTTCTGAAACTCAGGAGGGAATCCCTGCATACTGCCATGGCTCGACATCTGTGTCCTGCACTAGAAGAGTCAAGGAATCTTCTTGAGCTGGCACAGAAAGTTGCAAAGCCTTCCATCCTCTGTGCCATGGGATGGAAGAGTTCACAAGAGTTTAGAGCCAGATTGTTGTTAAAACTTATGCTTGATCGTTCTTTTACAAATAATGTTCTTCTACAAACAGCAGAAGTTTGAGTATGTCCTACAGGATCTGTGCTGCTAAGAGGTGGAGGAGTTGTAGGCAGCATTTCCGATATTGTGTCTTGTAATCATGGAATCACCTCTTTAAAGCAGGACACAGTAGTTATTTGGCTGGGATATACTCACCAGATTTTCTAATTAATAGGTGTTTTGCTACCTGCCAACCTACATTGTCAAGATTATTGTTCAGAAGCATTTGTTTTCTGAAACAGATGCATCTGGATTCATCTTTTCTAGACCTGTTAGAAACAAATATATTACAAGCATGCACTGCAATGATACCACAGGTTTTCTTCCACCGCAGTGGATGTCAAACTAGAAAAGCATTTCCTATTTGTTCAAGGTACTGTTTTAAATTTTCCCCACTGTCAGGCCTTAAATTGTCTCTTGCATCAGCCAAACGTCTTTGTACCATTTGTAGTATTTGCTCTTGAAGCTCTTTTCTTACACGTCTAGGTTACGAAGTTAATAAAGATGAGGTTACTTCCTAGGTCTTTTAAAGATGATTATGTCTATATTATATATATATATGTATATATATATATGAATATATACGTATATGTGTATATATATTTTTGTGTGTATATGTATGGTACGTATCCATAGCAATTCTGATACTTATCAGTGATGAACTGACTGTAGTCTGAGAACAAATGAGTTAAAACCCGTTGCGTAACTGAAACAGATATATTTGCATAAACACACTAAAAATTTTATGCAGCTGCATTTTTATTTTGCTTTTAAAGTTGTTTGTACAAAGTTGACAATTCAGTCAACTCTGTTGTCATGCCAAAAAAACTAAACCCAAACCCATAATTATTCTATCAATCACATTGTTTCAGAAGTTCCAAAACTGACTTTTATAAATAAATCAGATATATTTTAAAATTCCTAGCACTTACAAGGTTTCTCCACTATTGCAGCAGCTTCCACCTGGCATTACTTTCTTCCCTCTCTTCACTGAAGACTCATCTCAGAAGATAAACTTATTCTCTGATTACTTAAATGCATTTACATGACCAAAGCTATATAGGTCTATAGCCAGCTTATCTGACTTAAGGCAAATGAAACCACTTCCACTGCAGACTTCCACTGCAACGAGCAGTTTGCTATTGTCTTTTTTTTATCCCGAGAGATGACTGAGAAACAACAACCATTTCTGCAAGTAGGAGCTGTCTGACTGCCATAATTTAAATGCAAATAAATATCCTATTGCACTTTAGGGAAAACATTTTAAATTAACAAGGCCATTCATTTAAAGATCCTAATAAGCAATTAGGCTGAAACAATGATATCAGAAATATCAGTCTCTTTGTAATACATTGTTTTCACTCGCATGAGAATTTTAATTATGGTATAACCAAGCACACAGCTGAAGTACAACCTTTATCCACACACGATTTCACCAAACAAAATTAATCCAATACATTTTCCTAGTGTTCTACAGGTAGCTAATTAATTGTAGATCACATAACTGTCACAAGATTAATGAAATGCTTTTATGTAGGTAGTAAACACTGCTCACTGAAAATATTACTGTATTCAGTATACAGTGTTGGAGCTGAATACATGCAGGAAAATTCCATTTCTCCTACAAAGAGACCAATGACCTCATTGAACAAGCAGCTCTCTGTACCTTTCACAAAAGCTCTCAGTGAGGATGAGGAGTACATCGCACGATCAGCTGACACATGGGCTGAGAATCCACTCACCTGATGGCAGCTGTGATAAATGGCAGAAAATGCTGAAGCTGACAAAATAGAGGATATTCACTTTAAAGGGAAAATATTCTACAATTCTACAAGCAGCTGGCAGAA
>VXAA01003999.1:34684-120166 GCA_013399115.1 Anseranas semipalmata | reverse complement strand
CTGGGAACAGGCAGTCTCCCTGCTGCCGTCCCCCGGCAGCAGCAGGCTCAGGCACTCCCTGCAGCCAGAGGCCTGAACAGCCACATCTCTGGGCAGGCCCTCCATCTGGGTCGCCACAGACTTTTTAGAATAAACTCGCTGTCTAGTGGACACCATGGTAGGATCGTCGTTCAGCAGACTGCCAGTAGGTGAGCTGGTCTCCCGAGCGAGTTGGTGCAGAGCTCCCACACCAGTGCGCACGCACTGATGGCCCCTCCCTGTTTGTGGTGGGCAGCTGATGTCTTCTGATCAGCCCTAGCCGTGTTACTCTTGAAGATTGTACATAACCCTGCCCGATTAACCTTTGCATTCTGCTAAAAGCTCAGGTCTATTATTTTTTACAGATAATTCATAAAGATAAAAGTTGAACTTTCACCATATGAAAACAGAACTGGATAGTTTTATTTGTCTGGACAAACTAACTTGCAGCAGGTTTTTCTCTACAAGTATTTTCCACCATAACATGCAGTGCAGAACAGATTCTGATTCAGTAAATTGTTGCTTATCCATGGAGAATTTGTGGCTATTGGTGGCTAATGATGTTCAGATGAGGAAAACAGACTATCTTTAGAAGTAGATTTTCAATGGCTATTGGACAACATGTACCATTTCCCTAAAGTGAAAGGAAGAGAAGTAGAGGACACACAAAGTTTACTTTTTATATTTCAGTTTTTTCTTGGAATTCGTGACTTTGTCTATTCACTGATATAAAGTCTAATCTAATAGTTTTTCAACAATTTGTCCTAGTAAAAATCATATATAAAACATTAACATCAATAACAATTGATATTTCTTTCTTTGACATGCATCACAGCTTGCATTGTATAGTATAGAATGCATGATCTAAAAGCAAAATATTCACCTGAAAAAGGGAGTTACTCTGTAAGCCAAACCTGAGGCCAGATTGTCCTTTCACAGCCATGTACGTGGAGGAGAAAGAACACGCTTCTAACCTACTGTGAAGTCACAGTTCTTATAGTGAAGTACTTTTCCTCCAGATTTTGTAAACCATAGGCTTCCATAGCAGAATATTTTGGTTTGCCACATTGTTGGAATCAAACTTGGATGTTCAAAACAACCGTGTTAGAGAATTACTGAATATTTGATTTCTTTTTGTTTTGTTTTGTTTCTGTCTCAGATGAAGTCACTTGTTGCCATGTGGCAAAAAATATTCTGCCTTTGAAACAAAATGATGGAAACCAGCAGTCTGCTTATCAGAACAAAATGATGTCATGCCTTTGAGAGTTATGAAAGGGATTTCCAACTAGCTATGGTATACCAGCATTGTTATAGGATCTTTGTGATTCCTAGCTGCACTGTCCCCTCAAAGTCTCATTAACGTAATTAAAACTAGAATTTATTCAGTTCTACTCAAGTGTTTCAAGAGGGCTTATTATGTGCTTTTCCCCTTGGAGTATTAATTTACCCTTTCAACACAACAGAGCTGCAACACTGAGAGGGGGCACGATTGCATACCACCACAATTGCTTCTAGAAAAAAAGGATGCCCTTTCAATCTGTTTAAAACAACATAGATTGATCTGTATATTGGTAAGTTCTTAAATATTAATGGCAATTTTTATTCTAAGAGTAAAATTTAAATAATGAGTTTATTAAAAGATACTCTGGTTCATTTGCAGGTACATTGATAATAATCAGCTGAAGTGTCTTGCAGTACTGCTGTTCATTTTTTTGGTTTATAGCTGCACAAAGTAAAGTAAAGCAACATATTATGCTCTCATAATTAAACAGCCTTATGTCAATTGCTTAAACTAAATCATAGCTGTCTTGATAGAAGAGTGGTTTCTCATCATTAGGGACTCTGTTGCCCTTTCAACTAACACAAGTCACTTTCCTGGTATCGGCAGGATTTTAACCACAGGAAACAATTCATCCACCAATATGAAGGCTTCTGCTTGACTTACGTGTTCAAATCTGTCCTCAGATGCCCCTCAAGTGATAAGCAGCCCTTTATCTAGCAGTACAGTACATACATGTGTGTTGCTATGAGAACCAAAACAAAACTCAGTCCCCAAGTTGACGATGCTGCTCAATTGTTAGGGCACTTCTCAACTTCACTGTGAACATAGTTTCTCCAAAACAAATCTGGTATTGAAGGTCAAAGCTTAATTAGCTAGGAAAGCTGGGCATCTCTTAGACCTTTTATTCAGCAACAAGAATATAGGTAGTGAGGCTTCTAGCTGTGTTTGAGTACCAATATGACTAAATATTTGCTATTTTGTTAGTATAGAAGTGGCATATTATTTTTTTTTCTATGAACAATACAACAATTACAATATTTACATGGATTGAGTGGTGTATGTATTAATAAGTTTCAGATTGTTCTTTTTTTCTCTTAGCACCCACAATGCACTGAAATATTGTTATGTAATAAGGAAAAAAGATGTAGAAACTCAAGAAAAAAGAGAGACAAAGAGAGAAATAGAGAGGAAAGCATGACAGAAGGAAGGGAAAGATTTGTTTTAGATATGTTTAATCTGTGATGCCACTCTCAGCAGAGAAAGTAATTAAAACATTTTATAAGAAATAGATGTTAAAATATTCTCTGTTTAGATATGCAAAACAGTACTTGAGACTTTGCTTTGTCTACGAGCTTTTGATAAAGTGAGAGAGTGGTGTTACTATATGCCAGCTGGCTAACTGTCAGCCATCCTTGCACCACTGCAAATAATGCAAATAAATAATTAGAATAAGTATAATAAATGTATTACACTGCTTACGGATTTTAGGTCCATAGTGCTTTGCCTTTTTCTGATGGAGGCTTGTTAAATTACATTTCAGAAGTTCTAAATCCATTAAGATTTCTTTCCAACGTCTTTTTATCTATCTATCTATCTATCTATCTATCTATCTATCTATTTTCTGTAATTCTTTAATTAATATGTAGGCATGTTTCAAATGTGTTACATGGTTTAATCTTTCATTTATCTTCTGATGGTTTTTGCAAAACACTTTGTAGAGTTAGCCTAAAATTAATCTAATTGTTTAAAAATGTTTATTTATGTTCAAAAAGTGTCAAAAGTTACTATTTCCAAATATTTCTACATTATTTTAAATGCGTTTTTTTTTTTCTTTCCTTTTCAATCTTGTTATTCTTTTTGTTTCCTCTTTGGATAGGGTTTCTTAGGACAGATTTTTGTTTGTTTTTCTCTTCACAGAAATACTTGGGACAAGGGCTATAACTCCAGGTAAATACCACAGTCATCTCCAGATTTCTGGCCTCTCCACATCCTTTGCCACCTGTTTTCTAGGTATGCATGGAATTTGGGTATGTATCTAGGAAGATTAGAAGGTGCATGTCAAACAAGTCCTGAGTCTAGATCAATCGGGACAACACGGATTCTAGGACATAGTGTGTTTTCAATTTAGATCAGTCTAAGAAATTTTCAGTTAGATTTAATTACTGGAGACCATCATCCGAAATGCTTTTTTTCTCAAAAGCAGAAAGGTTCGTCAAGTGGTTATTAGGAAAATAGCTTCCTTCTGCATACTGTTTAATGATCAGAACTAAATGAAGCTCCTAATTTAAACTGTCATCTTGGAAATGCATTAGAACTTTTGGTAGTGGGAGCATTAGACTCTGCTGGTAGTGGTTCTTCCTCATGAATGCATTTCACTGGAAAAGCAGATAGATTTGATGCTTGTAACAAGTGTATTGTATGCTTGTATTTATTTTCTGATAAAACTCTACTGCGGTGAAATCTAGGAACATGAAGAGGACGTCTTAAATTTTGGCTCTAGGAAAAAAAATAAATAAAAAGAAAACAGGTTTCAGGGGAAGATTGAGAAATTACTTTTCTGTTGCACTGGTCTATCAAGTAATATTTTATTTTGTACAATTTACTGTAGCACAGAAAAAGACCAGAATTTAATAGTGTCTTTACCTGCAGTCTGTCACAGGTGGAAATAAATAACAATAAAAAGATAATACTAGTCCTTTACGGTATTGTTTGGTTGGTTGGTTGGTTGGTTTTGGTTTGTTTTTTTTTTCTTTGGATGAGTTCTGGTTCATATCTACCTGACCAGGCCTGACTGACATGGTTTTACTTACACTTCTACACTTCTAAAATTACACTGGAATGAAGTGGACAAGCAATGTAAGTGGTAAGAATAAAAAAATCACACCTTACATATTGTCTTGCTGCAAGCAAGCAATTTCGCTACAAACATAATTCACTTCTAGTTTAAGTTTTGTTTTCCTCTGTTGTCAGGAAATCTTAATGAAAGAGCAGTAAAAAAAAAAAAAACTGCATGTGAATTTGGAGTGCAGACAAGACAATGCATACAACCTGCTTCCATTCTAATGGAGTCATTTATTACCATGGTGCCAAGAAATACTGAAGAAAACTGACTGAATGCAGGTGCTTTCCATTATTTCTTCTTTCTATCAGACATCTTCTATTAGGTTTAATAAAATCTTTTCCAACAAGCAATTTACCAACCAGAAAATAGTGTTACAATTTAGTAAGTTTTGCTTTTCTTCAGTTAATTCATTTTGAACCTTTTTTTGTGCATTATTTTAAAGATCTTAATCACACTTGCATGAAGACTAGAAGAGAAAAAAGTAATTTTTCCTTTATTCCTATCTTCCATTGAAACTAAGTCACTAGCAAGCTAGAGCTCTTTGTAGAAACTAACACTTAACATGGGTATGTTGTTTTTTTTTAATCAGTGGTAGATTAATATTGTTTTTTTTTTTTTGTTTTGTTTTGTTTTTTTTCCAGCTGGTTTCTACACCAGCATGCAGAACCTCTGCACTGTATCAGATGTCAAAATGTCCCCAACACAAAGAATTACCCACTTTGCCACAGCGGTTTATAATAAAATGGAGTTGCATTTGCACTATTTCAGGGACTGCGTACGTTAGTCTTTTCTGTATTGTTTCTCTCAGTATGTTTCCAGTGGGAATCAGGCTGTCAGAAGCATCTTTAAAACTGTTTTTCTGCATGCCTCTTACTCAAAAAGAATCTTTCAAGTAGTGGGTGGAAATTAATGTAAATAAGCACTGACAATATTAATTTACTTACCCCAAGGGAGGGTTGTCATGCAGTGTCTAGATGTTTCACTAGTGTCAGACATGCTGACACTTGTGAGCCCCTAAGCCCTCTGAGCCCCTAGGGGATTCAGTGGGTCTAAGAGAAGAAGGGGGTGGTAAAGTATGAAGTACTGTCTTTGCTAATTTGCAAGCCAGAATTCATTTAATCCTACTTTCCTTATTCTAAGGAGCAGAAGCCTGGCATTAAAAAGGTAAGGTCCTGAAGGCATAGCACTCTTGTCTAACTGTAAAATGCTAAGCATGTGTTCAAGTATGTATCACTATCCAAAGTATAAAATTAGATTGGAATGGAGGAAAATAAAAGGAATTTCCTCAAGCCTATTTACTTGTAGTTTAATTTTCTGTCTTTAATTGGCTTAAAGGGATTAATGAAGTATTTGGTTACAGGAATTTGTGATCTGGCAATTTTATAGACCTGAGTGGGATAAATAATTAGCTTTGAGAAATAGGTAATTCTAAAAGCAAAAGCAAGATACCCACGCAACTTTGTCATTATTTGGCACTTGTGACACTTGGCAAAGAAATTGCTAACTTGCCAGCAAGCTTCAAGCTCTCTCTTTTGTAGTTCATAAGTGTGAAGAGACAAGAGAATATATCTGGACCGGAAATAATTTGAGAAAGTTCCATTATATAGATTGTCCTCTGTGCTCTGGTGGTCTGCCCAAAGAATCTGTGAACCAGTTAATCCAGCACAGAGATGGATTAATTCTAAACACTGAACATAATACTCCTCTGTCACTAAAAGGCTCATTTTTGAATAAACAGAGTCAAGGAAAATGCTCCATGGCAATTGGGATACCCCTTAAAGGCAAGTGTTCCTCTCCTGTTGGTTTATTGAAACGTGGTACATGGAAACTGAACCTTGTGCAAACAGGCCATATTCCTGTTAAATTATTTCTCTCAAATATATGAGTCTGATCTCATAATTTTTTACTGCTGCTTTTGTTATTGATAAATATCTACAGCAGCACTATCTGCAGTGCTACAATTTTTACACTTGATTTCTATAACCTAGTCTAAATTGATTTTTCTTGGGTTTAAAGTTCCTCTACCTATTCTATCTGCATAAGGAGAGGGTTAATATATCTTGAAGCAGATGAGCAGCTGTAATACAATTCTGTTTCTTTTCAGTACTACTTTAAAAATCACTGTAATAACACCTGTCAATATAATTAGGTTCTGTCTAAAGGACTATCATAAATGTCAGGACTAATAGATGGTTTCTCTGTACATTTTATTTATCAAGAATAGTTAAATGTTATCTCTAAACTAGTGAGGAAACAATGGAGGGGTCATATAAATATGTATATCAAAGCTGTCATAAAGAGAGCATGACAAGTATCTTTCTTTTAACTGATAAAGACACTAATAAGAATTAAGTGAAACTTTCACTGAAGTGTTTTTACATTCATTAAAAAGCATAGTCTGGGAAATTAGAATGTAGCAGCATTCTGGGGATGTTTGTCTGGAACTGAGGCATCTAGAAACATTAAGCAGTGTTTTTTTCATTTCAGCAAAGGGCAAGGACTGATTTGCATTCTTCTATGGCTCTTCCTAGGAGCAGATCAACAAAGCAATGTTGGCTTCAGTCCTGACAAATCTGGCTGATAGCCTCACTTCCCTGGCTGCATGGTGTGTGACTCATGCATTTACAAAGTGTATAAGGGATAAAGGGATTCATCCTGCACTCACTGACTTCAGCAGGACAGTATCAAACACAGAGACTCATTGAAACTCAGTGGGACTTGGTTTCCTCAGCAGAGCTGTACAAAAAACTGATTCTTTGGTGTGATACTGATTTTTTTTTTTTTTTTAGATTTAAAAAAGAAAAAAGTGAGATGATTAGAAACATATCTATGTTGTTTTTTTTTTTTCCTCAGAACTATCAAAAATCAAACAAAGTATGCATTTGTCCTAAATAAAATTCTCCTTCATTGAGGGGAAAGGAAAATATTTTATTTTATTATTTTAATAGTTTTCAAAGTGGAAAAAAAAATCACTTTGAAAATGCAAATTTGAAATCATTCATTAAAATAAAAAGTATCTTTTTCACTGAATCTGTTCACAATAATTTCAATCTCTCCAGATTGTGTTGTTTTTTTTTTTTTTTATAAATAATTTATACAAGAATGTATTGCTCACACTATTTATGCTAAATTACTTTCTCAAGTTGGGATGTAGAGATTTTTTTTCATTATTGGAGATATCTTGCTGTGAGGTAGAAGGGTGTTTGTCTTTCTTCCAGTGTAGTCCCTTCCCTCATGGATTCTTCTCATTAACATATAGCTGTCTTCTGAAGATGTTCTGATCCATCCTGCCTTTTTAAAAACAAACCAGCATTTTTATTTATTTATTTATTTATTTAATACATCAGGCTGTACACTGTGCTAATTCAGAATCTGGCAGAGAGAAAACTGAACAGGCTGTATAGCAACCAAGAGGTAGAAGAACCCAGGAGAACAAAGGATGAACTGGAGAGACAGTGACTTGTACTCCAACTGGATTTTGAACAGCCCTTGTTTGTGAACCAGAGCCATTAGACAGGCATTAGAAAAATATTAGAAGAACTGTTCCTGTTGATTACAGCAGGATGTACCTACATGCATCCACAGTCTGGTCTTCAGACTAGTTCTACTTAGAACTGGTCTAAGTAGACTTGTAACTTAAATACCTTAAACATTTTGGGCTCTAGTTGAATTAAAGAGTTTTATTCTAGCTGAGAATTTTCTCCTCCTCCTGCCACAGTCTCCTGTTTGTCTTCCATCTTCTCTTCCCTCTCCCTGTCCCTCTCCCTCTCCTTATCCCTCTCTCCCCTAAAGAGCAGCAAAGCTTTTTTATGACTTAAAGTCACCTCTGCCTCTTTTAGCTTGGTAGATGCATTCACATATTACTCCTTTTAAAGATGAAAGAACAAAGAGTATCTGGGTGCTCAGGACCTTATCATAATCTCCTTGTAAAATTAAAAACAGTCAGCTACAAAGTAATAACTCTTAGAGAAGATAAAACACGGTCTGTAATTTGTTATACAGATTTAGGTTAGACATTAGACAAGGCTTTTCCAGGGGGATATAAAAAGATACTGCCAAGTTTATGAATTAACTTGGAACATTCTTACAGAGATTCTCTCTTTTTCAAATATATGCTCTGATAGATAGTTACTTTTTCAGGGTGTATATATTAGATGAAGAGATATAACCTTAAGGAAACTTGTATATTAATTGCATGCAAATTTTTGATAAAAACAAGTACTAAAATACATTATGTTAACTCCTTCTTATAATTAATTTCAAAACATTGTAAAAGCAATTATTAAAAAAAAAATTCTTTCATTCTGTAATCTTCATATAAATTTTAAAAGGTTAAAGACTGCTTATTATGTATGAGTTTCTATGTAATGGGAAATTAACTACTCATACAATTAAGTAAACTACTCAAAGTTCTCACTCTGATTTTTGAAGTGCTAATAGGACTAAATTACTCAACCTATAAAAGAAGCTAAGAGATGTGAAATGTTAATTAGGTAGAAAAAAAAACAGAAATAAAAGGAGAAGCAATGTGAGATAGGGATCAAACAAGAGAAAATAAATATTTTAGTTATTTTCAGAAATTAAAAAAAAAGAGAAATGAAATACAGACAGAATATAATATACAAATATATACGTACAATATACAAAATGATTACCCTCACTATTAGAATATAAGATCTCACTTATTTTAAGGTATGCTGCTGAGGTAACACTGTGGCTAAATTAATATCTATTTGCTATAAATGTGGGAAATACTTAGGATGTTCTGAGCTGCTGGGAGTGTGGCTCCACGTCATCCTGGACACCAGGGATAAAACTCAGAGCCAGATTGTTGGTTTAACTGTAGCCTCGATATAGGAGATCACAGCAATATGTAATTTTGGATTCTGTTTCCTAATATAATGCTTAATGTCTTTTGATACTTAATATATCTCTGTGTGTATGAGGCTGGCATACATTTGACAAGGCTCTTCCAGGGGGATGTAAAAAGATACTGCCAAGTTTATGAATTGACTTGGAACATTCTTACAGAGATTCTCTCTTTTTCACATATATGCTCTGATAGATAGTTACTTTTTCAGGGTGTATATATTAGATGAAGAGATATAACCTTAAGGAAACTGTGGTACATTAATTGCATTAATTGCAAGCAAGATTTACTGGAAATCTTCACACTTCCAGAATGGAGAACGCCCACCCACCTGAAGAGACACTGGCTGCCTATGATTATGCAATTGAATCTTTCTCTGAAACCTCATTTTATTAGGAGAAAAGGAAGCACAGCTTTTTGCTGTCCACAGAAGAGTAGATGACTCAGCTTTCTAAGGCTCTTCCCTGGTGTCTGGCAGGAACATGTTCTGCTGTGGTTTGGCTGTGATTTTCCCCATGTTTGACTCCTGTTTATGTCTTCCATGGTTCACCAATCTAAATTGTACTTTTCCCATTTTCTCCTTCAAATTTTGGTAAAATCTGCTGTTCTTCCCTCATCCTCTTTTTTTTTTTTTTTTTTTGCGTCCTATCCCTGCTCCCAGTGCATTGCATGACCCACAACAATCACAAAGCAAAACAGACTTTTTCTGTATGAGAAACTTTAATTATTATTTAGAGGGGAACCTCTTTATGGGAACAGGAAGATGAAGGAGAATAAATCAGTGCAAGACAAGCACAAGCAAAATTTTGCAAGAAAAATGTTTGTTTTCAAATAGTTGTAGTTTGACAAAAATATGTTCAGAAAATCACAGCTCCATCCTAAGGCTTCATTCCCTGAATTTATAAAAAGTGCTTTAAAAAGGTTTCTTTTCATTCTCGCCTACAGTGCACCTGAATGCTCTTCTTATCCACACAGAGCAGTTTTCTGCATCTTGTTCAGAATTTTTATTGAAAACAGAGATTTTCCCCGTGCTCTTCTCAATTCTCAAGATTAATTGTCATGTTGCTGTTGGCTCTCAGATGATGACTTCATCTCACTACCTGTCTGCTGGGGAATAAAGAACGTGGCACAGAAATTAATGTTCCTGCAAGCTTGACTGGTCAAATGTGGTGGGAACTGTTTGCTGGAGTGGAAACAGGCTGGAAAGATTGGCAGTCCTTTCTTTCCTCCTCATTCAATACCTGGTCACATTTAAATCATGACAAAATAGCAAGTTTGAATCATGACAGAATAGGAGACCTCTTTTGAAACATATTTTGAAGACACATGACAGAATGAGCCCTAACATACATAAACAGACTGAAAGAGGAAAATAAGAAGAATGAATGTCAGGTAAATACAACTCAAGAGCAGTAGTTCTGTAGGAGAAGTTGAGCTGTTCCAGCATTCAGCTGACTTGTCTTATACAAAGCAATATTTGTCTTATACAAAGATTAGTAACAGGGATGATACATAGCATGATTAACTATTAATTAAAAACAAAGCTGTTGTGTCAGGAACATTGCTATGATAGCATATATTTAATAGGACAAAAGAAAAGGAAAGCACCTGGGGAAAAAAGAAAAAGACAGACAACACTGGGGTTTTATTTAAGTATGCTACATAGCATTGATTCAAAGCTATATGAATAGTTAGTATGTTTTGGTTCTGCTGCTGAACAAAAATATATTAAAATACTTTGGATTTACTTAGGAATAATAGTAAAACCCTCTTGAATGTTCTTTCTGAACCAGAACTATTGTAACTTACAAAATAGTCTGTTTTATTTGGAAGATCTTTCTTTTTTTAATCAGAAACAAACAATTGCTATATGTTGGTTTGTAAACAGCAAACAAACAAACAACAAATGTTGTACCTTGGGAAAACAAACAAACAAACAAACAAACAAAAACTGTTGTTTTCTACTTATTCTCTTTCCATCCCACCCCCAACACTTATTAAAAATACAGTTAGTCTGGAATGAAGTGAGGGAGAGGATGAGGGGACAGATGTTTATCCATTTCATTCACAATACTTTTCCTCAACTTTAAGTATTACAGACTCGGTCCTGAAGATAACTTTTAATAGACGGCAATAGGTTGAATGACTTGTGTCTTTACTTAGTTCAAGGTGTTAGTTTCATTTGTTTCGGTAAGGTGTGCTCTGATTTCATTCCCCTGAGACACGTTAGTGAAGATTATGCTAGTAGTTTGCAATGTAATATGGTACAATTCAGCAGCAGAAACCCAACAGTGCTTCCGATTGCTTTTACGGAAGCATATTAAATACTTTAACACAGACATTTACAGAGAGGTATTCATCACTGAATAAGGACAAATTATGAGAAACTGCAGTGGCAAGCAGAAAGATGAAATGTAATTATGTGCAAGGGAAATGACCCCCAAAAAATCTTACTGATAAAATCTGTTGTTAATCTTTTAATTTCTGAGGGAAGTGACTAAGGGTCCATTGATCAAGCCACATGATGCCCAGTTTGGCAATATACTAGTAAATACACTATGACAAATAATTCAGGATGGATTCCTCAGAGGTTCTGATAAGCTGACTTTTTTATTTTATTTTATTTTATTTTATTTTATTTTATTTTATTTTATTTTATTTTATTTTATTTTATTGATGCATACTTTGATGTTTTGCATATGGGGCACTTTATAAATTATTTGTCTAGCAGAATCATGGGAGAACATTTTCTCCTTACAACCCAGGTACGTTCCTTTCCCTTTAATGTGATTCTTCTTCATGCAACATAAAAGAAGAAATGACAAGTTTGGCAAGATTATTGAGAATTTTCTTAATCTCTGTTGCTTTTGCCTAGCAATACATTCAAACATATGAAAATAGAAATGATAAGAATATTTTGCCTTTCTGCAAAAGCTAAAACATTGGGATTCCCTGTTTCTTTTCTTTTGATATAAAGACTATAATAAATTGGAAAAGAGGAAAATTCTGCTTATTGCCCAATTTATATATGACTTCTTAATGATATCTTGTATGACTGTGTAGTTGAAAGGTATTAAAACTCTGGGTCCATCATTAAGTTCCACAGAAGTAGCTCCATTCAAATTCAAAACCTAGTCAACTCCGATTATATGCAATATCTTGTATTACTGTAAAACGAAGATATATTTTGCATTTTCAAATCATGAAAACTTTTACATTAACCTCTGACATTATTTTAGAGAACAACAGATTTCAAAACAAAAAATGAGGATTGCTGAGATAAACATGTATATGTGTTTATTATAACTGTAAAATTTAATAAAAAATTGAGCTACAGACCTGTAACATTGATATACTTCCAAAAGTGCTACTTGCTTTCTACATATTTTAAACTTCCAGCAGTACTTAAAAGTGAAAGATTTCTTTACAGATCTAGTTGAGACTATTCAGGCATTATTTTCATTGCAGTAAGCCGATGTCACTTACAGACATGCAAGTCTGATAAGACTTTAAGACCTCTAGAGAAAGCTGAGGAGCTGAGGGAAATGTGAAGTTTTTTTTTTTTTTTTTTTTTTGTCCTTCTCAATTATGAGGAATGATGACTCAAAGAATTACTAGCACTAGTCAGTTGAGGGCAGCAATCTGTGAACACTGTTCTTATTATTACCATCAAAACTGATATGCCAAGCTGCTATTGTCAAGGTATTGCAACAATTTAGCAAATGTTATTAATGTAACACGGCATGTGAGGAAGTGTGCAGATGATGGTCATACTAATTTGAATTATTCAAAAAAATTTTAAAGGAAAACTATAGGTACAGTAACCTTTTTATTTGATTCTTTTCCAATTATTAGAACTTTATTTTTGTCCTTTAATTAGGCAGGTAACTTTTTTTTTTTCTGGGATTACAAAATTCTACAGTTTAATTCCATGATGCTCAGGTTGAATTACATGACTTTGTTCAATTCATGGCCTCATATTGATCTAAGGCTTTAATGGTTCACAAAAAACTCCATTCACTGCTAGGAATTAGAACTAACATACCTCTGATTTATAGTAGATGTTAGTAGTAATAAAAAAAGAAGTCACCGCAAATTCTTAAGGAGAATGCACAGGACAAAATTTGAGAACTAAGTATTAAGGCATTGCTTTCCCACATTCTTTATCTGCCAATGCACCTGGCCTTACTGAAATATTAGCAGCAGTGTAACACACTTTATTTGTTCAGGTTCTTGAAAAGCTCTTTGGGAGAAAGTAAGATCATCAGTTTTCTTCAGAAACTGCAAAACAAGCTCTGGAGAGGAAAGGGATAGATCCTTTACAAGCAATGGATTGAATCCTGAAAGCTCATGTGATACATGACAGAAAAAAAGTGATGGATACAAACCAAGCAGAATACACTGAAATTCATTTTCTCCTTTATATTCATTTTTTACACTTTTCTCTTGTTGCTTTCCACTCAGCCACAGGGTAGTATCTGTGTCAAAGTACAGTGTGGAGGTACAGTTATTTAGCAGCAGGAAATAAAGTAGTTCTGTCTCTTCACTTCTGGAGAAGATGAAGTACATATTAGGGTGAAAAAAGCTGAAAAGAATTTCTATAGAAACAAATAATTTTTTCTGCCTGCTGTTCATTCATACACTTTCTCTGTATTCTTCAACAAAGCACGAAGGCCCAGAAGTCAAGCCAGGCAGTCTTCTTTCTACTTTCAAAAGCAACAAGAAAGCCAGGAGAGCTGATAATTTCAAAACAACTTGTAGGTCCCATATGGGAATTTATTCTGTTTTGTCTGTAAAGAAAAATATCTCAGTAGATGGGGATAGGGAAAATGTTTCTATGAAGCTTCGGATTTTATATTAAAAAAAAAAAAAAAGGTGTCCACAGCAGCAGCAGTCTGTAGCAAAGAATGCAGTACACTCTTCCCTAAAGAGCAGAGTATGGATATTTTATCAGAGAGTAGTTTTCTGCTTTGAGGATTGTCAGTAGGTTCAAGACCTGAAACTTAGATGTGGAGAAGGACTGGAGAACAGGCAGAGCAATTGCTTCCATTCATATATATATATTTCATTTCCTTAAACCCTCAAAACAGGGGGGAATGGAGAACGGTTATTCAGCAGTTTCCCAGTTTTTTTCTATAGCTCTGTACGATAAATGTAAATATCATTTGTTTGTCTCCTGCTGTGGTTTTAGATTTTGCTGGCAACTTAATTTGAAGGCAAACACCAAGGAAATTGAAGGGCTCAGGAAAGAAATGACAGGTTTTACTCCTGACAGAAGCTGACTTTGAATAGTGAAATTTCACTGAAGTCACTGAAATAGCACTAAAAGAACAAAATGGGAAATAGCCCCCTCAAGAAAAAAGAAAGATAGAAAGAAAGAAAGAAAAAAAAAAGAACAACGGAAGACTACTATATCGTGAAAGTGTCAATTACATTAGAGGAATAGCCATGTAACTGTGAAAAGGTAAGAAGCAGAGAGAAAAAATATTACTAGCACTGCTGCTAAATTGAAGTGGCAAATGGGGCAAATGTAGCCCTAATATCCCTAACAGACTAACGCTCAGGCTGACTTCATACCATGAAAAAAAAAATCCTTTTTGAAAGCTATGCAAGTTTTCAACTGAGTTGCATGTCACTTTTACAGATTAATATGCATCAATAAAATACACATTTCTTGGAACATAGCCTAACTGAAGTGGTCATGAATATCCTTAATTATCTGTAAATTAATACGGATATAGTGGCAGTGATAAAAAAAAAAAAAAAGTGGAACTTGCATTTTCAATAATTTGTTTATACTGCCTTCAAAGCATAGGGTAGTGTAGAAGCAATTCTATTATCTTCATTAACAGCAAGAATATATATATATATTAGAGAGAAAAAAAGAAAAAAAAACATATTTCTGTGGTAAAAACATTCAAGGAAGACTTTCTGTGGCAAATCTTCACATGCTATAAATGGACAATGTTCCATTCAATTCAGTGGAGTGGTTTATATTGATATTTCAATATCAATATCAGGAAATGTACTTGCTCTTGCTGCACAAACTGGTTTTAGTTTGCTCCTTCTGTTCTTCTTCTGGATTAAAATTCTATTGTGGCACAAATGTCCTTATCAAATCAAACCCACCTTTGAACCTCTTCTGTGAAATAACAAGTATAAAATGAAAACATCCTCTAGTTAATGAGGACAATTATTGTTCTAAACATGTTACCTGTGTCACACAGGAAAAGCACAAGTGGTTGTTTCTTTATCAGTTATATATTTAATGTGGAATTAAACAAATCCTTACTTTTCTCATGTTGAAGCAATTAAATAAACACCTCAGATTAATATCAGGTCATATATGATTATTCTTCTTTTGTTAGTTTTGAGGCTTAAAAAAATATATTTTTTCATCTACAAACTGATGAGATATTCCAGCTACTGCAAGTCTTTTTCCCTCATTCTTTTCCCTTTGTTCTGAGAAGTACTGAAACTTTTAAGAATGTGCTTGTGTGTAAGTAGTGGCACAATATGGTTTTGTCAATATCATGTTATGAGTATGATTGTGTTTCTTTGTTATGACACTTTACACTTTTATCTATGTTGCTTAATTCTTTGGGCCAAATTAGCATGATTTACTGATTGTGTACAATCCACAGGGTAAACTGAGTAAATTGCTAGTTCATTTGTCTTGGCCTTATGCTGTTTCAGAAACAGAAAACTGGTTTTAACAACTATTCAAAAAAAAATCAAAGTCACTCTGATTTCATATTTTTCAAAGATAACCACGTTTTATTGTTTTATTTCTGGAAAAATATACTCAAAAATTCAATATGAATACAATTCAGTGAAAAATTCCTAGTATAATAAAAATTCCATCATTTTATCATTCACCTTTCCCTCTTTTTTTTTTTTTTTTTAATAGAATAGGAAATTATTACAGACAATTATATGTTATTTATATGTGAATTGAATCTTAATTGTGAAATGTACACACTGACCGAAACAGGCATATATTAAAATTTAAAGTGACATTTAAAATCTTATGATTTTTGTTATTTCCCTCAACTATGAGTCACCCCATTTTACTATGAATGAGAAAAAAAGATTATAAATATGTATGCATCTAAGAAATTTCCTATTTAAATAGGAAATCTTTGATGAGATAACCAAAAAAAGTTATGCTAACACTGGAATAAATTATTCTTTGATGTCAGTGAAATAATCTGAACATCTTTTTCCTGGGGCTTCAATTTATTTTCTGAATGTGGTGTTTCTACAGTATTTTATGCAGTAAAGTATTAGTGAAACTGGGTATTGTTTTGTCATAATCAATATTTTCCCCAATCTTCAGTGACAAATTATGACTTTATTACATGACTTAAAACTGGAGATTTAGTGTACCACTTCTAGTGATATTTTAACTTCAAAAAAAAAAAAAAAAAAAGATTGCCAAATGTATGTGAGTTAAATCCTATAAACACATGATAAATACAGTCTTCACTATAACTTCCTTACTATCGATAAGCTAAAATTAAAACATATTAATACGGCACCAGCAATTTCTTTTTTTCAGGTTCTAGCAGAGAGGAAAAACACACAAAAAAGGTCTCAGTTTAGAAAGGACAAAGCAATTGCTACACATATGTCTTATTTTTAAGAGAGAATGAGTATCTTTCTTGATTCAGCAGCATTGAATTCAGTAGAAATTTCACTATTGCTTTTAGAGGGAACAGATTTACATTAATTCATATATCCACAATCAAAGAATCAGTGAAATTAAAGCTTTGCAGAAACATGCATAATGCTTTCCAAAGTCACAAATGGGCACCTAATTCTTGCAGGTTTTATGCCTAAATATTATTTGCTCATTTGACCTTGTATGAGGAAACCTATTATGACAGCTGAGTGAACAAAGTGAGCTAAGTCAACACTTTCCACAACACTTATTTGTCTTCAAGAGTGAATTTTAACGTGAATACTTATGATCTTTTCACATTAATTAACTCTAATTCTGAAGTATGTATTTAAATATAATATAAAAAGATGTGGAAAAAAATGGAAAAGAAGGTGTTTTCAAAGTAGTCCAATTTAAGGAACTATGGCTTTCATCCTCCTATGGAGCTAGGAGGGAAGTTTTTCAACTACAGACTGTGGCCAAGAGAACCGTTGACAGACCACCACAGGGTTCTTGGCATGTTTTCATAGCATAAGGATGTCTCTTCACACTTGAGGATTTTATTCTTCATTCCATCCTTTCTATATAATGACAAATTACCACTATTCTATCATCTTCTACTGCCTGAGAATGCTTGTCCATTGTCTCATAGCTGAAATGAGAGCTGTGATTGCAGGTGCATAGGTCAATGAACTCTTCTCTCAAAAACGGTCAAGAGAGGATAATGCTGCTTTTGTTCCTTACAGATCATGGTCTGGCACTAGGCAAAGGAGTACCTCTGGACCCATTTCATAGATCTCTTGAGGTAGTGGTAGGTGGACAGTGAGCAAGCCAGGAGAAACCAAGTCATATACATTATGTCCAAAGCCTCTGGATGTATTCTTATGTTTACATTCATGCTTTATCCTATCTACACATGGCTCCCCACAGGATCAGGCTAAAATGGGCACATTCATGTGTGTACATGGAGGAGAAGGAAGGTCAGGACAGTTAACTAGTAGTTCGATAATATAGCCTAGCGGGTGAAACACACTGAAAATTGAAGTACAATACAGGAAGCAGGAAACAGATATTTGCCCTTCCACCTAAATGTTCCAAAATTAATTATTAGAAAGGAAAAAATGTATTTGAAATGGGAACAGTGATTTTTCTTTTTTTAATCTGGATGGAATTCAGAATGATAGGCCAATAAAGGGACGAAGTATGTATTGGAATAGCTGATTTACAGGTATTGGACATTATAATGTTGCACTGCTTGAGAAAAGAATGGACTATGATGACGAAGACCCATTAAGATATTCTCCTGTATGTTTAGAAGAAAAACTGAACAGAACAGCTTATTTTCTAGAATGAACAAAACTTACTCTTTCTGATTCTGACTACAGTCACACACCTTGTCGATGGAAAATTCAGACTGTTCAGTTGTGGACTCACCAACCTTACCCACAAACCATTACAGCCCACATATTAACAGAAAAGATAAGGAAGAACTGAAAGAGTCTATGTATTCTTGCACAAATTCTTCATGGGTATATATAAGTAGTCTAGAAAATGCCAGAAATAACGTGACTATATCAGTTATAATGTGGGAATGTATGCATTTGGCATAACAGTATTACATTTGCACTTCCTCACTACATCTACATTTCGCTAGACTCTGCTGCCCATTATAGCTATTGCTATTATTTATACTTTATAAAGAATTCTAATACAGAGATTACATAGCTAATAATAATATTAATATTTCTACAACAGGTACATAAAGATAAGAGAAAGAATGCAAGAATTTTTTTCAACTCCTTTGTTTATCTGCTGCTATTTTATTTATTTCTAGCTTTCTGCTTTTGTCTTAGGTTGTAATTTTTTCTGTTATCTCCCTTATGATCCCTATCATATTTCATTTTTCTGCTTTGTCATGCATGTCCATTCTCCCACTCTTGTAAATGTAAACCATCCCTTCACCTATTCAGAATTTTTATGTCATAGTCCTTTTATATCTTTACGTCCTGTCCCAACAATGGTTTCTTTTTCATTATGAAATCTCAACACAAATGCTGAGCTCGCAGAACACTGCTTCAGACATACTTGCTACAGATAGTCCATGATTAGAATCAGAATGGTTCAGTTGGAAGGGATCTTCAAAGACCATCTAGTCCAACTGCCTGACCACTTCAAGGCTAACCAAAAGTTAGAGTATATTATTAAAGGCATCATCCAAATGCCTCTTGAATGCTGACAGGCAAGTGGCAGTGATCACCTCTCTAGGCAGCCTGTTCCAGTGTTTGACCACCCTCACGGTAAAGAAATTTTTCCTAATGTCCAGTTTGAACCTCTCCTGGCACAGCTTTGTGCCATGGTCATGCATCCTATCATCAGTGACCAGGGAGCAGAGACCGGCACCTCCCCCTCCCCTTCCCCTCCTGAGGACGTTGCAGAGAGCAGGGAGGTCGCCTCTCAGCCTCCTCTCCTCCAGACTGGACAGCCCAAGTGTCCTCAGCCTGTCCTCACAGGACATGCCTTCCTGCCCTATTACCAGCTTTGCTGCCCTCCTCTGGACCATTTCAAGTACCTTAATGTCCTTTTTATATTGTGGAGCCCAGAACTGCACACAATACTCCAGGTGAGGTTGCACCAATGCTAAATATAGCATGAGAACCACCCCAAATGGATTATAGCTTCCATTTTCAATTCTTCTACCCAAGTTCCTTGTTGCCATTTCAATTACTTTTGGTGGAACAGGCCAATATAAACCTGATTCACTCACCTGAGTATTAAAATCATAAAGAAAAGCTACTGTCCTGCCTGGCGTGCTCTGCTGAAGACCAAGCACATGGAGACTTATCTGCTAGATGCAGTCTGTGCCTTGCTGGATCACTCTTTTTGCTGATGCCAGGGAAAACCACTAATGCTGTAATACCATGAAACAATACAGATGTTCATGCATTTCTCGTCCCACTCTGCATGTACCTTAAAGCCTCCAGGTTTTAATGGTGCAACTTACTGTTCCAATCAGAGCTGGTCATAAATATGACTTTTGTTTAACCTTCTGCAAGTATGGAAACTTTTTTGCTTACAGTAGTCTGAAAAAAAAAAAAAGTTAGGGGTTCTGATATTAGCAACTCAGTTTTCATTATTCAAAATTAATTCTTTACCTAAACACCCAGTCTTGCCCTCTCAATATCTCCATCAGTTTTACCTCTGGCTCTGCAGACTACAGAGCACAGCCCTTCATCTTTTCTGTTCCATCTTCACTTTCTCCAAACAGTGTTATATCTATTCTGCTCCCACCTCCACCACGAGTGTATTTTCCCCTTGGGTTTCATTCCCCTCTTATGTCTTTCCATTCTTCCTTTCCTTCTTGATAGCTGAATGACTGCAGAGTGACAGAACTACAGAAACTCTCTCCATTCTCTATTACACTGCTTTTTTATAGAGCAGAAATCAGAAAACTATTCCTTCATTCACAGTTGTGGACAGCTTGAAGGATGCTTGCAGTTGAACCAGGATGCAGCAATCCAGAGCTGCTGAATACTTTCTAGTCAACGTCCTTATTCCCAGCCTGAGTAGCTGAACAGGGAGAAAGAACTGTCCTTGCCTGGTGCAATACTCTTGATCATTTATAAACAAGGAAGCAGAGCACTGATGAAACCAAACAGTAAGAACAACTTTCTAAACCACTAAGGCTTTCCTCCTAATGTCTGTATTTCTTAAATCTGCAAACAATTGTGCTCTGAAGTTTTTACATATCAGCTATTTAAGTGTGCAGATCATCTGATTTGTTGATATTAAGTGTCATGGAAAAGAGATATTAATAAAGAAAGAGAAATAAAGAATATCTGCATTTTTCCAAATGCTTCAACAGCAATAAAAAAAAAAAAAAAGCTTTTTTTTTTAGACTCAGCAATAGGTGCAAGTTTTGTTTTGTTTTCTGCAAGATGTCTTTTATAGTTAGAATGTTCTTAAATGCCTTTAAATTGAGAAAATCTTAAAATTTAGGCTTTGCAGTAGATTATAAGATACCCTAAGAGTTCTGTCGTTTGATCTCATCTCAGAATTGTAACAGAAGAAAGGAAAGCACGTGTTGTTCTGTGTCCCTTTCTTAGTTAACACCAGGTTTTATAGCTGGAATATACAAAAGTAAAATGATAAAAAGGGCAGCTTTGACACTAGCATACTCACTACCTCTGAAACAGAAAATAAACCATCACATATAATTATATGTTCTTTTTGCACAGTGTAGTGAAAAATCTGTTGTTTCTGGCTGTAATATTTACTTAGAACATGTAAACAGGGAGGAACTATGCAGCCTAACACTGAAATTCCTAATTAATCTCCCCAAAATCTCATAATAAAAAGAATTACCAAAATGAGTAAAATAACACAAAAAATGTATGGTAGGCAGTGCCTATGTTTGATAATGCCAAAGGATTATATTACAATAAGGCATCAAAAAGAATTAAAAATAAACCTTTGAAGTTCTGAAGCTTTATTTTTATTATTATTATTTTGTTGCATATGTCCACTCGGAACATGCTCGGGTGGCTGGCATTTTAGGTTAGTGTTAGGAACATACAGCATAATAAAAAGGGGACATGTTTTGCCATTAACATATTTAACAAAAAATCTGGGATTCTAAAAGTGGACAACAAGTAAATTCCAGCGTACTGTTGAATCCTTAAACCACCAGGAGTAGAATTAGATTTACTATTCATTGTGTGCCTGCTTTATTTAAAGAAAAAGGAAAAAGTAATATCTTTTTGTCAGTATAACCTGCTGTGCAAAGTCAACAGTGGGACCTGCCCTTTCCCTTTTTTCATAGGGTTGAGCAGAATTTCAAGATGTGTTTTGCAAATGATTTTAGGAGGCATTTTGCAGTTGAAATCAAAGGCAGTACACCATGAACTGAACTTAGACAGCAGGATGAATTAGCCTTCACATGGTAGGAAATGTCAATGATTTTATACCTACAACAAATATTCCTAAATTGCTAGCCCATTAAATACAAAAGTGACAAGGACTGGTGCCAGGGCCGTGGGGAAGTGTCAGAGAATTGTTTGTTTTGCATCCACAGAATTCAGGCATTTGCTTGGAGGCATGGGGTGCACTCCTAGATCATATGGTTCAGTAGATATCTTCGTGCAAAAGGAATCCAACTCATCTGCTCCAAGACTGCTTTTAATGGGAACCAAAGTTTAATTTGTGAGGAAAGTCTGATAAATGCGAATTGGGAGATTTTCTTTAACAGTATGCTCCTGAACCAAATGAAAATACTAATGTGTGTAAACACACCTTAGCAACCTGGTATTACTTCTTTGTCCTGTGTACTATTGTCTGATTTTTTATTCTCAATATTATGTGCTTGCTGTTTCTTCTCTCTTCCTGCTTTCTGGTACGTACTTTTCTTCTTCTGAACTCCCTGAGTTCAGTTGATACAGGCTCAGTTCACTTCCCAGTTCCTCCACATGTGCCTGTGGTTTACAGCCCCTTTTCTTCTGTAGCTCCTGCCATCCTCCTGACTCAGTTTTGTCCATTCTACATCAGTCACTTTTACCAATACTTTTATCCATAACCTCATTTTTCCATGGATGAATGGGATTCTTTCTCTTTCTCTGAGGAACAACTGAGGACTAGATTCTGCAACAGAATTATGACAGCTGAGGAGTTATTTTCACTAACTTGGTAAAAATAGACAAGCTAAGTTATCTTCTCACCTTTCCCTCAGTTACATTTGTATTGCATCTTTGAGGAAAAGTTTGTGTACATCTATGGAAAAAAGAAAATGTGTTTAAAAAGAGGAGTTCCAAAATACCTGTGAAATGCATTGGTATTTTTCATATTCAGTGATCATAAGTAATTGAAAATAAATTTTATATTCTTACACTGAAAACTGGCAGCCAAGAAGCAGATAATAACCATGTACGTGTATATGTCATAATTATATCTATACAGGTAGGTGCAGAAATATTCCCAGCTATCTAAACATGTAGACTTCTAGATCCAAAAAACTCAACTAGAAAGAGTGACTACAAAGGTTCTGTATTTGCAGATAAATCATCATATTGCCTATTAAAATAATTGAAATGGTATATCTACCAAAAAACTTCTTTGTCCAAATAGCATATCTTATAAAATGAAATAATTTTCATATTTTCATGTTTCAAATTTTACAGTACAGAAACTGCTCTGAAACCAATTGCTAAAGTTGTGGAGACATATAATGATCCCAGAAGTAAAAGCAATACAGTTGTTTATTTTTTCATATCATTTTAGGTTTTTTTTTTTTTTCATTTAAAAAATGTTCTTGTTTACCTTTTTCAATCAGTTTGCATTTGTTTTATAAGTTTCTAAATTCTTCCTGAGGAAAAATAAAATAAAATAAAAATTACAGTCTTAACAAATGTCAAGCCCCATCAAGAAGGAGAAAAGTACTATTATATCTTAATTCTCTTTTCTTAGCAGCTGGAAAAAAAAAATATATATATATATATATAGAAGGTAATAATTAGTCATCTACTTCAGACCTAAAGCAGCTGTTTCTGTGAACCTAAAAGGGACAGTGTCATCCTCCTTACTTATAAAAGTAACATTAGGAAAATATGAAATAATTGACTGTTAGTGGTAAAGATTAGTATTAATTTGACAGTTGTAAAAAGATTTATGTCACTGTGTCTCTCAAACAACTTTATTGTCTCCTTCAAACGATCACTGATGTGACTAAAATGTTTGAATTGTCCTGTGGTTAATTTATTTATTTTTAAGAAGAACAGAGATGGCGATAAAGCTGCAAGTTCAAATGTGTAGACCTCTAAATTGTGCAAGAAGGCATCAAAACCAGATGATTCCAGGAGACAAATAAAGATAATACCAGATCTTGAGTTCAAAACAGAGGAGTGTGGTCAGTTTACTATAAATGCAGAAACTGGGATTTTTCTTGTTTACTGACTCCTCCAGGATTACTTGCAGGCTCCAGATTATTGTGTGATATTCCAGATCCATAAGGATTTATGGAAATTGCTGAATTACTTTATACTTCAGTGATCTTATTAACACAAATGGTCTGTGTTTTCTGTTTTGTGGTTGGTGTTATCTCTCACAAGGTACTTATTGAAAATATTTTTACATTTCTTATTGTTCATTTACTAGTAAACTGCTGAATGCCAAGGAAGTTGTTTGTAAACCAACTCTGTCAGTGCAGTCACTGAGAGATTATTACCATCCTGAGGAGTTTTGTTTTCAATCCGTGTTAGTCCCTAGATAGATGTCAGCCTTCTAGAGGAATAAACTGTCCTCCACAGGAAAATCCTTTACGCACAAGATCTAGATGGTGTGTTGCTAGCAGGAGCTGAAGAAGACCAGGTTCCTAACAGAGGTTCCAACTGCCCAAAGTTCCAGCAATAAGTATCTTTGGTTTTCTTTATCTGTGTGCTGCAGGTCTGAGAGCTGCTGACAGTTATTCCATGTGTTCTTGGCATATATTACTTCATATCCCACAGACTCAGCAAGAAAAGGTAAGTAACTTTATACTTACTGTTTATTGAAGCAGTAATTTAGAGAGCTGTTGCAAATGAAACAACATATTTTAGCTATGTGCATATTCACATGATCATTTATCACAGTGCCTCCATCAAACCTCTCCTATTTTAAGTGTCTGATTTGGAAATATAATGACACATCTGCAGTTAGATCACAAGATTCAAGCAACCCTGATTATTGCTTCTCTTACACATGCTGGAGCTTTGATTTTTGATAATGAAATTTTTAATTTGATTATTTTCAATAAAATTCTTACTGACTTTCTGCTGTATTAATGGTGCAGAATCTACAGTCTGGGTAGTAGTACAAAAATTTTTGAATAAGCTTACTATAACAGAGAAGAGATAGGAATTAAAACCTCACAAACCAATCCCATGTGTGACTGTTGTCCAGCAACTCTGTCACTGGTCACTGCTCCTTGAATGCCTCCAAAGCCTTTTCTTGCAATTGACAACTCTACTACAAACAGAGTGAGGAGCGTGGCTGGCTCTCTCTAAGTCTTGGGAAAAGCTGGCAGCACATTGCTCTTCTTTCCCTACTTCGTCCTCATTGTCCTTCACCGAGAAAAGAAAAAAATGCTGGTAAACAGCAACTAGTTACTATTCTTTGTTTCTTGGTCCCAGCTCCAGCTTAGAGGGACATCTAATAAATACCCGTTGACAAATACCATTTTTGAGGCCTTAAGGGCCAGTGGTTATTGGAACACAGCATGTTCCAATGACCCTCCTTTTCAATGCCTCCACATCAGGAAAGTGAGGAGAAAAGCAGATTTGGAGCATAATCCTCCTTTTTTGGCCTCTATGTACAGGACTGTTCTCCAGATGGGACCTGTGCCTGGCTTCTACTTTCATTATTCCCTACTTATTGAGTCTGGCATCTTGCCTTTCTTGGAATAAAGTGATTTGAAAGTTTCTTTTGTCATTTCCTGACACAACTGCATGTATTATCTACCATAGCAGCACTGTAGTCTGGCTAAAGTAGGACATCTTGGGATCTAATTTTATACTTCTCAATACCCAGATGAGCACTGTAGATTATGTTCAAGGTATCTAAATCCATATGGTATAGCATTATGACACAATGTCTCTGTTCAAAATCCCATTATAATCTCATTATCTGCACTGATTTCATTTGAATAGGCCCTGTAAAAATGTATCCTTTGAGATACTCACTTTTTTTCTGTTAAAGCTCCACATAGAAATCCATCACATTATTTTAAGTTCATATCTTACCATATTATAACATATTGTATTTCTGCCTGTCAAATTCATTTAGAAACAATGTGCTTTTGATTCCTATTTATTTTAAACCCTTCTTCCTGCAGTTTCTTTGCTGCTGCTTATAGACAATCTTGAAAGCACAAACTCTATTAAAAATGCTCTTGTAATATCATCTTCTTTTCCTAAAATATACAAATGCCACTCTAGTTTCTGAAGTGGGATATCCAGTGACCGAAGTGTACTAAGCAGTCATGCAACTTCTCTCTATCAAATTGCACGTTTTTGCCTTTACAAAATAACCACCAATGCAGGACACTAGAGTGTGATCCTCAATATCTACAGTTTCTTTGAGTTTTACCTTAAGCTCTTGTTTACATTTGATGCAATGTAATGACATTTTTAATCATGAAAATGGTAACTATATTTATTTCCGCAGATATGTAAAACAAGTCTCTTCACCAAATGGGAACCGCTGATACCATGAATTCTTGTCATACAAGGCTATCTGTGCCAGATACCTATTAGTTTGCTCTGATGGGAGATGTTTTGTAAAAGTTTTAAGAAATATGAATGGTTTAGAAAGATTTTTTTTTATGTTTTGATGGCACAGTGTAATTTGAGAAATCTTGCTGTGCGAGAGGGTGACAGACTAATTTAACTTATCCTTGATTCGAGATCAATATAGAAAAAAAAAATCTGACAATGAATAACAGCAATGATATAAACAGCAGAGTAACAGGAGGACCTGGCTGCAAACTGACATTTCCCACTAAGACAAACACCATGTCAAACCACAACTGCTGGGCTGGCACAAAGTTTAGACAGCCATAGAGACTGAGGCATTTCAAGGATGATGAATATTGTTATGCAAATATTCCTTCAGTGGAACATTTTGGACACTAAAAACAAAGTAAGGAAAATGACAGATGAAAAATGCTCTCTCAGTCATACAGCATAGAATAGAACATATTTGGGGACAAACATAACTGATGGGACAGCAAAAAAAAACACTGTGGAAACTTATCTGTACCTCTCAGGGTAGTATCTGATGAATTAATGTTAAAAGATATGGGATGACATGAAATCAGTAAGGGCTGTGAGTTAGGTAGAGCAAAAAGCATGACATCAGACATCACAAGCTGAGGGAAGAGAAAGTGGTCTCTAGAAATGATTTTTTTTTTTTTAATAAAGCATAGATAAAGTTCACGATTTTTTTTTTTTTTTTTGTGCCATGTGTTTGGCTGTTGGAGAGAAGCATAACTCTATTGTCTAGTCTAAGTCTAAGTCAGTATATGCCTGTTCTAAGTCTAGCCTTTCCTCTTCAATTAAACCCGGAATTTGGGGAATGGGACTACTCTGAAGCACTTGGATAAACTATAATCCCTGGCAAGAGGTAGCAGAGGAAGAACTTTTTATGCATTCAATACTTGAGGGTCGCATGTAGTAGGGAAAACAAAAAGATCTCATCAGTTTCGTTTCTCATTTGATATTCCAGAAATGACTAGAACTGCCTGGAAATGCGTTGCTATTTTTGTGGGAAAGGGTCAGAAAATGAACTTGAGAAAAAGTAGGTTTGTCAACTTTCAATTGAAAAAAAGTTTTTGAATGTATCTAATTTATTACATGTTTATTTTACATTTCAGTTGTTGCAATATTAATGCATATTCTCCTTAATTACCACTGTGTCTCAGGGGAGCATCAGTTCATTTGGCTTATGACAAAATTCTTTCTCTGATCTGGATTTTGTGTCTGGATTGAATCTATGTCATCCCTGAGTGACCTGGGTTTCTTTACCACAGTAAAATTCGGATAAACTAGTCTGGGTGGGCCATAAAAGACTATGAAAGCATAACTTCCTTAAAGCATAACTATTAGAAGACAGAGAGCCTTGGTGGCCACAGCTGAACACGAAACAAAATGCTTTGAATCATAACTACATCCCGAAGTGAAATGTTGTTTATTATGCTGCAGCTCAAACAAGATCTTTAGACATTTCCAAAACCCTCCCTTACTTTTCATTTGCATTAATAAAAGGTCAGTACCTTACTTGTCAGTCTAATTTGAGATGCTGAGAAATGTTTTAAAATATTATGATATTAAATACATAATATCATAATTTATAGTGGGATGAAAATCCCAGTTTTTACCAGCTGCTAATGGCCTCTGGAGAGATTCAGGTTGATGAGGTTTGTGATGTCAAACAGCTGTAGATGAAAATACGAGAAACAGTTGACAATAATTAAATAATACAGATGCAAAACTACAAATCTGAGACAAGCACATAATTGTTATGGTATTCTTTTGTATGATTTTTATGTGATATTAAATACCATTAAATTGTCATACTTTTAAGTGTAAATAGGAACATACTAATCTGCAGATTTATATTTCAGACAGTAAAGAAAGAAAACAACACAATATATAGTTAGCATGAACAAACTTCTGAAGCTTTTTTTTTTTAATGTGAAATTCATTATCTGAAAAAAAAGTTATTTATTGAGTTCACCCAGCAATTTAAGGTGAACAGTTCACAGAAATGACACAATTATAGCCTCTTTTCTTGTGTATGAATTATCTCAAAGCAAGCTGTGAAATTTCAGAGATTACCTGTAATTAAACATATTTGCTGAACAATTCTAAATCTGCAGTTTATTTGCAAAAGCTTTATATACAAATTGAATATTCAAAATTCAAGCTGCTTGATTAGGTCAGTAGGCACATAACATGTTTCTATCTCAGAAGCTTGATTTTTCATAACAAAAATCTGATATGAATCATTCAGATTTTGCTTTTTGCAAATACTCTTCAATAATATGATCAAATTTCATCAAACCTTATTGTTAGTACCTCTATTCAACAGAATAATTACAGAAAGCAAACAATGCTGAGCCAACATTGCTAAAATGTCTATGTACCTTTCTAGTGAAGGGAAACCTTGTTGATAAATGGAATTTAACACCATAAAAGAACAAACTATATTTGCTTACTCAACTTTTGAAGGAAGAATGATACTGACATACCTGCAATATATGTAAATTTCCTAAATATATATGAGTAACTTATATTGCTACTCCTACATATTTTTTTCTAAAAAAAAAAAAAAAAAAGTAATTTATCTGAATTTTAAATACAGAATGAAATTATATGCAAGTATAACTTGCAGAGGCTAGATGTATTCACTTTTCTGAATTATTTTGAACCCTAATTTGGAAGATACATTTTTCAGCTGCTAAGCTATACACTACTATGAGAAGCTGCTTACCTAAGCTTTTTTTTCAGTGCTATAGAAATTACTAAAAGAACAATTAAAACATTACTTCAATGGGAGTTGCAGTGCATACAGGTAATAAATATATGGAGCTTATTCTCTTATATCTTCATTGTCAGAGTTTCTTTCCTTTTACTGGTAGGCTTATAGAACTACAAAAGCCATGAAAACTCGGTGCTAACTTAAAAGTGCAACCTCTGTTACTTTAACATTTCTGTACTGTGTATCAAGGCATCATTTACATTAGATAATGAAGTAGAGATGGGCAGAAAACATACCTCTGAAAGACTTTCTACAAAAAAAAAAGGATGAACACGTAGTTCTTTGCACAAAGCATTAGAAAATACTGTGATATTTTATTATTAAAAATGCTGCTGAAAAGTTTATACATATGTGTCCAGCCATATATATCTTCTATCATTACTTAAGGCAAAAAAACAAAAAATTGCAAAACAATAACAGAAATAACCATTAAACCCTGCGTGCCTCTTAAGGTCAATATAAGCCTGGGAAAGTACTTTTGTTTTTCTTTTACAGTTTGTAAAGTATATTTTGTTACCATTATTATAGAATTCTATGAAGACCCTATAAATCTGTTCCCTCTATAAATCATACATCAGTCCAGATGTATTAAATTATTAAATCAACTTGATTGTAATTACTTTTAAAAGCTAAAATCATTCACTTACAGGAACTTTTTTTACCCAAATGTCACAAGCCTGACACAGTACTGTACATATTGCTAGCAGAAGACAATTGGAAGTACTAAACAAATACTGTAATTCACATTACAAACATACCCAACTGATTATGATGCCAAGCATCATTACCTTTTTTCTTTTTTTCTTTTTTCTTTTTTTTTTTTGTTTTTCACCTTTTTTTTTTTTTTTTTTTTTTTTTTTCTTACTAGTTATGAACTGCTGCATCTCAGCTGAGGCATTACATAGGTGGTGGAAATGGCCTGGTATAGAGTCAGCATTAATCAACATTATGTGATGGATCAGTGAAAAAGATGGTTTTCCATTTGCTACTACTGGTACTTTGGGCTTGTTGCTTCATCACATTCCAACCTGAGGATCCAGGTCAGGTGTATAGTACATTTATTACAGATAAGGGATTATATCATCCACATGTTGTATTTTTATCATGTCATTGACTTTCTTTTTATTTCCTTCTTTTCATTTTCCTTCAGAATCTGTTTTACTGCCTGCTACAACAAGGAGTCATTCAGATGAATAGACCTCGGTGAATCACCTTGTCTTTGACTTTATTCATCGGAGTGACTATTCCAAGATGTCTTATTAAAAAAAAAAAAAAAGTATAGAAAAGGAAAAGAGGTACAAGGCATCCTGTGTTAGATTCTTATGGGACGTATGATACTGATGCAGCTTAGTCATGAATTTATAATACAAAATACGTCTGGGATAATCATGTTCAAGTGCAGACCAATTTTGTTCAAATATCTTTGGTTACAATCTCTTGATGATGCAGTAAGTTTCTAAGACAAAATACAAAGCGATCTTCATCAGTGAGAACTTATGTTTAGATTTTCACATTCTAATCAGTTGTTTGAGTCAAACTGCTTAGTTTCTTGTTTAATAGCTCTGCTTGGATCTTAGTTTCCCAGTGAAGGAAGGTCAGAAGGGAATAATCGGCTAAGAATTTTGCCTTTCCTGACAGGGATGCTATCTGGAATTTTCAGACACATTCAGATGCATAACATCTGATGCCTTCTCTGCTTCTGTCTCCATAATGTTCACTGACTATGGGACTGCTGTGTAATAAAGCAGCAAAATATTTTCTGACAGGTAGGTGCTTATCTAAGGACAAAACAGGGTACGGGGCAGAGAAATTCTTTAAAAAATGTTAATTTCTGAACACTTTCTGAGCACTTTAAAAAACAGCCATCCATCCAACCCACCATTTCCCCACTTTCAAATTGCATTTTTCTTTTGTTTAGCAAAGCTGAGAAGGTTTCTCAGCTGAGATCCCTCTGCAACTGCTGGTGAATATAAAGCTAGTTTTCCTCAGAAAAGGCTGACCAAAACATAGGCTTTCTTTGCTATTGTCAGGGCACAAAACTCTTCCTAATGTATCACAATAACTGAGAACTACAAACTGGACTTTTTTAATATATATAATATTGGATGTCTCTTGGTTCAGCTCAACAAGCTTATTATAGTAATTGTTTTGTTTTGTTCTGTATTTTTTTTCCATTTTCCAATCCATTGCTGTGTTGCAATTTAACAAAGGCTAACACAAAATTAAATTATATAAAAAGAAGGTTTCAGAAAAAAAACAACAGTCTCCTATGAATACTTTAACATGCACTAGTGTAACCTGTAAGAGAAAATATGCAGGTCACACAGACAACTGTATCCTCTGCATGACACCATGTCCTCATATAAATGAAACATGTTAGAAAAACCGTATGTTTTTTGTTTACCACTAGTAATTAAGAAGAAAATCCTCCTTCAGGCTTGGAGGAAACAGGGGTGATATGACTAATGTATATACACATAGGTCACAACTGAATGCACAATCTTTCTAAAAGCTCTTTTCAAACTGAAAACATCAATAAAAGCTTTTTTGTTGTTGTTTTTAAACTCACAGCTATGTACATTTTTACAAAGTTTCTTTAAATATAGTTCAGGCTGGCAAGTCATCTCTTTGCACAGAACTATACGTGTTTTACTGCATAGTCAGTCCTCCTCTTTTTTTTTTTTTCATTTTTGTTTTTAATAATAAAATTCTATTTTCCCCATCTGGATTACAGCTTCATACGCTGGGTAAAAGCCCATGGTGATGTCTTTGTTTTAACAAGGGCCATTCATGGTATGGCACATAAAGAATTTTTTTTTTTAATTTTATTTATTTAAAAAAAAAAGAACAAACACCTGTACAGTCACTGGCTCTGTGTTCCAGAAGACTCTGCTTTGCTTGTTACACTCAAAACACCATTTTAAGTGACTTCTTCTGGCCTCAACTTTCAATTAAAGGGGCTGAGATCTTAAAGCAGTATTGTAACAGCAATGTACACTTTTCACATTTCACAGGGTTTGTAGTTGATCTTTATATCAGAGAGTTTCTGTGTGAAGGATCAGTAAGAAAATAATGACTGTCCTTCTCTTTTACTTGTTTTTACTTTGTATTTGGACAAGGTGTTCAATGGATGGTATTATAACTTTTTCCTCTTCCTGTTTTTTTTTTTTCTTTTTCTTTCTTCCAGGTGGCTTGTGAGGGTAGAGGGGGAAGGGCTGAGCTATACCCTAGTGGTCGAATGTCCATGGGGCAAATTCGTACTGTTTTGTCCTCCACTGAACGTGTTGAAAGTATGCAAAGGCTGCATTCCTGTTAATGTATTTGGGATCATGGTTATGGTGTTGGGAGTCATGAGTGGGATGTCATCTGGGGACCTTCTCAAAGTAAGTGTGTAGTCAGGTGGGCAGGTTAGTCTCAGCGTGTCATGGGCCTGCAGTGATTCACACTCATGGTCATGTTCCAGCTGTTTCATCTGCAAGGACATGATCTCTTCATTTTGTATATGTGCGATATCATTGGTTGTGTTCCTCTGGGGGCTAGGGCGCCTGTGAGTCTCATGACGCCGCTTGTCCTTCTTGTAATATAACGCAGCAAAAGCTAAAATATTGAGGAACAGCAAGGATGCCCCCACAGCAATGGTGACACTCAACTCTGTGGAGTAATCTCGCTTGTTTTCTATCAGAACTGTTGTATCCTCAGGAGCTGTTTTATGGGTGTCTTTTGAATGTTTGGGATTGTTGGCAGGTGTCATTGCTGGGCGTTTGGTAGCTGGCCACAATTTACCAGGAGAACGTCGGGTAACATATGGAAATGATGTCATGTCAGGAGGGGGGACTTTAGTTGTTGTGGAAACATACTGAAATATTTCGTTCAGGTTGTGAAGGTGTGGCACAAGCTCCAACCAGAAAGCAACTTTTGTTGCTCGGTAGTGATCACGAACTCGGGGTTTCAGGCCAATATGCAGATAAAGCTGATCTTTAGGATTGTATTTGGACCAGGCTACTTCTTCAAAGCGGTTGGGTTTTGTGTGGATGAACTTTGTGTCTTGTGGAACAGGCTGGTTTGGATCTCTACAAAAATAAAAACAAGCAATATTATAGTCATTTAAAAACAGCAACAACAACAACAAACCCTCTGTCCCTTAGTTAATGGTTTATCCTATATTTAACCTAAAAACAAAAGCTAGAAAAACCTCCCAAAATTTACAACAGATCTTAATATATAAACAAAACACAAAATTCTTACTACAGAGTGTATCTCAGACACAGTAATAAATCTTTACATGAAAACAGAAGCATTCTCATTTAAGGTACCACTACTTACACTGCTGTAAGTAATAAATACAGGTGTCTAATCTCTATGTTGGAAGCCCATGTGACCATGAGAATTTATACCAGCTGTGTACATTACATAAAAACTTCAAAATATGAAGTAGCAGGGTTAATACAGGTAACTGGGTACAATTTGTCTTTGTGTTCCTTTACTGAGCTATTAATACCCCTTCATTCAGAGATCTACTCTGGGAAAAAGCTTTTGAACTATTTCTGTGTCACGAATCGTTCCATCACTTGTATTAAAAGATTACTATTTGAAAGTTCCTTGTGCTCGGTACTACTAAATAGTATTTAATGGTCTTAGGACAGTCAGCCTTAATTCTGTCCCAGCTTCTAGAGATGAGACTTATGTTAGCTGACAACAACAAGTTTTATAGTAGTTAAGTAACAGTAGAGATAAGAGTAGTACAGTGGAATAGCACAGAGATAATTTAAAAATTGGTAACCCAAATATTTGTTTGAAATTATGTTTTTCCTATCTTTTTCTTTTTCTTTTTTTTTTTTTCTTTCATAAAGTTTAAAAATAAAGGCAAACCTATGGTCCAAAAGGCATTTAAATGAGGTTGATATACATACATCTTTATAATTTTGGTAAACCTTACATAAATACGACTTTCTTAGGCATGAACAAATACAGAATTTAAAATAACTGTAATAGTTTAATATGCTGTTCTGCATGAGTTTGAATCTTCTCTAGCAGTAAAGCATATTTTCTGGGACTTTGTGATAAATTATACTGAGATTATGTGATTCACTTTCTGTGCATTATTCTGAGAACTTTCCATTCTCCTTTCCATTCCCATATGCATTAGTTTATTTCCTGTGAAAATGATTCTAATATTTTCCTTTTCTTCCAATATACGGTTATATATGTTATGGGAATACCAAGACCCACTGCTACAGATTTTAAAGCATTTTTTTTTTTTTTTTTCTGTTTTCAAAAGCTTATGAGCATGATTGCCTAGTTTAGTGTTCCTTTGCTGTTCATAAAGAACTATTCCTTAGCTCTTCTTAAAATAGACCGGTAATTTGGTTTTAATAATCTAATGATTCCTGTGTTCACCTGTTTACTTGAAAGAATTAATCTTTTTTTTTTTTCTTTTTGAGTTAAAGGAAGAATTCTTTTTCTGTAAATATTTCTTTTATTTATCTTTGTGATTTTTTTTGCCATATTACACCGTGTTAAATCTTTCCGATCTCAATAGGATATAAATTAAGAGTTCCAGAACTGTGGTTATTTTTTATTACTATTTCTTTAATGATATTTTACATAGTAAAAGTTAGACAAATTCTGTAAATTCTGAAAAAAAGAAAAAAAAAAGTTAATTTCTTAGTAATAGTTCATTCTGGCTGAAGCTAGAGGAATAATATCTATTTCCAAGCAGTGAGGGAGTAGATTTTAATATGCTGCTACTTCAAGGGATTCTAACATGCATTCAGGAAGGAAACAAAAGTATTTCTTCTGTTCTTAAAGAGCAGACTGAAGGATTTGATAAATACAGAGGGGAAGATATTGGCCTAGTACAATATATCTACCACAGTGCATTTACACTCAACACATAAATTCTAAAACAAACAAAAAATTCAAAAAGATAATTAAAATGCAAAACATTCTTCTTGTCCGAAACTCAAAATCCTGGAAGAGTTACAGCACAAAACCCCCCTTCTGTTCTCCCCACTTGCTGTTCTGATTCACAGCACAAAAGACTCTGGGAAGGATCACTGGAAGGATAGAAGACACAAATTAAGCTTGCCCACGTAAATGAGTTGCACTTCATACACAGTAGCACAGGAGACAAAGAAGCTAAGCAGTCCAGCCTGTTATCAGGCATGCTGTTCCTGATCTCTTTCCCCTTCTCTTCTCCTTCCCTAGGTGGAGGTACCTGAGAGGGGAGGGAGGAATCCTGGCCCCACTGAAGGTAAGGGAAGGTTTACCTTTGTTTAAATTGAAAGTACCAAAGTGTTTACATTTTTTGTTTTAATGGCCCTACAAAAATGACAGCAGATGATGATTTTAGCAACTAAAAGTTTTGAAATTAGCATTCTCTTCCCCTACAAACAGTCTATAAAACATGCAGATATCAACCCCCCTTTTCTTTCCCTCTCTTCCATTCAGTACCTCCATGTCTTCTTTTTAACTGTATCTACTAGGAATAGCCAATTATACTGCCTCCTCCTCCCAACACAAGAGCGAAAGTTACAGATACATGAGGCTAGTCTTGTATTTCAGGACTTGTTTACATGGCTGTGACTGGGCAGGAAGCTGTCCATTGAAATAAGGAACAGAAAAAAAGTCAGCCAGTCCTAAAGACAAGTTGTTTTGCTGAGGGTATCAGAATTGTATTGTTGGCATCAACTCTAGAGTTGATCACTTAATAACTGAACAGATGGTCTAAATATTGTCTCTCTGAATTTGGAGGATGGGTAGCTAAATGATTTTCTTTTTTTTTTCATAAGAAAATGAAATGAATAAGTACAGTCCCAGATAAAGGATAATGAATGGATCTAATGAATGGATCTTAGTTTTACAGACTTATGATAATTTACCAAAATTATCCAATGGATATAAATAAGATTTTTACTTTCCTTGGCCCTTCTTCTATGCTTACTGGCGATATTTCATAAAATCATAAGGTTACAACTTATGACATGCTAAATCTTTTCCTTGTGATGTTGGGCAGTTTATCCTATTATAAATATTTTTCCAGTATCTTATTATAAATACTTTTCCAGTATTAAAGATAGACATAAAATATAGATGTAGATACAATCATTTCTTCTATCCAGTTATCTATTTGACGAAACTTTTGATCTGCTTTTTAAATACAAATTTCCTTTTACTATTTTTCAGCTTCTAACATCACTGGTGTTTCTGGACATTCTTGAGGCACAAGTGTGTAATTACAGAACTAAAGACTGCTGGAAGATTTTCCTTTAAAAATCCACTCTAATCATGATGATAAAAATATAATCTGAATAATATGTTTTTAGTTCTGAACTTCCTCAAGCAATGGATCTCATAACAGATAACGGTTCCCAATCCCACTAGTTGATAGAGAGGTTTTTTTTGTTTTGTTTTGTTTTGTTTTGTTTATTTTATTTTATTTTATTTTATTTTATTTTATTTTATTTTTCCTGTTACTAGAACAAAATTGATGGTTATTGTTTGTCATTTTGCTCTCTGAATATTTATTTTTATCATTTATATAATTCAATTTAAACAGAATCTCCATCAAAAAATGCCCCCATCATGAAATGCATGAACTTGTCTGCAATATATATGATGGTCTTTCTTGTCTTATCTAAAGTATTTTTATTAACGTGCAGAATCATCTGATTTCACCTATCATTTTCTTTTTCCTACTTTCAATCTGCACTGCTTTTGCTCAATTTAACATTGCAATTTATTGTCATTTAATTCTCGCCTCATGGGCTACAAATGTACATTCAAAGTATTGATTTTTTCTCAAGTGCTATAAAATAAATGTGCCTGCAATGAATGCTGACTGAAGAGTACCACACATTCACAAGGTGAATTATTAGATGACCTGCAGGGCAAATGAGGGAACTGAGCATTTCATACCTGGTGATATTAGCACTGGAAGAATGACGAGTAATGTTAGGAAATTTTCTCTTATCCAGAATTCCATATTGAAATGCCATTCGTCTTTTATGTGCTTTTGCAACAGCTTTAACTATTACTCAGCATAACAGAACTGTTACATTAATGCATTTAAAGTGTTTCATTCTTTTGTGGCATTCTCTGACTTCATCAGAGAGCAAAATGTCTTGACAGGTACACACTGAGTCTGTCTCCAAGACACTGAAAGGCCCATTGATAATTTATTTTCTTTCTTTTCTCTTTACTCCATATTAAAAAAAAAAAAAAAATCTAACAAACAAATAAAAACTCTGTAGAGCTTCTTCATGCTTCCACTGATTTTTCAAGTTGTCACAATAATAATAATGATGTAGCCACTGAAGCACTGGTACACAAGCATGTTTTTCCCTTATCTCCTTTCCTCACTTATCTCCAGGTCCCACTGTTGCCATGCTCCCAGTCAGCTATTATTACTACTGTGGAAAGCATACCATAAGTACTCTTTCATTTGACCAACAGACTTGCTGTTGGAAACAATTATTTCTTCAGATAAAAACATTAAAAAGAAATGCAACAAGCTCATAAAGGAGTTCACAGAAAAATCGATTTGAAAACACATTTTAATCATTGTAAGTTTAATTGGGTCTTCCTTTAGAAAGACAAACTGAATATAAAACTAAATATCCTTATCAGTTAACTTTTTTGCTTCTGAATCAATGGCAGTAAAATAATTTAGGAGTATTCTTCTGAATTACAAAGCAGTCAAGGATATTTCCTTTAGGCCCATATCTTTCCCATCACCAACCAAGACAGAGCTGGATGAATGGGGGCAAAAATACAGAGTATTGTAACTACTCAAATGAGGGTAATTTTTAGAAACCCAGTAGATGCCTCTGAGAGCATGTTTTCATATCTGCTGTATGAATCTTCAAATCGTTCTTCACAAGAGTGTAGCTGGCAGAGTATCTGTGAAGGGCTGGCCCATGTCCCCTCATATCATTCACTCTCTCTGATATATCTGTGAAGGATGTAACATGGCCCTACCTAACAGAACAGCTGAGCATATAAAATTACCATTACAGTTAGGGTAGTACTACTGGCAACAGACTGGAGCTTTAAGTGCACCTCTTAATGAAGCTCTCACATACAATTTTCCACATAGTGGAATCAAAAGCCATATATTCATGTCATTTTTGTATTCCAAATGTAGTTTCTCACACCTATTCTGTAACAAATTACTTCCCTATTTCTTTCTTTTTTTTTTTTTTTTTGAAAAGGCTAAGACAACTTTGAATGTAAAAAATAAAAATAAAAATAAAAAATAAAATAATCATAGCAAAGTAGAAAATAGAGGATTTGCAAAAAGCAGCTTCTAAGTATTCATTTCAAGTATGACCCATTTGCCACTAAACAGTCACTTTGTCACCTCCTATTTGCTAGCTTCGGTAACTGGCTTCAAAGTAAAACACAATAAAACACTGTGCCTTGTGCTGTGCCTTTGACACCTAGTGATTTTACAGGATTGACCTGCCCTCCAAACCCAGCCTTGGCAGTAGGCTCATCAAACAGTGTGTGTTTTTCAGCAGAGGACAGTGGGTCAGTTAAAAGCCAAGCACAGACCATCAGAATGATGCACTACCTGAGCCATAATTATACAATAAATACCTGGATGCAGTCTCTGTGGGACAGTCATCAAGACTCAAAGAGTCTCAGAGGCATTAAAAGTAAAAAATTAAAATTAAAGTTATTAAAATTAAAATTGAAATTAAATAAATAAATCTTCAGTTTTAATGTTTAAGGCTCACCTTCAAGGAAATGTGGAATGATAAAATCTGTCACTTAACAGATTTTTCATATGTGTTGTCATGTGTACAAACACAAATAACACCCAGTTCAGCATAAGGGAAATGATCAATGTAATAAATGGTGAATAAATAAATAAATAAAGCTTAGCAACCCATCCCTGAATCCATAATAATATTTTTGAGAGTTGCAAGACCTGAGTGTATACATAGATTCCAGATTGTATGTGGGAGGGTAGAGAGAAGAATGATTACTCCAGATATGTGCCCTGTTAATTTAGGTTTGCGGTGCTACAAGCTTCCCTTTACCATTGGAAGTGCCAGAGGTTACAGAGCAAATATAATCTTAAGATACTATTTTCCTCCAAATATTCTCTTGTATTATCCAGAACAATTAATCATTGTTCATATAAACCAAGAAAAAAATAAAATAAATAAAGCTAATGCATCTTGGGTTGCTCTTTCCCTTTCCTTGGGAAAACTGAAATTTTAAAGCAAGAGGTCCTTTTAAATAATGTATCTTTCAGACCGTCAAGAAAATGGCAGGTTTGTAATAGTTTGTAATGCTACATTCCTGTCTCATCAACAGTGGGGAAGCTTCAGAAATGATTCGTGGCTCTCCTGAAGCACCTGTTTTATCTTTAGGGGGAGTATGACCATGGATTCATAACTGGGTGACGGTACATATAGCTTGTTGAAATTAGCTTTCAAGTAGCAATAACTGTAAACTGCTTGCAACTACAAGTAATGGTAGCAGTTGGGGCTGTGAGAAGCTCCTCAAAAATTGCTCAAATACGACTTATTCTACAGGGAACATTCATAAAGAAATTGTAAATAACAGTGAGACTGTGGATATCTCCATAACAATTCCAAACATGTATATTTGCAAGGATCTGAAGTCTTCTATTTATACGTGAAACTGCATCCATACAAGTAAAGACAGAATGATCATAAAATAGTCTTTCTGAGTGTGCAGTACAGTCAGCATGGGGCTTTCTCTGTCCATAAACCAAGATTTTGCCCTTAAGTTTGTCCACCCCCGTCATCCAACTGATGATTTATTGTTTCCAAAAGCATCTAAATATTCCATAGTTCATTCACTCTTGTTGTAGCAATGTGGGATTTCTGCATTAGAAAGTACCAGGTTGTCAAAAATGCAATGCAACAAAAGATTTCTTTCGCCTTGTAAAGTGACCTGAAGCATTTGATTGTTTCTTACTCAATTCATGCTCAAGTTTTTTGTTAAGACTGCAAAATCTTCCTCCCTTGAACATCATTTGGATTCATTAAAGACTGCTAGATCTGTGTGTTTCACATGAGGCATCTCTGAATTTTTCTTATATTGCTGCATACCATTCACTGCACTGCAGTAAAGCTGCAGTTTCCAGAGTCCAATCCTGCCATTAAACATTCATTGGAAAGATTTACAGCCCCTTTGTGCCACAAGTATCTTTGTTTTAATTCAGTACCAAAGACTCAAGGTTAACAAAAAAGCCCTTGCTGTTCAAGTAAAACACTGCAATATTCTTTAGAGAAATGCTATAGAAAGCGGGCAGAAATTGTTAATAGCACTCACAGATTAAGCTGCTTTGAGGGCTCTTTCCTTGATGTTTACAAATGTATTTCAGCAAAATATTGATGTCTTTGCTTTATTTTGTAAGCAGAATTAATTTAAATTTGTAACCTTCTCGAAGCAAAATTTTTATCTTTTCTTCATCCCAGTCAAGTGCTTATTATGTCCATTATAGCCATCAGAGGGGAAAAAATTCTTTTCAGTGTCTGCCTTTCTAATCCGCTTCTTCCCTGAGCTTCCATTCCTATAAAGGTCACTAAAAAAAACAACTTCCTTACTTTTGTAAGAGATAACTGCTATCTGCGTGACAGTTCCTTCTTCAAGTAGCAGACATGTTTCCTCTGATTTTTCAGTATCTTAGTGAGCTGCTTTTTCTCTGAGACATGCTTTTTCTTAATAATTGCTCTAGTTTTGAATCAAAAATACAATGCATTATTCTTCTCACTGAGCTACTGAAACAAAATAGTTTGAGGGAACACACTAATTAAAACTGTATTAAATATGAATAAGCCCCAGTTACATACTGCCTCATGCATACCAAATAGTGCTATAATACTACAGTACAATCAGAGTTTGAAGCCACTGCTATGGAATATTGACTAGTTGAGAATTATGTTATCAACAAAAGGGAATGCTGGAGGTCAGACTTACCCAGTTTTGGCGAAGTTCGTCCAGTATGTCATAACTACTGCACTGAGCATGACATCATTCTTGGAAAAGTTGCAGTTGAACAGTTCTGTTGGACCAATCATAGGAATGCCAAACACATAAGGTACTTCATCACCATGAGCTGAATCAGCCCAGCTTGGTTTCATTTCACTTTGGCAGTGGTGATAAAATGCATAGAAATATGTTGGAGATCCATACTGGGCATGAAGGTCAGCAGTGGCAACAGCAGGAGCAACCCACTGGTGGTCAGTAAAAAGAGCTACCAGGGTCTTCCGTCTTGTTTCAGGGTTTTCTTTGTCTGCCCAATCAGTGTACATGAATTTAATGGTCTCTCGCAGTGTATCTTTCCCTTCTGGATAACCATATAGATTGTCCACAAAATTGGAGACAGAAAAGTCAAAATCATTGGGGGAAACACCATCTTCATTGTCTACAATGCCATCCACAAATTTTAAACCTTCCCCTTGATTCACGCCCAGCATTATATCATAGTTAAGAAATTCGCCTTGCTCCATGAGAATCTGAGGGTCATCTGGAATCACGTCTCCATCTATCACAGGCCCAAAGGCAATGTGGTACGTGGCTGGAGTGATGGTCTGTTGAATGAGTTCTTTGTAGTTCTTATTCCGAAGGCATTCAACCAAATCAGTGGTATCCAGCATGTCGCAGCCGACTTTATCTGCCAATATCCGAGTGTACTTGGCAGGCTGGTAGTTCACTGCCCAGCTGGACAGGGCTGTTCCACTCTGTATGATTGCTTTTTGGAACAAACCTGCAGGTGCAAATTGTTTAAATGCAAATCAAATTATGTAACAACAACAACAACAAAAATTAAAAGCAGCTTTCACTAAGCAAAGAATGCTTTGATTATAAAATAATTAAAGGATGCATATTCCTATATTTCAATTCAACTTCTATATATTGTACTCACTGTTCCCTTTTTATAGTATATGTAACAGGCTACTAATTAAAATCTCTCTTGTTCTTGATGCTCACATACAGAAAGTGTAAAGGTTTCAGGTTACTGTTTCGAGAACAAAACTCATGCTTGTAATGCAGTTTTCTTGCATTTTTAATGGCAGTCCCCTGGCTTTAGCACAGTGGTAACCCTGTAAAAATTTTTTTAAAGGAGTGGCAGCTACAAGCAATCATATCCTCTTCGCCATGTAAATGACTCTCATAAATGCGCTCTTCAGTAGTTTAAAGGTCAAATGAAAATTACACACTCTCATTTCCTTCACAGAAGCCATGCATCATATAATTTGAAAAAATCTGCTCTGCAAAAATCAATTTAATAGGCTTGAGCCTTCTCCTCTGACATCACTTTTAATTACCACCTTAGAGTCTGTATATATATATATATATATATATATATATATATAGTGTTATCACTGCCTATATGACAAATTAAAATATGTTTGCAGACTTTAGAAGAAAATAAGACAAAATTGAATAGTTCCTTCTGGCTGTTTTATATGTACTAATATAAAAAGCAACCAAGACCCAGGCTGAAGAGCTTCTTTGTGACACCAGAGCACTGAAAAGCAACAGGAGCTTACTGGAGAATCTGCCCCATCTGCTTTTTCCCGGTAAGAGCACTAAAATGGCCTATTGTATACCTTAAAAAGCCTGGGCCTCTTCTGCACATGGTTTCTACTGTCAAGCTCTTGAAATACCAAAGACAGCAACAGCTACAAAAATATTTGAAGACCTAGAAGCATTTATGGGGAAAAGTGGTTGTGGTCGATACACCTTTGTGATGACCACTTACTGTACATGCTATAAAATTTCAGTGATGCGATTAGTTAGTATTTTCACTGTTCCATCTGCTTGCTTTTGGCAGTGCTTACTCAACAGTTACTCACTGGACATTGCTGTATCAATACCCTGACTTGTCAGGAATAACTCTATGTACTTTCAAATAGGGTGAGTTTACCAGCTGCCCTGCTACAGCTACCTGCTATGGCTTAGCCTTCTGCCATAGATTTCTGTGTTTTAATATGATAGGAGTAGCAGGGAGTTATAAAAACAATAGATACTTGGTTGTATTTTTTTGGGGGGAGCAAAGTTTTTGTAGCAGGAGGGGCAGCCTCTGCGAGCAGAGCCCAGCAGCTGCCCCATGTGAGATCAGAGCCAGCTCCAGCCGGCTCCAAAAGGGACCCGCTGCTGGCCAGAGCCGAGCCAGGGAGCGATGCTGGTTGTGCCTCTGGGAAAGCAGAGTTAAGGAAGGGAAAAAAATGCTGCACAGCAGCAGTTGGGAGACAGCAGTGAGAAAAAACTGTGAGAGAAAGCCCTGCAGACACCAAGGTCAGTGAAGAAAGAAGGCAGGAGGGGCTCCAGGCCATGGAACAGAAGTTCCCCTGCAGCCCATGGGTACCATGGTGGAGCAGATCTCCATGCCGCAGCCCCTGGAGAAGAGCCCATGGTGGAGCAGATGGTTTAGCAGGAGCTGCCACCACCTGTGGGGGACTTATGCTGGAGCAGACCACTCCTGAAGGATGGACCCATGGTACAGACCTGTATTGGAGCAGTTCTCGAAGAACTGCAGTCTGTGGGAAGCCCATGTAGGAACAGTTTGGGAAGCATGGCATCGCATGGGAGGGACCCCATGATGGAACAGGGTAAGAGAGTGACCAGGAAGGAGCAGCAGAGATGAAGCGCTATGGAATGACTGTAACTCCCATTCTCCGTTCCCCTGTGCCACCTGGGGGGGGTGAGGTAGAATTGGGTGGATGGGAGGGAGGGTGTTTTTTGTTTACTTTTATTTTCTCACTCCTGTAGTCTATTAGCAGTAGTCAATAAATTACATTAATCTCCCTACACTGACCCCGTTTTGCCTGTGTTTGTATTTGGTGAGTAATCTCCCTGTCCTTATCTCAACCCGTGAACCTTTTTTCTTCACATTTTCTCACCCTCTTCGTTTCAGGATGGGGAGTGAGAGAGCGGTGTGGTGGAGCATAGCTAGCCATCAGTGTGAAACCACCACATTGGTCTTGTCTTCTTTTATTAATTCTTTTCAGAGTTGGTCTTGCCAACAGGAATCAGTATGGTACTGGTGCTATACGTTGTTTGTTGTTTATTTATTTATATATATATATATTATTTTTGAGGGTAGAAATTCTGCAGCTCAGACACTTACTAAAATCTTAAGTACTCTGTGTAGGATCACATACTACTTGTGATGAGTTAAATAAATTTTTGAATAAGATTGAGTTGTGTTGTTATTAAGTAGGAAAAGCATCTAAATATGTGTTGGAAGGGTAGACACGTGTGTTTAAGAAATGAAAAACGTTATTGCCCTTTTTAATTTTAAATAAGGCAGATTCTTTGATAAAAGATTCAGTGGAGACTGTTGATAAAGCAGAAAAAGTGTATGGCTTATAACACTTTTTGCATGAAATTTCTACTATAAAAGCATGTATTTTTCATCTAAAATATTTACATTGACTAACACAAATCCAGATAATAAGTACTTACTAGATAGTAAGTATTTTACAAAAATTACAGACATTGTGTAATTCTAATTCAGCCTACCTGATTTGGCCATTTTCCTTAAATTATATATATATCTATATATTGTTTTGTTTTGTTTTGTTTTTTTAAAAGAGCACACTTGATTTACAAAAGAATCATTTTACCATTACCAAACTACTATGCTTTGCTCAGAAGATCCTTACCTTCTGAATAGTGAGAGAGTGTCAGAAGACTGACACAGGAAGCTCCTGCCCCAGATCCAAAAATAGTAACTCTTTTTGGGTCTCCTCCAAAAGATCCAATATTTTCTTCAATCCAACGTAAAGCTTGGATTTGGTCAAGCAATCCGTAATTGCCTTTTGCAGCTTGGTCCCCAGTACTTAAAAAACCTATAAGGCAAAAAGGGATAATTTTAGTTCACCAGACAGAGTTAGCTACAGGGTATCCATACATTCACAACACACATTCTCATCTTTACATCTTCTGAGCTTTTTTTTTTTTCCACCTTTTTTAAAGGTTACAGTCCTTGTTAAATGTCTTCAGTGCAGGAAGTGGAAATCATTCCATGTGCTGTTTGGTTTTGGTTTGTTTTGCCCTACTGCAGAGGTTATGTTCATGAAATATCATCATTTCTTTTTTCTTTTTTCTTTTTTTTGAAATAATTCTGTATCAATAAAAAAATACAGACTGAAGATTTTAAACATTTGATAACTGCATGTGATTAAGGTACAAAAAATTAGGAAATTGGTTTTGTGCAAAGACATTATACAGGAATAAATGAGATACCAAGTCTTCCACTATGAACAATGCTCCCTAACACATTAATTTAAATGCTCCTTAACATGGACCAAAATTCTCCTGACCTACAAAGCTCTATAAATTATTGTACTTGTGATACGGATGGATATGCTCAGAAACAGAAAAAGGATGAAAAAAAAATAGTAAAAGGAACAGGAAACAATGTAGGACAAGAAAAACTACACTCAAGTTTTGCAAAGGTTATTTATTAGGAAGATATCAGGTAAATTGTGAGCAATTCAGCCTTTGGGAGGGAGAATTTATCTGAACAAATCAGGCTTTGTTTCTTCCGTTGGAACTTGCAGGAAAAGCTGTGCTGCTGTTTTTTGTTCCTATACTGCGGTTATCAGATTTTAGAAACAAAGCATGACACATTTAGTGCCTGTCTTGCAACTTAGAACAAAATGACTGAGAGACTAGGACTGAGATTAATTTTGTTTTTTCTGAAACCAGCTAATGTGAAACATTATCCACGCTGCCTATTGTTCACAGTCTAGACTTTGTGTTATGTTCAAATTACCACAATGAGTCATGTACTTACTCTCCTCTCTTTAACTCCCACCGACCTTTTCATGTTGGACAACTGGAAGTCAGGAGTCTATTAAAAATACCCTACAGCATATGGACATTTTTAGACAGACATTACTGATTTAGGCACCAGTGGCAGTTGCTTGTCAAGTCAAAACAAGGAACTCACTCATTCATGTTTCCAAGATAATTATCATTTCAGACAAATTTGCCAGAAGAGGGCCCCAGGACTCAGGAGATCTGCAGTCTTCAAACAGTTTGAAATGAGATTGAGAAAGAGATTCACTGTCTGCATCCTTGAGCCACCTTAGCCTTCTGTGACAATGCCTTCCTGTTCCTAGCAAGGACTGGACTGCAAGGGAGACCTGAGGTCCAAAGGAAAAAAGTCCTTGCAGTACATTTGAACTGCTTTGGCAAAGGGGAACAGATTTATTTGCACTGCTTGTAGTTATTTTTTCAGTGACGACAAGGAAGAAAATTCACAAGGTTAGAGTCATTAAATGACTGAAAATGGAGGAAGTGGAAAAGAAGAAAATGCGGACAAAAAGAAGAAGCAATTAGATGTGTTGGACATTCACAGATGTATTTCCATAATGTTTTCTACAGTAAATTTCATACAACAAGTTGCAAATCCAGCCTCAAGATTTAAAAGCAATATCACATAAAGGACTAAACTAAATTTCAAATGCTATATAAACTACATTATGGTGGCATACATTTCTACATGCAAAATTAGCCATGATTGAATGAAATGACCTTGCATCCAAATTTTTTTTTTTCAGATTTAATTAGCAATTATTAATAGGTATTTAATGTCACAAAGTGTCTCATGAGCTCTATATTTTTCACAAAACACTTGCTTCAATTGCAGTAATATGAATCATACCTTTATTGCTAAATAGTATTTGATGTGGCTTTCTCATTAAAAAAATCTCTAGTAGTGGCAAGCATGGTAGGTAGAATAGCAGTTACATCTTCTTTCTTTTCCATACCAATGGGGAAAAAAACCCCGACAAACTATTAATCCATAACTGCCTCAATTTTTTTAACGGATGTGTTTTTCTTTCCTTTCCTTTCCTTTTTTTTTTTTTTTTTTCACATGCCTTTATTATATTTTTAGGACTGTTAAAGAAAGAATAACCTGCTTGCTGGCTTTGTTGCTGCAATGTTCTATAGTATTTTATAATTAAGTCTTTATTCAATCAGAAGTGTGACCTCCTTGGGAGAAAGTGACTGTTGTAACCTTTAAAGCAATTAATATTCAGAACCTAAACACGTTTTAGCTCTTCTAGCAGCATCAAGCTAAAGCTGGTTGATCTTTGTGATTTTGAATTCTTTCCAAATGTACTAAAAGGTGACTGAGTAAAATTGCAGTCAATGAATATCTGATGTTAGACAAATTAAGATTTTTTTTTTTGTTTCCACAGTTCTCTGCTGATTCTCATTAATTACAAAAGCAAATTTTCTTAATTTAAAAGCTAATCATCAGGCAACGTGTCAGCCCCACATGACATGAACTAAATTCATAAATCTGTCTTTTCTTGATGAGGATAGATTTTATTTCATGCTCTGAATACCAGATCAAAATATTTGTTAAAAGCCACTTCAAGAATTTCAGGCGAGGAGTAAGTATTTGTCCAGAAATACACAACACTAACAGTTTTTTATCTTTATTTTGTTTTCCTGTGGCCACTGTGAAAATTTCAGAACAGTTTCTATATGTGTCACTTTAAAATCCTAAAGAAACAGGGATGAAGCTTTGCTTTGAGATGGGGATTTATACTCTGTGCTTGCTAGGCACAACAACCCCAAGCAGTGCTACAGGCTGGGGGATGAGTGGCTGGAAAGCTGCCTGGCAGAGAAGGACCTGGGAGTCTTGGTTGATAGTCAGCTGAATATGAGCCAGCAATGTGTTCAGGTGGCCAAGAAGGCCAACAGCATCCTGGCTTGTATCAGGAACAGTGTGGCCAGCAGGACTAGGGAAGTGATTGGACAATCAGTACTCAGCTCTGGTGAGGCCGCACCTCGAGTCCTGTGTTCACTTTTGGGCCCCTCACTACAGGAAGGACATTGAGGTGCTGGAGCATGTCCAAAGAAGGGCAACGAGGCTGGTGAGGGGTCTGGGGAACAAGTCTTATGAGGAGCGGCTGAGGGAGCTGGGTTTGTTTAGCCTGGAGAAGAGGAGGCTCAGGGGTGACCTTATTGCTCTCTACAGGTACCTTAAAGGAGGCTGTAGCAAGGTGGGGATTGGTCTCTTCTCCCACGTGTCCAGTGATAGGATGAGGGGGAATGGGCTAAAGTTGTGCCAAGGGTTTAGGTTAGATATTAGGAAAAACTTCTTTACTGAAAGGGTTGTGAGGTATTGGAACAGGCTGCCCAGGGAAGTGGTTGAGTCACCATCCCTGGAGGGCTTTAAAAGACGTTTAGATGTAGAGCTTAGTGACATGGTTTAGTGGAAGACTTGCTAGTGTTAGGTCATAGGTTGGACCAGGTGATCTTGGAGGTCTCTTCCAACCTAAATGATAATGATATATATACTGTAATATATATAATGTAGTTATATATATAATATATATTGGCATCATATGCAAAGTATTTACAAATCTCTGTGGAAATGAGAAATTACGGCTCACCACTTCGAGAAAATCAGTGGGTTATGTTTTGCTTAGGATTAAATATATATATATATTTATATGCATATATATATATATACACACAAGAGTTTTTGTTTTTGTGTAAGGATAGTTTTAAGAAAAACAAAATTACACTGTAAACCTGTAAGTTTCTGTTGAACTGTAAAGAAGCTCACTGAAACGTAAATTTCTCTACTGGTCAATAGGCTGTTGCCTAAATAGTATTATTACTCTGCAAGAAGGCCAATGTACATCTTAAAGCCAAATGTTTGGTCTAGCATTCAATTAAATTAAAAGTCTACCCCAGTGGACCTCCAGTGACTCCTGTTGGCAATTTAGGTAGTAGTCACCACCAATGACATATATCTTTTGACTTTTATTTTTATTTTCTTATGCCATAGCCACCTCTCCAGTAAGAATACCGTGTTTTGCTGTCTTAACTAAGAATTGAATGGCAATTAACAACATGAAAACTGATCACTTTGCCTTGAGTGAATTTGATGCTGTCAAAGCAGATGCGCATCGATGTAACAGATACCTTACAGATAACATCAAACTCGCAGAGCTTCTTGCAGGGGTATCAGCTGAGTGTAAGGATTAAAAGGATGGCAAAAACCTGGAAGTAGGATAATATTCTTACTCTGCATTGGCACTACAGTGGGAAAAGTCATGCAGAACAAATCAAATATGGCAAGAGTCACTCCGGTTTGGGATTAATTATGGCCTCTTGCAGCTGGATCCATAACACCCCTAGCACTGTCCTAGGAAAGTAGAGATCAGCATCCTTTGTCTTCCTTGGAACATGCAGAACTGGGAAAAGTCTTCAGTGATCAAAAAGGCCTCAGAAATGTCTCAGTGGTATGCATGTGGTCGGCATGAATTTTGGCTTCCAATGGGATGATCTGATACCAGAGTGGCCCCATTATCAGTAGGAATACAAAGGTCAGTTATGATCCTGTCCCCCATCTGCAATACATGTCCCTGAAAGGAAGATGAATTTTTATGTGTCAATACATTTTTCGTGTCTGACTCATTTTGAGCATAAGACTGAATACATAATTGGAAAAAAGAATGCAGCAAAACATCAGAAAGCAGAGGAGCAACACATATTGAGTAACATAACATAAGAGACACCTCAATGAAAAAAAAAAAAAAGATTTACATTTGTTTAGTTTGAATGGACTACTTGTAGAGGCAAGAATTTTTTAAATGCTGACAGAATGACTATGCAAGAAAGAGAAAGCAGCAGCTAATAAAATATACCCTTTTCCTAATAGCCAACATGACTTCATTCATCTGTTATAAAAGTCTATGTGATTTCAAATGACAGACTTTTCGTGAGGATTGACCACTTGGAAAAGGGTGATGGTTAACAACTGATCATTAGCAATGGTCTCACTTCTCTTCTGCTTCATGGTCTTATCTTCTTAAGCACCATTCTCAACTGCAAGAAGCAGACATCATGAGTTACCTTACTGGGTTGTGTCACTTTCTGTTGTTATCCAGGTATAAATTCCTTCTCCTAACATAACAACAGTACAAAATATTTAGACAGCTTAGACTACGAAACTGAAAATGGTCTGTGCTTTTTTTTTTTTTTTACTAGAGATATGAAAAGACAACATTATATTTTACATCTAGAATATAGAATAGCTTCCTAATTCCATTTTTAGGCTATAAGATTTACCATGTATTTCTTACAGGGTAAGAAATCTATTTTTACTTATATTAAAATGGAATTAACTATGTCAAACAGATGAAAAGAACAAACAACTCCTCTGTTTCCAATTAGGAATATTTTATCATAATGTTTACTTTCAGAGTTTAGGGCTTTAAAGGAGTATAACTGTATCGCTATCTATAAAAATATCAAGTATACACACTTAAAGTGCAACTGCTTTCTAACCATTAATTTGAAAAACAGACATTGGCCAGAAAAAAGAGCACCTCCTTCTTCTTTTAGGAATGTGATTTTATATTTGCAATGTTCAGCTGAAGTTTTGGCCTGAAGGCTGGACACTCATCAATGTATGGGAGCCATCAATTGGTTATAAATCAATTTTAGACATTGCCTTCAAAAGTATTCTTTAAACAATGTTGAAGCAAAACTTGTTGGCTTACCAACTCGTTGGTAAGCACAGAAAACCAGCACATATGATACCAAGACAAAAACTAAATCGACTCTTTGTGCAAGTAAAGCACTTGCACTATTGCTATACCTTTCATTGTAATTTTAATTTCCAAAGATTTTCTACTAGTAAGCGAAGCACAATTCATACAAAATATTTTGCATCATAAATAATTTTATATTTAGGCTCACAAAAGAGTTGAGTTTTTCATGATGTGAAGTGTTGTGGCTTTATAGACCATCAGACCACCAACACATAATTTTAAATATTGAAGTGTTAAACATGAGCAGGAATGTTGCACTATTTTAATATTAATTAACTTGTTCTGATAAGTTAACTATGTTTGACTTTTCCAGTGAAAAAAATCGATAATGTCCTTGCCTTATGTATTTGTAGTGCACACCATTATAAATTATGGTATCGATAACTTATAAACTATGTAGCATGCTGTTCTGAAAGCTCATGTAACATGCAGTAGGATTTTCTGTGGAATTAGACAAATCAGCTCTGTTGATAATATTTGACTAGAATTGGTAATATCCTTAATACTCTGAAAAATGCTTAACTCCTTGACAAAACACTAAGGAAAGGAACTGGGGAGAAATGAACCTTTCCACTCACTAGTCTGACAGTGACTAATCACTGACAAAACCTTTAGCAAAATTCCTGGGAGCCAAAAATAAAGTTGAAAAGTGAGCTTATTATTAAAAGTCTTTTCATGCTACATACTCAGTATATATCTTGTAAAAATGATTAATAAGTATACTGTACAGTCCCTTTTGAGAAAGGCATAGAACAAATGGTTTCCAACTAGAGCAAATGATTCATAACTTTTTATCTTGATGACTAGTTTTTTGGTACTAAGTGTTGCCTTAAAATGAAATTTCTAAGATACATTGCGACATCTGAAAGGTCTGCTAAAGAACCCAATAAGTGGATACAGACAAGGTATCCCACTTAAACAAAAGCATGACATATTAAAGCAGAAGATTACATAGAAAATATATCAAATTTTATTTATTTTTGTATGCTGGATCATAACAGATGCTGGAGCATTTTGGTATGAGCATATTGAAATATGCTAATACCAAATTTCCTTTGGCATCAGTTTTTAATTTTCTGGCCTTTGAGTTTTCATTCTTTCTTAACATGCTTGATAAAATGGTTAAAGTTGCTTTGCATTTACCAAAGCTAATTGGTACACAAGACTGCAAAGGTAGTGAGTTCTACTCCTGAAGTTACCAAGGCGGCTGTATTCAGGGGGATCATGTTTGGGTGTACTTAGTTTTTTTCACCACAAGACTGGTTGACATGTCTTGATGTGTCTCAGGTGTCTGTATGGCAAAATTAGACCCTACCACTGCTTATTTTGCAGCTATAGGTAGGGAAACTACGGTATGATAAAGTTTAAACTTTAATCTTTTGCTGAGTTATGGGGCCCCCAGGAACCACCCCAATGCCTGAAGCCACAGATGAGAGTGACATTGCCATGTAGTCTACCATCCCTCACATGTATGTTGTTGACTTGAGGATTCTGCTCTCTGAGTGGTCTACTCAGCAGCTTTAGAAATGGCTAAAATGAAGTTTTTATAAAGATGAAAGTGTTGATGCACTTCTGTCTCCATCTACTATTCAAAATAGAGCTTTAGAAGACTTGAATCAGGTCGGGTAATTTTTCAGGAATTACATGAACAGATTTCTAGAAATCCTAGTAATATACTCAATGTATATATTATTGTGACTTCTGCTGATAAGAAAAAGTCTTATATGCAAATCTACTTTCTTTTTTTTTTTTTCAAAAGAACCTTTTAACAAAACTATCTTTTCTAAAAGTTTGACACTGAATATATTAAAATAGATTGTCTCAGATTGGTTTTGTATGTCATGAATCCCCTGTGAGAAATAAATGGATTTAAATAATGTGCCTCAGCATTCACAGTTCCAACAAAGTGAACCAAATCAATTCTGCTGCACATTCACATACATGGAATATTCTGAATTAGCTTTTCTAAGGATGTGTTTACCACGACTGCAGAATCATTATGTGCCACAATTACTCTTCTTAAAAAAAAAAAAAAAAAAAAAAAAAAGGAAGTATAAAACCCCTCATCATTTCCATAGCCTTAGTAATCCAATCATGTACGCACAAAGTTTTAAAGTATACTTTGACAATCCTAAATTAGAGTATTCCTAGGGAAACATCAGACTGAATGTCTATAACTGTGATGTCACAATCTGCTAAACAACTTTCATTGCAAATCATAAATTAGGTGTTTTGTTCCTAAACTGAGGCACTTCTTCAACTTGAAAAAACTGGAAATTAGAAGATAATAATGTTATGCTCAAATCAATGAAAACACGAAGTTACTTCCTTGTTTTAACACATTAATACATAAGTTTCCTGTAAAGCTCTTAATTAATTTGGAATGTCAAGGTCAGTCTTGCCCTACCACATTACCATAACAATTTTTGTTATTTTCTAGCAGTCTTGACCAATATCCAATGACTTAGAAGAAATACATACTCCTCATCCAACTTTGCAGTTGGTAGTTTTGAATTAAGTATACTTTTGAAGATTTTACATGACATTGAGTTAGCCTTACTCTCAATAATAGTGTATATAAACATAAATTATAAATATATAATCATAAAATAAAATATGTAAATATCACTATAACCATAAAAAGAAATTAGAGGGGGGAAAGGACTTGTTAAGTCAACTACTCTATGACACTTGCTCCTGAAGGGAGATTGGCCTACACAGTGTTAACTTTTTACTTATCTGAAAGTATTTTTATCTTTCTATTTAATTATTCATGTCTTTGGTGCTTTTCTGTGATGATTTTGTGCTTGTTAAGGTTGTAATAACAGGTGAAACAGAGTTTAACATTAAAAAAACAGATGAATGAACCAGCATGTAAATTTTGGACATTTTAATATAAAAGTCACCTATTGGTAGCTGAGTTGTAGCTGAGTTCATGCTACAATTGCCATAATGTTCATAGGTATCACATAAACTTCCTTCTCTTAAGTGGTTCCTTAATGGGTTCCCAGTAGAATTACTTGGGCCTTAGGGAGGAATTAGATTTTCAGTGATTAAATTCATAATTTAGAAAAGGAAATGACAATTAAATTTGTTTCATCTTCCAGGCAATGTGGGATTTTCACCACCAGCGTATTTGTACTCATACTTTTGTTGTTGTTGTTAATGGAGTTTAGTTCAAAATTATGCAAGCAATTTGGCTTGTATAACTTCCTTGCACTAACTCTACTTACTTCTGTAAGATTACAAAGGATTTTTGGAAATGGAATTAATACTTTACAGCACTAAACCGTCATAAGGGCTAACAATAAAGAATTATTATTCTCTAGTTTTAAACATATTTTTCTATGAAACTCATAATAAACCTAATATTTTTAGTCTGGTGGTTTTAGTCATTTTACTGTTTATATTTATGTATTTATGTAATGATTTTGATGATACCATCTGAGAAAACTAGAATGCTGGAATAACACAGTTAAACTGGAACTGGCTCCGGCCCGCATTCTGGCATTTCTAGATTTCTCCAAATATTACTTGTGCTCTTCATTTTTTTTTTGTCAGTATGCATTCAATTTTGCTGATTTTTGTGAGGCCACTGCAAATCATCCAGTGACATTCCCTGCTCCCAGAGGGGCAACACACACAGCTGTTGTACATAAACCAACACATTCTAGAAACCGAGTAACAAATCCATGATCAGGTGCTAGAAAACATTCACAGTAGTATTGAGAATTTGTCTTCCAGACAGAGATGTGAATAGTAGGAGGATCCCACTCACACAGGCAATCTTTTGCAAAGGAAGATTAATCTTTATAAATTCTTCTATAGTTATTGGGTAGTAAGAGAGAAAGAGAAAAAAAAATCTAGAGGCCAAATTAAAGCACTGAAATTACCCTCTTGCTCTCAGCTGCCACTGAAGGAGTCTGTCTTCACAACAACATGAGAAGGGGTTTAATGGAACTAATCTTTAAGGGTACACCTAGCAAGGGGAGTGCCCACAGAGGCAGGTCAGATGGGAATCATACTCAAATACAGCAAAATGATGGCAAAAGACCAGGGAAGAAGGTGATCACTTATTGCTCTCTAAAGAAACTAGTAGGGAGATGGAAATTATGGAGATTCCTCTTGGGAAGCAGCACAGGTCAGAGGGATGGTCTGAAAGACTGCTGACACCTATTGGGGTTAGGCAAGGCTCTGAGAGCAATTAACACGCTTCTCAAAACTATAGTATTTCACAACCCAGTTTGTCCTACCACTTCTTTTATAGAGATGAGGTACGCATATCAAAATTCTCCACCTGAGTCTTAGTCTTGCAGAATCAATCCAGCTTTCTTTCTGACATTAACTGGCATGCATTGACAGCAAGCACACATCGGTAATAAATGGTGAGAGCGTTTACTAATTTCTACTCTGAACAATCCTCAAGGCTAACTCAGATCCTCTGTAAAACAAGCAAAGCTAAGAGGTCTTAGGGCTCAAAATCTAGCAAAAATAGTTCTGAGAATATTATAATTATTACCCTACAGTACCAGGCATAAATGATAATGAAAGAAATCTACTTTCACCAAAAGGAAATAAGGAAGAATTTTATAAGGAGTAGTATGACTATTTGCAAACTTTAGGTTGGTTACTCAGGTGAGAAAAAGTCAGGTCTTTTGAAATAATTCTTCATGGCTGAAAATGTATCTGAAAAGCCTGTGACTTAACTGAGTTATAAAAATGAGAATATTTTCTGGCATTGTTCTAGTGTTTTCAGACTCTTTAAGACAGTAAAAGATTAATACAGAAAATCCCGAAAGGATGCATAAAATATACAGAAGAGCCAAAATTGTTTCTGGATTTACACATGCACATCTTACTTTATGAAATTCTAAGTGCTGAGTACATGGGCTTTTTTATTTCTACCCTGTATTACTTTGGTTATGAAACAGACGTTATTTTGGAAAAAAAAAAAAAAAAAAGGTCAGAAACTTCAGCATTCATTAAAAAAATGACAATTTTCTACTTGTTTTCAACCAAAGAATATAACAGAAACAAACGCTTCTTTAGAGACCACTTCTGAAGACTATAAATTCACATTCTTCAGTTTCAGTTAAGCTCTTCGTGCTGGTTTCTACAGAAAACTTTCTTCAGAAAACTTATTCCTATACTTTGATTCCATGACAGTTTTCATATTCCAGTTTTCATATTTGGATCCCCAGAAATAACTGTTTCTGATCTGTCTACATACAGCATTAATAGATATAAAAATATTCTTCTCAATGAAAAAAATCAAAGGTGAGGATAACTTTGTACCAAAGTGTCTTCCCTTTATGCTACTAGAGAAAAACACAAAGGATATTTTCCTATTTGTGCTTTACTTTGTTGAAAGTTTTTTGTAAACCTGTTATTTACCTTTTATTCAAAAAAAAATTTTTTTTGCTTCACTTTATCCTTAAGAAAAGGTAAACAAGTCATTTATTTCTTTTGCAGTATGTACCTATTAAAACAATTATTTACTCTCATGCTTTACGATTCAAATGGAATGATTTTTTGTTGCCTAGATACAGAACAGAGGGCTACTTTATATAACTAATACACGTGAACAAACAAAGCAGTCACAGATGAAAATTACTTATTCTTTATTCTACTAATTTCTTTACCTTTCTTTTCCCTTTACGTAATTCCCACTTTATATAATGTGAGAATAAAAACATTCTTAGAGAAGATACCTACAACCTTAGAAGGATTTTATGGTCTTTCTTTAACATTCAAAGCATTTCACCAGCTAATTTTGTAAACGAATTATTGTGCCCATTCACTAGATTGTTGGAAAAAGAGGGTGACTAGCTATGAAATTCAACATCCCTAGCTTTACTTATTGCTCTGGTTTTGTTTAGATGTAAATATGATGCAAAATGTCTTTCTTGAAAAACCCACAATATTATTTTAAGATCTGTTTGCAAACTTACATCATGGGACAAATGTAAAGAAAAGCTGTTTGTATGAGTCTGTTTCTCATTCAAAATGGTCATCATAAAATGAAATATAATGGAATATATTATTTCAAATATGTGTTTGAAGAACTACCTAATTTCTTAGTGGTATTATGCAGAAATTCTCTTTCTGGTTTTAAATTTGAACTGTACTTTTTCTGCTCTATGTATGTTTTTAGTTCATATTGGTCTCCAGCACATCACTGGAAGTTTTATGTATTTGTTTAAATATGCATACATATATGTATGTATTTAGTGTTCATTAAGTAACAATGAACAGGTATAAACAGCTTCACACTACTTTGGGTGATGAACTGGCTCAATGGTAGAGCACAAAGAGTTGTAGTGAATGGCGCTACCTCTGGTTAGTGGCTGGTTATGATCTGGATGCAGGAGTGGAATGTATCCTCAGCAAGTTTGCTGATGATACTAAACTGGGAGGTGCTGTTGATTCCCTGGAGGGATGAGAGGCCTTGCAGAGGGATCTAGATAGATTGGAGCACTGGACAAAGAGCAACAGCAAGAAGATCAACAAAAGAAAAGGACAAGTTCTGCACCTGGGATTGAGTAATGCCAGACACAAGTACAGACTGGGAGACAAGTGGCTGGAGAGCAGCTCAGCAGAAAGGATCTGGGGTGCTGGTCAACAGTAGGTTCAACGTGAATCAGCAGTGTGCCCGGGCAGCCAAGAGGGCTAACTGTATTTTAGGATGCATTAAACACTGAATAGCCAGCCAGTCAAAAGAGGTGGTTCTCCCACTATATTTCGCAGTGGTGCAGCTAATGCTAAACAATATAAATTAACATACAATAATCATGAACTTTATTAGCTTTATATTATTAAATATATAATTATTAACATATAATATATGGCTCCACAATATAAAAAGGATGTTAAGGTACTTGAAATGATCCGGAGAAGGGCAGCAAAGAAAAGGGCTGGAAGGCATGTCCTGTGAGGACAGGCTGAGGATACTTGGGTTGTCTAGTCTGGAGAAAAGGAAGCACAGAGGCGACCTCATTGCTCTCTTCCCCTGCTCAACTTCTTCAGGAGGGGAAGTGGAGAGGGCGGTGCTGGTCTCTTCCCCCCAGTCATCAATGACAGGATGTGTAGAAATGGCACAGAGCTGTGCCAGGGGAGATTCATACTGGAAAAATTTCTTTACCATGGGGGTGGTCAAACAGTAGAACAGGCCTAGCGAGATGGTTGAAGACCCATGCCTGTCAGTGTTCAAGAAGCATTTAGACAATGCCCTTAATAATATGTTTTAACTTTTGGTTAGTCCTGAGGTGGTCAGGCACTTGGACTTGATCTTTGAAGGTCTCTTCCAGCTGGACTATTCTATTCTATTCTATTCTATTCTATTCTATTCCATTCTGCAAATTTAAAAAGTCTGTCCTTTGTTAAAGACTTCAACTCTTTGAGTCATCTTTATTGCTAGAAAAGGAAATGTAAGAAAAACAATGCACTAAACTGGCAGAAGGTTACAGACCCTACTCTCTGGACTGTGGTTGGTTTGGTTTGGTTTGGTTTTCCCATGGGAATTTAAAAAGTAACGCAAATGTAATCTTAAAAAAAAAAAAAAAAGACTCATATCCCATAATTCTAATTCTATTCCCTCCTCTAAATGCTTTAATCTTTCAGGCAAATGGCTTTCTTTTGCTTCTTCACCTTCTGGACCCATGATTTTTCCAGACTGTGTGAATAGTTACCCAGTTTACCAGAAAGATCTACCATCATTCAGAATATCTCCTTTGGGGCTAAGTCTATAAAACAAGTTTCCCAAAACTTGGGTGAATACTACCAGCGTACGATGCAAAATAACTGTTTCTATATGCTGCCTGTCCCTGCATGCAAGTCAGACTGGTTCCCAAGAGGAGGGCTTCCAATGACGTCTTGTTGGGTGGTTGCTTCATCTTAACTTAGGAGAAACATATATTGGAAAAACTGAGTCTTTCCTAAGGTTTTCAGAGCTGCCTATCTCCCTCCATTGACTGCAGTGCTAATTCAAACAGTTTAGTTTTGGAGAAGAGACTCTAATGGTGGAGTCAGGCCTCTAAAAGTTTCATAAAAATAGTGTCTGAATTCAGTATATAAGCAAGTACAAGTAACTCAAGGGTCCAGCTGCCAAATAAACTTCTCAACATCTCAGCAAACATATAAAATAATCTCTCCAGAGATAGTTTGCAGTACTGCTTACTACAGAATATCAAAAAAAAAAAAAAAAAAAAGTGAACTTGTTGAGTACTTTTATAAAGCCTACCATTTTAGATTCACACATCTCTAAGACAGAGAAAGCTTTACTTTTGCATGGTTAATATACACATAATACATGAGTAATGGTGAAACTGCTAGTGGTAATAGGCATTTGCCTAACAATTAGTGGAACATTTAAAATAAACTGGATATTGGGAATGTTCTTTTATGTGAGTCAGTGAGTTGTTTGTCATCATTTGCTGTATTTGTGGCATTATGTAAATAAACAATTTGTTTACATGCTACTTTGGTATCAAAGTGATGACTCAAACACTATTTGTCTGCTTGTGACAAGAAGTCTTTGTACCAATATTCTTACAGAAGATATCAGAGGTCCCAACAGGATGCAGAATTTTTATGGTGCTTTCTTCGTTCTCTAACTATTTCATGACAGGCCACCAAATATTTTTGTAAGTGAGCCATTGAGCCCATTCACAGTTATTCTTTTTTTCCCTATTTTGAGCCAAGATTTTTTCTGACATTAATAGCCTTCTGAGAAAGAGCTGCAAAGACATATGATCAGTGTGTGGATATATTTATCTGAGTTTTCTAATACTAAAGCGTAGTGAATAATGTTTGAGAATGAAAATTAGAATAGGAAAATGTCCAAATTACTGGACTGAAGTTCAGTGTTTTTGTTTGTTTGTCTGTTTTTCTTGGTTTTTGTTGTTGTGGTATGTACAAAAAAAAAAAAAAAGATAAACAAAAATCTAAATATAATATCCTTTTTGATGAGAAAATAGATATAATTCTCATAGACTGGTTTGAGATTTTTTGTTCCTTGTTCATACCATACCTATTGCTTCCAGGGTCTACCTTTAGGTATATCTGTATAATTTGGCAGAAATTTTTGAGCTACACAGAGAGATGAAAATCTGAAAGTGTCAGGCTCCAAGTTCCCTCATACTTCCAGGTGTCCAACTTCGTAATTATTTTTTCTTAACAAAAATTCTCTTCATACAGAAATTTGAAGAACCTAATATTCTTTTCAAATGAAGTGAAATAAATGCTGTGAATTTGGCTAAAAACAAATAAACAGATCCTTTTTGAAAGTTTAATACCAGGGGAATTTATTTAAGATTTCTACAAGACTGTGTCAGTGCTTCTTCTGATATCTCCCAGATAATTAATATTGCAATATGTACAACAAGTGCATGAATCCTATTGCTGTTCTGGAAAAGGGACTGATGGAACAGGTGGCTATGGGAGAGATATGTTGTATAAATGCTCTCCAGCCACATTTTTTTTTCTTTTTACCAGGTCATGGTACTTCACTGGTACCATGACTTTGAGAATTTGAAAGTGGAACTATCCTTATTTTACAAATGAAGAAACTGGAGCAGAGAGGCTAAAAACCCAAGACACAGAGAAAACCATTTTTAGAATTAATAATAGAATAAAGAAGCACATGTCTCCCAGTCCTCAGCTCAGCAGGCTACAAAGTGAAATTTTTCATCAACAACCTGAAAATAAATAGAAAATCTCTGATAATGAGTCTTATAAACAACTGATGCAATGAAGATAGAACACCCAGGCAGCATGATACAAACCCACATAGTATTCTGTTCTTTTTTTTTTTTTTTTTTAAACAAAAATGCTTTATCCAGAGCAAAGCACAGATTTATACATAAGAAGAAATTATTATGCCCTAGGCTTGTGTTTTGTTTTGTTTTGTTTTTGTTTAGTTTTGTTTTTTTCTTCAGAACAACTGAAGAGAACTCTAGTGTGATGGGCTGATGCTATCTTTGGATATATAAGCAAGAAGCAGCTTGTAAGAAAAGAGAGATGACTTCATTCCTTCTAAGAATACTGCAATCCATTCTGAGGTTTTTATTTTAAAAGGTTATCAGTGCAAATGAGAGATAAACCAAGAACATGTAGCAACTCGGGAAAATCACACACAAGCAATAGGATTAATATCTCCTTCTTTCAAATGTCAATGTAGCCAGGTGAGTTAGTCCTCTAGGCCTCCCTTTAATGTCAATGGCAATAAATATCTACTAGATTTTGGACATATACATTTAGTGAAAGTAATCCCATTCTTTAGATTTTGGAGGCCCAATCTGGTGAGGTTTTGCACAAAGAAAGAGATACGACTTAACTGCAATGTTAATGTACCTTTCTGATCACAAAAACTCCTTTACTTAGAAGGCAAAAGTCTTTAAAAGAAAAAAAAAATTGCTAAAAACTAAAGTGAGACAAACTGACATAAAATATCCAAGTACTTTTTTGAAAGAATAAGGAATGATGATATATTAATCACAGAATCACAGAATCAACCAGCTAATCTAATGTTTACTGCGTGATGTTGACCTGATAAAACCCAACAAAGAAGTTGGTAGTTTAAAAGAAGAAGCTGGTAGTTTAAAAATTATTTTAAATAATTTTATGCAATAATATTTATGCAGAATTATTTTATTTCAAAAAACACACCTTTACATAGTGAAAGGCAACTTTGAAGATGCTGTGTGGGTATATTATCACAATTTCAATGGGCACAGATTATCTTTCAGTCTGCCAGTAGAGAACAGAACTGAAGTTTATATTCTAACATAGGACTGAGAGATGACATCATAAATTTCAGTATTCCCATGAAAGGTGTGCAGTTCTATCTAAAACAAGTGAATGGTACAGCTAACTATGAACCCACCAGTAGCAGTTACAGGGGAAAATAACATCCTTATAGAGCCAGAATTAGACTGCCAGCACTAAGCAAAGTATTAGCATAAGAATCTACTCATCAGTTTTGCCCCTTTGATTAAACATTTCAATTTTGTAGATTGGTGGGTGCTCCTTTTCTTATAAGGAAGGAAAAATCCTCATTTTGATGCAATTTTTGTATAACTATACAATTTCTTTATTTTGTAGCTATGACCAAATTTTCCCTCCCTTATACTACTTAGTATACTAGAGACCAGGCACTGTTATATATTCAGTTCGGATTGCTGAATTGCCTGCCTTAAATGAAAGCAGGTGAACACAGTGTTGTGAATGTGTATTGCTGTGATTTGGTGGTAAGAGTGCTTTTTATGTGGTAACTTCTGATCATCTTTACAATAATCAAGGAACAATTCCTCGCCTCATCTTGTCCTGTACAATTTGTTTAGGATAGCCATTCAGCTGGTTTCCATCATGGCATTAAATCAACTGTTCTGGATTCTGTGCTTCTCTCAGAATCTTTGACACATATTGCCTTTTTATCACAGCAACAAAAAACAATAATTCCATTTTAAATGAACAGTGTTGAATTCCACAACAAAGTGAATATTAGCTTTGCCTATGATTTCCTCTAAATGCATTCTACAGTTAATCCAGTTTTCTTGGTGTCTTTTGTAGGAACTCTATGTTAGTTATTACAACTGTAGTTGAGGATTATTATCTTCTAATGGTGAGTCCATTTTTTATATACGATGAGTTCTGGGAAACATAGACAAATTCATAGAAAATAAATTTGCAACATATTTCAGGAGGATTGTAGGGGAGGGAATTCAGGGTTTAAATTGATGTCTGGTGGAGAAGCCCATATTCCACTAAAATTAGTATTTTTTTTAATTATAGAAACAATGTAACAAAATCTAATTACATTACTACTGTGCCATGATCTAAGACAATATAATTACATTGCTGCTATGCCATGAATATTCACATTTATATCTCTTCCTGTCATTGAAGTAAATGTAAAAAAGATTTTACATGGAAATTAGCTCTTTCCCAAAATATAATCTGAGAAAGAGAACTGAAAAATAATAAACAAAAAAATCATTATATTTTAAATGTAGTGCAAAATCATAAAGACAGTAACTGGTCAGACCACAAGTGGAAATCAGTGAAAAATTATGGTTCAAATTTGCATCTTAAATTGGATTTTAACTAATCTGTTACAGGGAATAAAGGTATATATGGAAAAATCATGGAATGTGCAACAGGGAAAAAAGAATGAAGTTATGACAGCATTTTCAGTATTTGGTTATTTAATTTTAAGACAATAGCACAGACTAATCTATTGTATCTTGAAGCTAAGCAGTTCATAGTGGAAATTACATGCATTTGCCTATTTATTAAATTCCTCATAATGTTTGTAAAAATGACATTGTCAGGAGAATGTAAAGATATCAAATTAAAACAGAGCCCTAAACAAACAACAGATTCACTGGTGACTTAATAGGCTTCCTGTGTTAAGCAAAATAAAATGTTCAAATAAAGAATTACCCTAACCTTTCTAGGCTAGCACAGCTATGATAACGTGTTATTTTTAGGCAGAAAACCTGCTTAAATCCCACTCTTACAAATACTTATGGACAAGGATAACTTTGCACACATGAGTAGGTCTTCTAAAATCAACGGACCCACTCATGTTCTTAAGTGTTTGCAAAATCCAACTGCATGTCCTGCAGGAACCAAATGCAAAGCCCTATAGCTGTAAATTTAATGTTTACCATATGCCAGTGAACTAGGCTTTATCTAAAAATACCAGACTGTGATGCACTTTCCACTAGAGAAGAATTTTTCTATTACTTATTTCCCTGATTAGTCTAAAGCTAAATGATGTGAAACTGTCTTCTCCACTTGCAACCACATCTATCTATAGTACAGGACAAACAACTCCCCAAAATGGTAGCGTGCTTATCAAAGTGAAAAGCAAAGTTAAGAACCATGGCTCCTCCAGCAGTACCCATATCTATCAGACCTCAGGAGAAACACCACAGCAAAACATCCCTTTCACAACAAACTCTGACAGTATGAAAAGTATGCCAAAAATTTGCACAGCCAAGTAAATGAGATCACAGTATTCAAACAATGAAAAACATTGTTAATAAAATCCAAACTTAAAAAGTTATATGAAAAGAAATAAATGTGTTTCCCAGAAGATGAAAACTCCAAAATATTGGAATCATGATATAATGACAAAAATATATATAGTATGATATATACGTTCTTGTCTCTTTGATAAGATGTATTTCACATTTTATATTAAGATCCTATTATATTATGATCCTATCAAGATGTAATAACATAAAGGAAGAAGCCATCCTCAGATGGTAGAAAGTCAAAGGGAAAAGTTAATACAGAAGCAAATATTTGGAAGAGTACTCTGAGAACGAGAAATAATAGTAAATAAATCATGCAGAAATATTTCTATCAGCACATTGATGGATTTATGAAGATCTCATTAGGGATAAGGACCATCTCCCTCAAAATTCCAAGAAAACAAATTTACAAAACTACTACAAATGTGAATGTGGAGTAACAATAAATTATTAACAATTCAGATGTAAGAGTTACAGACAAAGGGGCAAACCTGTAAGAACTTCTGCCTATAGAGGCTAATCCTTAATTTTTGATTCAGAGTTTTAACTAAAGGTCTCATTGATTTTAAGAAAGTTTATCCTGAATGAAAACTGTGGCATGTGTTATGAAAATTTTAAGGATTGGTCTCTATAAGTGCAGTCTATAAGTTCCTGAACTATGCACAGGAACTATGGGTGTTATCTATCTATACAGAGTTACTACACAATTAACACAACAGTAGTCTTTTATTTTAATTTACAGCTTTAACGGATATTTTATGATATTTTATAGAGCATTAGAGCATATATTAAATGTTTCTTCAGCCATTGACATAAGACACAGAAGGGAAAAAAGCTAAGCTTCATACATTAAAGTGTCAACGTCAATTTGAAGACCCATTAGAACTCAAAAAGTCATTTTTGCCTTGAATACTGAAAAACATTTGTCAGTTCAAACCTTCAATGTGTTTTTGATATACTCTCAGTCATTTTTGGAAGTTCTTCTTTTTTTTTTAATTTCAATATATTTTTTTTTAACATAGCAAATGAAAATGAAATTGGAAATTGTATGTCTTAGATTGTCATCTTTGTTTCAGATTTTTCCCATCGTTCTTCCTTACGAAACTTTTCTTCATATACAGGCTGAACAGACATACAGCAGAGAACAATGATTAGACAGGATATAGAGCTAAATTCTCTTCTCCACTGTGGGCCTCAAAATACTCAGGTAGTGCTGAAAATGATATAGCAACCCAAGCTCAACTGAAGGTTTTAAGGTATTATGAAAGCTTAGCCAAACTCAGAGGCTTCAAGAAAAGTGTTGATAGAACTCCTTTTCATCTAACCTTACCAAGTTTAAGAATCTTGCTGAAGCTTATCATCTCGATTCTTTTAGTCAGTCAATGGAAACTGACTGAAGGCAGCTCTACCCATTTTTAATGTAGGTTAAGAGTTATGAACTTCTGTTTTAGTCCTTCTGTGCTGCACTTAATAGCACAAGATTGCTACATATATTTCTAAAATCGATGATTATGTAAAATATAGTCACTTTTTTATGCTAAATTCTACAGCAGCTACATACACATGAAATATGGAATTTATAAGGCAGGTTTCATACAGGATTTTCAGAGATACAATGCTACACAGGCTAGTACAGCCAAAGGAGTGGTGTTTGTAACTGGCTGTCTTTTGAATGATATACCCTTTCATACTCTTGTCCTATTAGTCAAGCAAATTCAGCAGAAGAGTGGCATGCAGTGTAATCAGTGCTATAAGAAGATACATTTTTCTTACCATGACTGTGTACTCAGGAATTCCATAATGTCCCATATGAAGTATGAAAGGAGGAGAAAAGAACAAACTCAAACACAAACAATAGAATCTTGAGGAAAAATGAGGTCCTTTGTATCATCTAAATAGCTAAGAAGCAAGAAGCCAAGTATCCCTGCACAGAGGAGATAACTGGTTATAGTATTCTTCAGTATCTCTTCCAAAATAGCTCCCTCTTCAGACACATTTATTTACCTGAAGATGGCAGTGGGCAGTGGCAGTCTCTTTGCTTTAGATATAGTCCTTAAATCAACACAAGTTGTCTCATTTCTGAAGGTTGGAAGTTGTTTTTTTGTTTTGTTTTGTTTTGTTTTGTTTTGTTTTTGTAAAAAGCCACAAGACTCATGCCTTTTAAACCTGAAAATAAATTTTACTGCAAGAAAAAAGACCTTTTTTTTTGAGATTACCACTAAATCTGTTCAAAGCTAGACAAATATTTATACTTTTTATTCAGATCATTACCAACCACATTTCTAGTTCAAGTCCAAACTGACACTACAGAAAAATAATGTCTACACTTTCTTGCTTCTTAGCTATTTAAGCTATTTAAGCTATTTAGCTATTTAAGGCTTCTTGCTTCTTAGCTATTTAGATCACACAGAATCACACAGAATCGTTCAGGTTGGAAGAGACCTCCAAGATCACCTAGTCCAACCTCTGACCTAACTCTAACAAGGCCCACACTAAACCATATCTCTAAGCTCAACATCTAAACGTCTTTTAAAGACCTCCAGGGATGGTGACTCAACCACTTCCCTGGGCAGCCCATTCCAATGCCTAACTACCCTTTCGGTAAAGAAGTTTTTCCTAATATTCAACCTAAACCTCCCCTGACGCAACTTTAGCCCATTCCCCCTCGTCCTGTCACCAGGCACGTGGGAGCAGAGACCAATCCCTACCTCACTACAGCCTCCTTTAAGGTACCTGTAGAGAGCGATAAGGTCACCCCTGAGCCTCCTCTTCTCCAGGCTGAACAACCCCAGCTCCCTCAGCCGTACCTCGTAAGACTTGTTCTCCAGACCCCTCACCAGCTTTGTTGCCCTTCTCTGGACTCTCTCGAGCACCTCCACGTCCTTGATGATACAAAGGACCTCATTTTTCCTCAAGATTCTATTGTTTGTGTTTGAGTTTGTTCTTTTCTCCTCCTTTCATACTTCATATGGGACATTATGGAATTCCTGAGTATACAGTCATGGTAAGAAGTGGTAATGACACTTTCTGATGTCTATTCCATTTCTACTATTAGTAGTCTTTAAGCTCAGGAGTTTTATTCTTGCTCAACTTGCTTTCTTTAGTAAAAATGCTTATTTCAATTCCCAATTGATTTGCTACCTAATCCCTAATAAAGACCCATGATCAGTTGATTTCTATATTTTACTTGCTATTTCACAGAAAAGAAAGCCATAGTAATGTCCCTTTGATTCATTTTAGCATTGTGGCTCTCACAACAAAGATGTTGTAAAATATGTACAATATTTTCAATTATTAAATAAAAATGAAATGGTCATGACTTTTAAAAGAACAAAGTGGTGGAAGAAATATTGTTTTAGTCATGGTATCTTTCTAAAGTATCCTTTCCATTGGAGATTCTTAAAAGAGTCCTATAAGCTTTGGGCTTTGTATCTTGTTGTTCAAAAACTCTTCAAAACTCCTGGAAACGTCATCAAAATCTGTTTTGGCAAAGCAGTACTTCTGACAGTAAAGTATTATCAGTGCATGTTACAGTGACTGTGTACCCAAATTCTGAAGGAAAATGCTAAATTGTAACAAAATATTCACTGCAGATTACAAATAAAAGCATTGTTTCCATTTTTATTATTTCCACAAAATGAAACACTATTGATTTTTTTTTTTGTCAGCAGAGATAATAACAGCGAGAGATCAGTTCAGTTCCCTCAATGTAGTGTTCTGATAGGAAAGGATTAATTAAAGGATCCCTAACAAATCAAGGATAAAATTCAGTATGCTGTTTGCTGGTAGGTTATGAAAGACTGCAATTGACAGAATAAGACCATTTTGGTACGAGAAGAAGAGATAAAACAGAGTGATATGTGATAAGTTTGATATAATTTATTTTCCTTTTATTCTTTGCTAGGACCTAACATATATACAGGTAACAAATGAGTTATAGAGCAATAAGAAAACGGTACCGTCAGACTTGTTAGTGAGAAAGATTTTGGTCAGCAAGTAATTTCTTCATATCCAACCTTTACATGCTTCTATTGCATAAAATAAACTGTATATTTTCTTTATGGCTTTACTTCTAGCTTTAGTTCTGTAGAATACAGAATTTATGAGTGTTTGTCTGAATAAATGTATGCAAATGAGAGAAATAATGAAATCTCTCAGTCTTTTTTACACAATAAAAGAACCAAATACATAATATTCATATATATATATTTATATATTAATATATTATATGTATGCATTTATTTTATATATTAATTTATTATATTATATATGCATATATTTATAATATAAATGAACTGAATATATAATGACTGAATAAAATTATTATTAATTATTAATAATTCATTATTACTTGTGTTAACTCTACAAAGAAGCGAAGAATGTATTTTCAACAGAGAAGAGAAAAAAAATTAAATTTGATTAAATAGTGAAAAATAGTGAAAAAAAATGTACAGTTCTTCCTGTTACAAATACAGATAAAGAAATGGTATCTTTCCCTTTGTTTTCTTTGTCATCTGATTATCTTTCTTTTCTTCTTTTCTTTTTGTAGTGTGTTTTCAAAGCAGTATCTTGTTGGTTTTGGTTACTTTTTCAGGTACTGTTATGTGCAAGCTGCACTGAGTCAACTGGAAGCAATGTTTTGGAAACAACTGGATAGCAAAGAGCTATTATAACACTAGAAATAAATGGATGAACCATTCGAATCAAATCAGAATTTTTTTTTGGGGGGGGGGCAGTAACATGCAGTAGCTGGCTCAACATTCTATGTTATGTTAATCCATTACATCTCTATGCCATCTAAGAATGATAATAGCTGGGTAGGTCAGCAAATAAGGCAAAGCAAATACAGTAAAATCTGAAGAGCTAGCTGAAAGTGGCAAAAGCACAATAAAACAAAGCAAAGGCTTCATAGTTTACAGATGCTCTTCCCTTTTGCCATTCTCTTGATGCAAGCTACTAGAAGAATCTATCCCCAGATGTAAAGGCATTAAATGGCAGATTTCTTCTCATTCCTATGGTTGGTAGAAAACAGCAGAAAAAAAGGCAACAAAGGAATTGGGTTAATAGAACCAACTTTGTAGAAGTCAAAGCTGAGCATGTGAATAATTTTAGCAGTTTTTGAATGAGATATTTTTGTCCACATTTTTCTACGCCTTCTACCCCATTTTCACTGTTCTTAGCTCTCCTTTCTTTAACATATTTACCTCAGTTTATCATTCTTCTGTATTTCCTATTCCTTTCCATTAGATTTCTCTCCTAAGATTATCTTCTCTTCAAATAAATTAGCATCCATAACTTCTGCCATATTCTTTATATGCTTGTTATCGTCCTCTCATTACCCTGTGACTGCCTGTCTAAAATAAGATTTGGGGGGAGACACTGCCTACTGTTCTGTGTCTGTGCATTCTTTAACAGGGACAGGTACCATTATTGTCTGTCAAACAGGAATAAAACATGACTAATACTAAGGGCATGTGCTGCCTAAAGGCAGAACAACTATTTCCCCTGATACCACCAAACGTTGCTCATATTTCATATCTTATATTCACCTTACACACTAGGATAAAAAATAAAATAAAATAAAATCAATCTGTTCTTCATGAAATTGCAGAGGAAAAATCAGTCCCTTTCCATCTTTTCAAAAGACTCTCAAATCAGATTTGTATTAGTGATGAAACATGGTATTGTAAGTCATCCCTAAGAATATTGTGGGTCAAAGGCATATAAAGAAGGATACAAACACAAGGCAGAAAAAGAAAATATTAGTCTCGGGCTTCGGAAAATAAATCATACAAAGGATGAATCTCTCACAAGATTATTTGGGAACTAGATACAGAAAACTTTATCAAGTTCACAAGCAAACACAAAGGACAGAATTGTGCTTTTAAATTTTATAAAAAATAAAGTAAAAAATAGCATTTACAGCAAGTGATAGTCATTGAAAGTCAGTAGAGCTTCATGATTTTTAGTATCTGAGAATCAAAAAAAATGTAATTGTCAAGGGGGGTGATTGTCCCCCTTCTACTCTGTGCTCATGAGACCCCACTTGAAGAACTGCATCCAGGTCTGGGGCCCCCAGCACAGGAAAGATGTGGACCTGTTAGAGTGGGTCCAGAGGAGGGACACAAAGATGTTCAGAGGGCTGGAGTACCTCTCCTATGAAGAAAGGCTGAGAGAGATGGGGATGTTCAGCCTGCAGAAGAGAAGGCTCTGGGGGACCTCACTGCAGCCTTTCCACACTTAAAGGGGGCTTATAAAAAGATGGAGAGGGACTTTTTACTGGGGCAGATAGTGATAGGACAAGGGGCAATGGTTTTAAACTAAAAGAAGGGAGATTTAGATTAGAGGACATTCTTTACTCACTGGGTGGTGAGGCAGTGGAACAGGTTGCTTAGAGAAGCTGTGGATGACCTGTCCCTGGAAGTGTTCAAGATTAGGTTGGATGGTACCCTGGCCAACCTGCTCTAGTGGGTGGCATCCCTGCTCATGGCAGGGGGGTTGGAACCAGATGATCTTTAAGGTCCCTTCCAAGCCATTCTATGGTTCTATGATTCTGTGATTCTATGTATTCCTGCCTATAGCTAGAATATATCATGAGTGAGTACACAGCGTACATCTACCAGAAAGCAGACTGAATTTTCATAGATTATCAATGGAAGTCTGTGTACCTACAGCCAAAGTACTGCATGTGAAATAATAGTAATAGCATTGGATAATAACAATAAGAGTAATAATAGTACTTCAATAGATTTCAAGAAGGCTTTATTTAATTTAAAAGTACATTTTGTTACTGTTTTCTGTTAGATCAGGATTTTATCCACAGCGTTTATACAAAATTCACACAATTTGACTTAGACACTCGGAATATTTTGGTAAGATTAGGAAGGTATTTCATGCACTAAGATGCTCAAAGGAAGATCTGTTTATGTGAAATCTTCCAGAAGAGAAAGAAACAAAATTAAAGTGCAATATCAGTTTTACAAATTACTCTAATCCTACAATTCTTTCATGTCACGGCACAGAACATCCTTCAGAAAAAGAAGACTGCATGAAAGAGTCAGTTTTCAGTTTCCAAATGAATTATTTGACCATCTTAATATATTGTGTCATTTCTTTTCCTCAGTTCATTTCAAAAGTAAAATATTCAAAACTGTTGCGAGTAGGCATGTTGTCCAAAAGCTGAGTGGAGTAATAAACATCCATAAGTCAAATTCCAAAGCCACGTTTGAAAGTACAACATTTTTGTGCAATAAAAATAGAATATAAGTGCAAAAATGAGGTTCAAGTTGAACCTTTCTTCTTCATAACTCTTAATGCCTTTATTTTAAGTAAGGAGCAAAACCATTTTCTCTGCAACTGAATAGACAACCATTTTAAATCTAAGGGAAGTTTAAAGTTTAGATAGTGACTTATTTCGATGGGTATATTTCATATGATTGTGTGTAAGAAAATTCCTATTTTTGAATAAAATAGAAATCCTCAGCAATTGTTCACATGTTCATAAAGAATATATAGAAGTAGTACAGTCTTTGTTGATGCGCAGTGCTGTTTCTCGGGGGAGAAGAGCCATACAACATTTCCTTTTGTGTGAAAGATAGTGGCAATAGAATAACTGGTTGTATGTAATAATGAACAGTAGCACTGAGAAACCACTCTAGTGGGAAACCCCCTGTTAGGAAATAGCATTTTGCTGAATATTGCCAGCAAGTATTCTTCTTGGATGCAGGGGAGCAAGCCAACACTTGATGTAGTTAAATTAGTGACTAATGTAATTATTAAGTATATTGGGGTTTTAATTCAGCACTCATAACATAAAGCAAAAGAAGGAACAACTTTGCATTTCTTAATAAATCTGATACAAATGGCTAAAAATTTGGCCAAATTGTCTGGTGACAAATGGACAATACTTCAGCTACATCAATGTAGCTGTTTAATTTTACATTGGCAGAGAATGTTGCTCTTTTTGCAATATCATAAGGCAAAATCCAAAGACAAGTCCATTATACTGGTGCCAACATAATGCAGTACTAATGCAGAAAATAAATCTAGTGTGTAGGGGTCAACTGGGGTAGAGCCTGGTGACAACAGTTGAGTCAGAGATCTTTTCAAAGCAGTATAAATAATATATGGATTGTGAAACTACACAAAGCATCCTTTATATTCACATAAAGTGGAGTTAAAAGTAATATCTTACCAAAACTAACAACAACAAAACAAATAAAACAAATAAACAAAAAACAAGCAAGCAAGCAAGCAAAGAAACCTAATAACAGACAAACAAACAAACAAACAAAAGAATGCAGAGAGATAGAGAAGGACATTTCTAGTGACCATACTATAAGGTTTGGATTTTTTTATTGTCCTGATATTCCCAGGAAAATGCAAGTCATTTTACTTGCCCTGCTGAGACAAACTATTCCAAATTTAATGGATTCAGTACCTCTATAAGGTAGACTGGATTCCATCCTGCTGACTCATCCTCCATAATTCACTGGATTAACTTCATTAGTCATCTTTAGGGTATCAATGGAAGCTGAGATAGATAGCAGAAAATTACGAGAATCTGCCTCTTGTTGATTCTTGTTTCTACTTGAGAGGAACCGAAATCATATTTCCTATACTCTAGAAGAATGCTTCAAACATTAGGCCAAACAATATTCTAGGCAAAAAGTCTTTTTACAAAATTTATTTTCATACTGACAACAAACTGAACAAACAGGAATTCAAGAGGCATAAACCAGCAAAGGAGACTCACTATAGCCAGAAAAAAAGGAATAAAATGAAAATGTTCTAAGGAGCTCAGGTGTCTAATCCATTGGATTATATTTCTATCTAGCATTTAAAGTACTTAAAACCCACTGACGACCATTTTTAACTGTGAAATAGACGGATCTGATCACATCACTGTGGCTGGTACATTTTCCCATAAATAAGATTTGGACTCTAAGTAGAGCTATCAACATAAGTCTCAAAATGATTCCTAGAAAGTAATCAAAGGGAATGAAAAAGCAAATCAAAAAATCACCCCTAAAGCTATAAACAGAGGCCAATTTTGAGAACTTTTGAAAGTTAGTGCTATGTAATTTTGAAATCAAACATTATTTAAGATCCTGCCAGCCTATAATGTTTATTGAGGCTACCTCAATCTTTATTATATCTGAATTCTTTTCCTATCTAGACTACATCTTTTCATTTTGGCAGATCACAACTATGATGTGTTCAGAAAGTCATAAAAAGGCTTAGGACTGAATTTCTTTACAACACTGCATTAAAGACGTCAATTCTCTTTCCATTTCTTTTTCTTTTTCTTTTTCTTTTTCTTTTTCTTTTTCTTTTTCTTTTTCTTTTTCTTTTTCTTTTTCTTTTTCTTTTTCTTTTTCTTTTTCTTTTTCTTGTTTCTTCCTCTTTCTCTTTTTCTTTTTTCTTTTATTGCAAAGACAATTTATTTAAGTTGTTGCTATCTTTAGAGTCATCAATATCATATCTATGGATATTAATACTAATCACGTAAATTTGTTCACTCCAGTAATATCATGGAGTCTTTACTCATTCAGTACTTTATTCATTTCAAATTTAAAAAAATAATCTAAATTCATATGTCTTCAGGATCGAGGATAACATCTAAGATGTCTATGCTTCTATTATAAGCTACAGAGTTCTAAGCAATACAGTCAATAAGTTGGTTTGCCAGACGCAGGCGTCTACTTTAGTGAAAGCTGAATGGCTCCCTTGACTCTACTGATTGGACCTAACTCATGTAAAAACCCACAGTGAAAACATCTGAATTTCATTATTTGAATCTAGACCTCAGTCCTCCCTTCTCCCACTAGCACTAGGCTGTCTGTTGCTAAGATTTTTATTTTTATTCCCCTAATTAAAGACTATTCAATATTTTTTACTTCATATGGAATTTGTTCTTATAAAAGAAGTTTCACTGTGTGTGCAATCTTACTTTATTTAAACATGGTAAAATAATACAGTTTAAGAAGTTCTCTATGTCATTGCCTAAAACAAACTCACAACCAAGACATGAAGAAGCTACTTCATATTTTTGTTCTCTTTTCTTCCAAAGAGCTTCTTCCTTTTCTAATTTGAATATAAATTTCAAATGGAAATTTGTCCACATGCATGATCAGATGGAAGATGTGGAGAAATACAATCCTTAGGTATAAAAAGTAGAGTTTGAATTCGCTCTTTATAGGTATGATCTTTGAAGCATCCTATTTCAGCATCCTCATACCCTTTATAAGCTGTAAATCATGTTGGCTGCTAACAATGTTGATAAAAGTTATTCCTGCAGACAAGGATTGATGGTGCAGATGGTTGGCTTTGCCATATGTCCTGTCCTTGTAGACAAAGATGAGAATGTCTTCTAAATCAGGAAATTTCAAAAACTCATTGATATGCTTTTTATATACAGTAGCTGATGGGTATGCTGATGCTTTTTCCATTTCTCTCCCATTTGTTGACTGTCTCAGGAGTATTTTAGTACATTAAATACTTTGCACAGCAATGCTGTTTCTAGTTGGAGCAATTTAAGTGGTATTGAGGCTGTAAATGTCATTGTTCTTGAAATGCAGCATAATTCACCCATTTTCTCCATGAGTGTCATGCGCTTACATAACTTTCCTCTGGGAATTTTATGGGTAAAAAATAAATTGCCTTGCAACTGTGTATACATATCAGTAAATCTAAGTAATACAGAAAGACACACAAAGATTTATCAATCAAAATTCCATCTTAGTTGTTACTTTCAACCAAAATTATAAACTATTGGAAAAGCACATTGTTGTGATTGTGGTCCACATAACTTCATTCTCTTGTAAAGACCAGCCTTGTTGGTCTGTTCATGTGCTAGAATACATCATAACTCCTCATTTGGAGAAAGGAGATAATATATGGGTAGAGTTTAGGTACAGTCTGTAGTACATGAAGTCTGTTAGAATTGAGGACAATGTGATCAACAGTCAAGCATATTAAATCTCATGACACTATTATAGTAGCTTTTCTGGAAGAGACTATTTGGTGTATTTAGGTATTTGACAAAATGAAACAATCAAAAATTTCCGTGAAAAGTAAAATCAGAGAAATTTCAGATGATTTCAGTACTGCTATACCCCACGGATTCTACTTTTATTTATTTGAAATACTGCCCTACACTTGAAGAACAAAAGGTAAGGCAAAATTATGTCACCTTTTCATGATTGTAAGTTGCTATTTTCCCCAGTAGCCCTATTTTTTTTCTGCTCTGGACCATTAGAATATAAATCTGTTTTAGCAATTATTTCAGTAATTAAAAGCTGTACTTAAACGGTTAAAGTAAACTCATATGATCATTTAATCTATCATGCAAGTGACAAGCTAGAAGAACTAGTTTCTTTATGGAAGATATTTATTAAATGAATAAAACAACAGCAGCAAGTACAGCCTGCCATATACAGAATGAAGCTTGTTGAACAAGCGATGAGAGAGAAATAAATGTCCCAATTCCTTTTTAGTCTCTTTTGTTTGATTCTTTGTTCTTTTCTCCCTTTTTGAGCTGCTCCTATATCTTATGCATCAGTTGGATGTAACAGTTGAACTATTTTTTACATAACACAGTTTTTGAGGTGGCTTACACAAGAATATCTAATGTTATCTGGAAGTCATATATGTAACAATTTTGTAATTACAACAATGTTTGTAATTACAAACTGAAAATTGCTACACATTCATGACAAAATAGGAAAATGATGTTTTACATATCTCATCTTATTAATTTGTCTTATTACCTTAAGATATCTTTCCAGGATCTTTCAGTTACAATGCAGATATTCTCCTCTGCCATAAAAAAAAAACCTCTCTTATTCATTGGTTTTATTGCTATGGATCCAACTGTCTACAAGACCATTATGCGAATAAAACATAATTGCTAGTGCAGTCACATAAAAAAGAAAACTCATTTTAATTTGTTGCTTTCAAACTCTATGAAATTTTACAATATTTTTCAATATTATCTTCCTCTGGTATAATGCTTATTTGTCATGTAATAATGTAAACTGTCAACTTTGTGGAAGGGGGAAAACAAAACAAAACAACAACAAAAAAACAGCAAGTATATTCAGATATTTGTGTCCTATTCTGTCCTGGATTTAGTCATGTTGAAGGAAATGGTGACTCAGTCACCCCATTCTGACAAATCCTTTTTATTCTCTGCACTTAATAGCTAGGCAGACAGATTTTTTCTTAAAGGTCAGATGCCAAACGCTGGAACTACATCTTCTGCTGTCAAAGCTGTTAGTGCTGTCAGGTCTTCTCCATGTTTCTGAATTGAGGTGCAGTGTTCCCATTATATATAGTGTACATTGTCCCCTCTGGGGATAATGTCAGGATTCCTTTCATTCAGCATGTCTTGCATTGTAAGCGACACCAATGTGTGCATTATTATGCCAATTCTGTTTGGTGTTTCACACATATAATGTCATTTTTATCTCCATCTTATTACACTGTTCCTTCAACCAACTCAGGGAAGAATACATAGGTGAAAAGTCTGGCTAAGGATATTGTATAACTGGTGTATAATAAGATTCTGTATTCTTGGGAATCCCCTTTAATTTGTGCTTTCTAGGTAGCCAAGCATAGAAAGGATAACTTTGCTCTAAAATAACTTACAAAGTTTGTTTAATATATTTACATAATTTGATGGTTTGGTTCATTTTCTATTTGAAAATGACAAATTATTTCCTGGGAATAAAAATTACTCACCAAAACAGCCCAAGCCAAAAGGATGACTAAAACCCCCGAACAACAGATAACTACAGTCTGAAATGCTATTTTAATAGTGCAGGAAATAATGAAAGAAATAACACCTCCTTTCTACATCCCCAAGACACTATTTCTTTTCAGAATCCTTCCCTCAACAGAGGATTCTGAATTATCTTCAGCCCTTACCCTTGTCTGGCCAGTTATCCTGTATAAAGAAACTGAAAAGAGATATTTTCTTCAGTGACAAGCCTGTGTTTTGAATTCCATTACACGCAAATTGTAATCTAAATATTTCAGGTCTTTTAGATGCTTACAGAGTAGGGTTTTTCATAGTGCAAATAGTTGCTACTGTTTCTCAAATGTTGATTCAAATTGCTGGTGACCATTACTAGAAAATGGCAGTGCTGAAAAAATGGATTTTTTGACATCTTTTTTTTTTTTTTAAAAAAAAAAACAGGTGTAGCTTGTGCAAGCTTGTTAATATTTTTGCATTCCATTTAGCACAATTTAAAAATGTCCTTTCTTGTCTTTTAATAGATTTTCAGACTACTCTCTTAATATAATCAGCTTTATCTACTGTAATTACCAATTTCTGCAAAAGGTTTTAACAGAACATTATTCACTTTAAAAGTCAGTTGATATCATTCTAACCACTTTTGAATTCCTTGATATTAAAAAGGAATTCTTTGAATTAAAAAGGAATTAAAAGGTACCATTTTGTTTATTGCACTTTTTTTTTCTTTGCTATGAATATTTAAAAACCCTTCAGGAAACAAAAATTCCTTACACCTGAGATCATGTTTTGAATCAATGACAGAATTTTCAAATATAGTTTTTTTTTTTTTATCTTAAGCCACTGTTGGAGTGTAAAACATCACTTTGTAGATCACCATCTCCTATCAAAAAGATAGCCAGAAACTTTAAGAACTCTTTTTTTTTTTTTCCCCTTACACACTGAAGACAATAGAGTTCATCTAAGAAGTTTGTGCATGTGGCAGGAGCATAAATGACATTGTCCTAGAAATTTCATAGCTTCTAAGTCATTCTAAATATATTTTCACAACCACCTATAGAGTTATATATATTTCACTCATAATTTTAAGATGCTATGCACACCTCAAGTCCTACTGCTGAATTCAAGTAAGCTATCTATTCTTAAAAACCTCACAAAAATAACGGATATAAAATGGAACAGCAAACTTTTATAGAATGTACTTCACCATACTAAAGCAGTCAAAACAATGATATCATTAACGTTAATTAATGTAGGAATGACAGCAGGACTGCAAAGGAATAAATAAACTTGTGGTACACTATTATTGTTAGTTTTCATTCTTAGAAAGCACACACACACACATAAAAAAAAAATGTTTTAACTAGACATTAGATTAGACTCAACAGAACATTTCAGACAACTCTTAGAAGACACCTTATTTTCAGAAGACTATCCTATCCATTAAGACATATTGTATACTCGTATAGTACTCTCCATTTTTCCTTTCCATCAAGCTGAGAAATGTGTGGTTGATAATGCAAAATTTCAAGAAAAGCAGAGAAAAAGAAGAGCAAGCCCAACTCTAGGGTAGGGTAGAAGAAGGCAGAAGTCAGATTCAAATCCACCTGAGCACAGAATATTGGTTGCATTTCCCACAATGCTAAGTACATCTTAAGATCCCACTTTCACTTTTTTAAAGTTAGTACAGTAACCTCTAGATTATTATCCACCACAGCCATCAGGTCAAAAGAAGCTAGTTGACCTTGACCTTGTCTAGCATCTAAGGTTTCTCCTTTAGATTTAGGTCCTCAGACTCTTATCCTAAGCCTGGCTGTATTGGATCTCAGTGCAGCAGGTAGGTAAGAAGGTGACCCTCAACAAAAACAAACAAACAAACAAAAAGAAAAAAGTCTAGATATACTCAAATCAGCCAGATATTCTAAAAGAGAATCAGAGAATACTTCATTAATTAAAGGTTTTACATGTTTCATGTTAATGTTTCAGTAAAATAATGATAATAATATATTTACATTGTATATCTTTTTAATAGAGTAATCCTCCAGTAATCTTCCGAAAAGATTAGGTAAACTGGGCCTATTCCTGATAACATGAATAAAATAAAATAAAATAAAATAAAATAAAATAAAATAAAATAATAAAGAACAAAACAGAAGCATGCAAGGAAAGAAGACAGCTTCCTACCTACCTTATCAAAAAAACAAAACAGATTTCATATCAAATATTCTGAAATCCTTTATAGGTTTAAAAGTAGTTCTTTNTTTCAAGAAAAGCAGAGAAAAAGAAGAGCAAGCCCAACTCTAGGGTAGGGTAGAAGAAGGCAGAAGTCAGATTCAAATCCACCTGAGCACAGAATATTGGTTGCATTTCCCACAATGCTAAGTACATCTTAAGATCCCACTTTCACTTTTTTAAAGTTAGTACAGTAACCTCTAGATTATTATCCACCACAGCCATCAGGTCAAAAGAAGCTAGTTGACCTTGACCTTGTCTAGCATCTAAGGTTTCTCCTTTAGATTTAGGTCCTCAGACTCTTATCCTAAGCCTGGCTGTATTGGATCTCAGTGCAGCAGGTAGGTAAGAAGGTGACCCTCAACAAAAACAAACAAACAAACAAAAAGAAAAAAGTCTAGATATACTCAAATCAGCCAGATATTCTAAAAGAGAATCAGAGAATACTTCATTAATTAAAGGTTTTACATGTTTCATGTTAATGTTTCAGTAAAATAATGATAATAATATATTTACATTGTATATCTTTTTAATAGAGTAATCCTCCAGTAATCTTCCGAAAAGATTAGGTAAACTGGGCCTATTCCTGATAACATGAATAAAATAAAATAAAATAAAATAAAATAAAATAAAATAAAATAATAAAGAACAAAACAGAAGCATGCAAGGAAAGAAGACAGCTTCCTACCTACCTTATCAAAAAAACAAAACAGATTTCATATCAAATATTCTGAAATCCTTTATAGGTTTAAAAGTAGTTCTTTAACAACAACAAAAAAATGTAAAATGTCTAACAGGATGAATGAATCTGCTATAATTGTATCCTTGGTTTTAGAGCTTTGGATTGTTTTTGTTTGTTTGTTTGTTTGTTTCCTTTCCTTTTTTTTTTTTTTTTCCTAACAGTGAAGGTCCAGTGCACTTTAAATGGACAGAAGCATTCATGAGATTGAAGTAGAAGTGAAATGTTTTGCCAGATCAGAGCCAACTGCTCAGCACCTTACAGAGTCAAGTGTCAAATTAATTTATCTGATGATTGAGCCTGTCATTTAGAAAAGAAAAAATGTATATGTATATATCTCTTTATGTGCATATCATTTGGTAATATGCTCTGACACAGCTGACCATGAAACAGTCTTGAAGAGAAACAAGAGAAATAATGTATTGTTATTGTTTTTATATTATTTTCTTTTTCTCTGTTTGCCACTCTACTGTTTTATGTGTAAATTTGCCTTTGTCAGGCCCAAGGGCACCCCCAGCCTTGACTGCCCTGTGGCAGCCCCCCAAGGGCTTCCCCACCCTGCCCAGGTCCAGGGCCCCATGTCAGCCTCAGGGCTTCTACACCGTGTCCAGGCACAGGCTCCCACGTCAGGCTGGGGCCATCAACCCTTTCCCCAGTGAGCCTGCAGTAGGGCATGGCCCAGCCTGGCCTTGGCCCCAGCCAAGCCTGACAGCCTCTTCCAATTTCTCTGTGGCACTGATCTTTAACTGATTGTATTGAGTTTACATGGCAAAGTTTTGGTAGCAGGGGGGCTGCAGGGGTGGTCTCTTTGAGAAGAGTCCACAAGCTGCCCCATGTTAGATAAAAGCCAGTTCCAGCCGGCTCCAAAAGGGACCGCTGACCAAAGCTGATCCAGTCAGTGATGCTGGTTGTGCTTCTGTGACAGCAGATTTAAGAAAGGAAAAAAACAGCTGCACAACAGCAGCTGGGAGAGAGGAGTGAGAAATGTGAGGGAAACAGCCCTGCAGGCACCCAGGTCAGTGCAGAAGGAGGGCAGGAGGGGCTCCAGGCACCGCAGCAGAAGTTCCCCTGCGGCCCGTGGAGAGGCCCATGGTGGAGCAGGCCGTCCCCCTGCAGCCCATGGGGACCACACGGAGCAGATCTCCACGCTGCAGCCCCTGGAGGAGCCCCCATGGGGCAGGTGGATGTGGCCTGAAGGAGGCTGTGGCCCATGGGAGCCCCCACAGGAGCAGGCTCTGGGCTAGAGCTGCAGACCATAGAGAGAGGTAGCCCTTGGTAGAGCAGAAGGTCTGGCCGGAGCTGTCACCAATGGGGGGCCCATGTTGGAGCAGTGGACAGACCCCACAGTATGGACCCAATATTGGAGCAGTTCTGGAAGAGCTGCAGCCTGTGGGAAGCCCACGCAGGATCAGTTTGGGAAGGACGGCATCCCATGGGAGGGACCCCATGCTGGAGCAGGGGCAGAGAGTGACCGTGAAGGAGCAACAGATGACAAAGTGTTATGGACTGACCACAACCCCCATTCCCCATTCCTCTGCATTGCTCAGGGGGAGCAGATAGAAGAGGGTAGATGGGGGAGAAGATGTTTTTAGTTTGCTTTTATTTTCTCACTGCTCTAGTCTGTTAGCTGTAGGCAATAAATTACATTAATCTCCTTACACTGAGTCTGTTTTGCCCATGATGGTAATTGATGAATAATCTCCCTGTCTTCATCTCAACCCTTGAGCCCTTTTCGATCATATTTTCTCCCCCTCTTCCTCTGAGGAGTGGGAGTGAGAGAGTTCTGTGGTGGAGTTTAGCTACCCATCAGAGTGAAACCATCACACTGATTTTTTTCTTTTTCCACCATTCAATTAACTTGAGTTGTTGACATTTTTTTTTAGAATGTAAAAGAAATAAGTCAAAACCTGAGTACAACCTACAAAAATACAAAAGTTCAGTGTATGTCAGAACAAGTCTTTATTGCTTGGATAGGAGTTTTCTTTTCAATTACTAACTTAAGATACTCTTCTGTAATCATCTGACTATATTCTCCCTGTTTTCTGCTTTCTCTTTTTGTCTGGGTTTGTGCCCACCATGACTTCATGAGAAATATATAAGCCTATGTAAATGTTGTCAGTATCTCTCACTGAGTTGTTTATACCCCATAATCTTTCTCCCCACCTCTCTTTTGAGGTAGAATTCTCTTCTCTTACAAAAAAAAAAAAAAAAAAAAAAAAAAAAAAAATTTTTTTTAAACAAATTTTTTAAAAAAAAAAAAAAAAAAAAAAAAAAAGACGAATATTTCTTTTACATCAATTATTTAAAACAGAAAGAAAAATGAAAATCTTTTTTTTTTTTTCTTTCTTCAGATGGAAGGTATTTGATTTATTTTAACTGAATAAACTGAATTTAAGTATTTATATAAGGAACATACCCTTTACTGCTTTCCTTGTACAGTACGTGAGATTTGGCTGAATCAAGTTCCTGTGATGAAGGGGCTGTTTCCCTTTCTGAGTATAAGTTGAACCTGTTGAGACTAGGCTTCTACTTCACACCCTCACTGCTTCCCCTTCAGCCCCTGGAAATGAAGCTGCTGAAGGCCATATGAAACAAAGGGGGGTTTCCAATGTGAATTCTGATGGCCCATCAATCATGCTAGTACTATAAATATGTTCATGGTAAGACCAATAAGTGCTAGCACACTTTCTATAGATCTCTAATTTTATGGGGGTACTACTGTTCATATTTTAACTCTTTGAAAGCCATAAAGAAAATAAAGATTTTCCAGAGGAAACTTAGAAACATCCACAGAGAAAGTAAAAAAAATAAAAGCTTGTGTCCCAGAGCTTTTCTAAATACTTATCATCCATTTGAGGGCTCAGGACCCACCTACAACTGATACATCTTTTATCCTGGTGGTGAGGTTTCCCTTTTACGCAGAACTTGTTCTACCTAACCTTGATCCTGACTTCAGACCTGAGACCTCAGGCCTTAGCCATACTTCATCCACATTCATGGTCTCCTTAATCTTAGAGGATGATGTGCCATTAAGCATCATTAGCATGCCAATTCAATTACTTCAATTTGAATCAAATTTCATTCAAATCGAATTCAATTCAATTATTCTTCTAGGGTTAGTTCCACCCAATATATGATCAGTCCTTCCCTCCTCTTGGCTACTGTACAGATCAGCTTACATGGTTATCTTTGTGCAACACAATATCTTGTCTACATAGCAGAGCACATTTTTCAGGGCAAGACGAGAAAGACAAATTGTGTTTTCTAACTAAATTAAAGGGAAATGTATAAGAAACATATATAATTTGTTATTAATCTAGAACATACTAATAAACAGTCAGTATTCATAGTTTTGAAGAAGATTCATGAGCAACCAGCTTTTCCCTTTGTGTTTATGCAATGTGTGTTCTCACTGGTAATTATTTAGTGTAGTGTAGTTTCCTGCTCTGTTTGAAGTCTGGGAATAGATTTTAGAACATAACCTCCACTAAGTAAGCAATAATCAATAAACATTAGACAAGAATTTAATAAGGTGAATCAACACATAAATTAAGAATATATTGATTGAGAAAAGGGTATTTCTTCAAGATATTCAAATGTGATTCACTTTAATTTGATCAAAAAGGTATTCACGAACAAGCAGTCATGAATTGTACTTCTTATTCGTGCTTAAGAAACCACTTCTTAACCACAGCTAAGGAAAGAAACTGGATCTCTTTGTTTTTCTCTCCAGTTCATGGACTACTGTAGATAGATCTGAGGATTGTTTTAAATAGCAGTTCAGGAAGGTTTAAATATTTGTAAAAGATGTTGCTTATTTTCATAATATCCAGAATAAAATATTGCCCTCTTATTAAACTTAGAATTATAAAAATGCATCTATATGTTAGCAGATCTACGAAGGAAAATCTTGCAAGCTCCAAGAAGCAAAACCTATGTAAATATATATACATACATACATACATCTATACATATGTATAGGTATATATCTAAAGAAAACCACTAGATTAAGCAACAGAGCAGTTTGGGACATCCAGAGTAAGGATACATCAAGAAAATGAAATAGTGTATATTATTTTGTAGTTCATTGAAAGATTTGTCTGAATGATTGCTACAACACCTAACACATATCCAGGCATGCATAACACCTGTTTCTCCCACAATGCGAAGTATCTTTTATTTGATTAGGTGTCATTTGTATTGTCAATAACCATAAAAAATGTTCTATTTTCCAATGCTACCACTGAAATCCTTACTTTTTCACTAAAAATCTTACATGGTACAAAAGTTGCAGAATATTTCCCTCAACCTTGTGCTAACATTTAGGTGGAAAGAAAAATCAGCAGAGAAAGTAGTATATGGCAAAAAAAAAGAAAAAAAAAAAAGAAAAAAAAAAACAGAACAATCTAGAATGTGCTTAGAAGGTGGTTTAGAGTGGTTAGAATGTGTTAATGCACTGATATTTTGTACACCACACAAAAAACAATACATAGAAAAAACTGCTTCTCAGAAAAAAGGCTTATTACCAGTGGTGAATGTCATCACTCCCACTGCACTAGATGATGCTTTTCAGAAGCAGATCATTGTTTTCCTTTTGTTTATGTCAAGGTCTTTGATAATGTTTTTCCCTCCATGAGAAAATAAATATACGTTATTTTAATGTATTACACGATAAAGATCATGGTATTTGCAATAAAGTTATCTATGTATGGAAGATAAGCAGAGTTAAGTAAAATTGGAGCTCAACAAATTGGGTAGATGAGGATTAGAATCACTTAAGAAAACAAAATACTACTGCTGAGAAGTATACATAAAAATACTACATCTGTTCTGTTTTCTAAATTCATACAAAGTCTAAAACTTGCTTACATGACACCTAGATCTCCATTATCAAAACTATAGTTTGAATATCTTTATCCAAAGAGTTTTCAGAGGATTTCAAAACAGCTCATTTGAAGAAAAAGATAATTACCATTTATAGGACAATTTAATTAGAAAGTGAAAAATAAATGTTCTCAAACATAATTGGGCACTAGTACAGCCATGACTTTAAAGAAATTAATACAGATAAAAGTATATGCATGTATAATATGTTATTATTTTTTATGCCTTCTTTTAAAGAAAGCTGTTTTGAGAGTGAACAGTATTTATGTACTTAATTGGATTTTTGTTCTTGGAACAAACTAGGTTTTCCACATCAGGCTATTTTCTAAATACACAAGTTTGACAATCATACAACCACAACTTTTACCAGGCAGCTTACATCACATCCAGCTTACCGATAGCCACAGAATGCATACATTTGTCTCAGAGGACGAACCTTCCCTTCAGTGTACACTTCCAGCATCTATTTAGCAATTATTGCCACTGAGGCACTGCCTTATAATAAAATTGAAGGTTCAGACAATTTAGCATTTACAAAAATGCAGTAGGAGGCAATTTGCATGGTAATTAAAAGGACATGATATTAAAAATAATATCTTTTAAATATATCAATAATAGCTATTCTAACAATTAGAAGTTCTTTTGTATTAAGACTCAACAACAAATCCAGACCAAACTTAACAGGATAATTACTGAGTTCTGATCTGGTTCTATCTTCCTTCTCTTTAACCCGGCATTTGAGTATTTTCTCTGCTCTTTGAATTTGGTTTTGCTGTCTTACCATTTTATATTTTTAGTTTTTACTTTTATTTTTATTTTTACTTCTTCTTCTTCTTCTTATTTTTTATTATTATTTTTAATTTTTTTAGAAGCCAATCAGCCCTTTGAATGTACCTGTCCATGTGCAAAATATACAGAAATTCTTCAGAAAATGATTATGGCACAATATGCAATCAGACCTTGAAAAAATGTCAAAGATATGAGAGAATCACAGAATCATTTAGGTTGGAAGAGACCTTCAAGATCACCTAGTCCAACCAATCCTTCAGCCCCAATATCCTTTGGCATTATTCAAGAAAAGTCTGATGCTTATACATATGAAAAAGAGTCAGGTCTAAGAGGATTTGAATGTGATTCTTAGGTTACCAGCAAGAACAAAGATACACAGTATAAACAGGAGGAACACATGAAAGCAGTCAACTTTAGGAAATAAAACATTTTATGTCCTTACATCAACAGGTCAAAGGTTACTGCTTCATGTAGCATAGGTGACAGAATATAATGATTAGAGTTAAAGAATAAAAATACTAGTTACATGAACCAGAAAGGCTTTTCAAATTTTGTTTTCTTATTGCACTACAACTGGTATATCAATCATTTTCCATGGTCTGAATACAACCCCAAAAATGCTACACACACACACACAAAAAAAAAAATTGCATGAGACAGACCAAAGCATGGCCAAGTTTACATGTATACAGAAGAACTTTCATACTGTGAAAAAAAAA
>VXAA01003999.1:18487-34659 GCA_013399115.1 Anseranas semipalmata | reverse complement strand
AAAAAAGAGCGCACACGAGAAAGAGAGGAGAGAAAAAAAAAAGAGATAGAAGAAGCAAGTGATAAGTAGTCTGACAGACACACTTCAGCCCAGGTCTGTATCAAAGGGCTACAGTTTCATAGATTTGGGTTACAAAGTTTTTGATACAATCATGATTGTTTTTAGAGATACTTAGAATTTATATTTATTGTGTTGAAAATATCTGAGAAAGGAACTTTATATTACTTTCATGATTGTTTTAAACTTCAGGCTGCAATAAAAAAACTCACATTCCTATTATTTTGCTTATGCCAGCTCTAATATTTGTGTGACCATAGGTAAAATGAATGAGCTGGCTGAAACTATCAGCTACAACTATTATTTACAGAAACAGTTTTCAATCAGATCTGTGAAATGCTCTCTCTCAGCCCATGGCTGCACTTTTGCTAGAACAGGTTGATAGAATGAAATTTGCCTCTGATTTACTCATTTTACAGTTCAAGGCAAGTCCTCCCCAATTTCCATCCCATATCCTAATCTTTCATTAAAAGGGAAACAACAGCAGGAGAAAATACAGTGCTCAAAGAATTCACTGGTGTTTCAAGGTCACAACATATGCACTACATATGGTCTGAAAATTTCAGACAAATTCATGAGCAAGCTATAACTTTTAAATAAAACTGCATATTACAGAAAAGAAAATATAGAACAAAAGAGCAATTACTGTATGTTGAAAGAATCAGGAGGCTTTACACAAGATCTTAGATTTCAGGATCAGGGAACCAGACTTCTATTCCCTTCCCTAGCAAAGCAGTAAATAGTGTTAAAAATGTTCCCTGCTTACACATATTTTTTAGGTGAATTCAAATAGGGAATACTTGATAGTAGGCACTAATTTATTGTCTTTACAATATAACTAATTGTTAAAGTCAGTTGCTTGTTACTTTAATCAGAAAATCTCCTATTTTATTGGACACAGAAAAGAGTCAGTGCCCTAGAGAAATGGCCATGTAAAAACAAATTTCTTGTAATAGCTGCTATTAAAAATGTTTGACCTTATTTCTTATGTAGCCAAAATTAGGGAACTGTGTAAAACTAAAAAAAAAAAAAAAGTGTCAAAGTATAGGAACAAATTAACATTCCAGAAAATAGTTTCTTCACTATTTCTGCTCTGTTATTTTGGCTATTAAGATGTTCATATTTTAAAATGGACAGTATTTTAATAATAATTGTATCTGCAAAACATACCTCCTGCCTGCCAATAACATCCTATTCTAAAACATAAAAATTTAAATGATGCTGCAACTAAAGGACCAAGAGAGATAGGCCAAACTTTGCTTTTAAAGTAATCTATATTTTCCAGAAGCAATGTGCTTTTTACGTGTTACTAAATAGTTATTAAGAAATTGTCATACCTGTAATTTCTCCAAAACTGTAGATTTTTTAAATTAAAAAACATATGACCATCTAAGTAATGAAGGATTATTATTTAAAAGTGTGCCAATAATTACATGTTTTTTATTAACTTTGTAAACAAATTTTTCAGATTCAAATAAGCACCAGTCTTCTGCATAACAGTTTCAAAATTAAACTAGTTAGGATCAAGCAAATATTTTTTTTTTTTTTAATTCAGTAACCAAAGAGGAAGGGTGAAAGGCAAAGAGAGATTTAAAAATATGTATCAATTGGTGTTAAACTTAAAATATGTATTTTCTTTTCCAGACAAAAAATTAAAAACATCTTAAACAAGTTTCCTATTGAATTAAATATACCCATTTGGCACAAAAGGTCACCTATGGATCCTTTTAATAAAAACAAAATAAACATCATAAACATACTGAAATATATATATATACATACATATATATATATATATATTTTTTTTTTTCCCCTGGAATTGACCCTGTCCATACTTGATGTGTAGATCATGTTAAAGGTTTTTATAGCAGCTGTCTCTAAATAGTCATTGCCTATGATGGAACATACTAGCCTAGAATTCAAAGAATGGGACTTTTATTCCTCTATTCCCCAATCATCTTCTGAGAGTCTTTTTGAAGCTACTGCCTCTTGCTTCTCACTACTTCTGCTTCTCACTTTCAATGTGGTTATATTATTTTCTCTGTTAGGAATTTCAGTAAATGAACAGTTTTATCTAAGTCTATGTATTCTGATTCCTAATCTTCCGTATGACGTATGAGATTCACAGAATTTGGCTTAAATAAACTTCTTTAAAGACTTTTTTTTTGAAGAGTGAATTTTATTGGTACCTGTTTAATATATTTCACCTCACTATCAATGACCTCACAGGCAATAGAAATAAATGTGATAAATTTTGGAGTCTCTAATGCTCAGAATTTTGGGTTACCCCTAAACTGTAGCTCACAAAGGCATGCAAGAAAACTAAAAGTCACATTTTCTCTGCAAGCTCTGCCTCCCTGACCATTTTTTTTCAAGCTGAATTGCTGACAGTCCTTCTAGAACAGGTATCATATATTTCGTAACAGGTATCATACATTTTGTAAATTTATATAAATATTTTGTAAATATTTCAGACCATCATCTCCCATGCCTAGACACATTTTCATCTGCTGTTCTTTCTTATCTGAAATCCCACTACCACTGCTGTTCTTTGAATAATTCAAGAACCTCTTCTTCTGAGTGGACAAGTATTCTGACACTGAAAATAATTTACCGTCACTAATAGCTTGACTTTTCACATAAATCAATATTTTTTTAATATAAATTCTAATGGTAAGGCAATTAAGGATTCAACCAACTTCACGTATTTTTATTAAATGAATAGATAACATATTTATCTATTGTTATGCATAGTAAGCATTGAGTAAATTATACATTATACATGTGATGCTTAAGTTAATGTTCATCACATTGAGACAGGAAGAGTGAATGTGAAACACGAGTCCACGAACTGTTTTTGTTATCCCAAGATGCATTCAGAGCAAAGACTAACAGCATGACATGAGAAAAAGTAGCCAAGTATTCTGACAGAATGCCTAGGAAGAAGTAGATGAAAAAAGTATATCGTCTTCCTGAAGGGAAGTGTGCTTATATTATTTCATATATTTTATATAATCTATATATTCAGGATTCAAGTTACATGGACAAAAACCCTACCTTAAACCAATATATTTTTATGTGTTTTGTAAGATCTTGCACAATGTTCTATTGCTAAGGTACAAATAGCTGTTTACAGGCAACTTGACCAAATTTCTTTCACAACTGCAGGTCAGCATTGCTACTTGTTCTGTGGCATCAGTGATTATTTTCATCCATTTTTGATTGATTATTCTGTTTCAACAAACCAAAACACACACACACACACACACACACACACACACACAAAAGGAAACATGGGAAACTATCATTTAGAAAAAAACTAACATAGCACACTGATTTGGATATAGTCCTTTGAATGTCAGTATAGCTCAAGATGATCCTGCAGTTTCCTTAAAAAAAGAAAGAAAGAAAGAAAGAAAGAAAGAAAGAAAGAAAGAAAGAAAGAAAGAAAGAAAGAAAGAAATCCCAAATTGCTACCAGCATGCTGAAAGCATGCTGAATAGAGTCTAACTTCTGTAATTGTCCTCTTGAGTACAGTAACTTTCTGCTGAACTATCCTACTTCAATTACATTGTTTAACCAATGCCAAGTGTCAGTGGTCAGTGAAACTAACCAAGGATCCTGCTCAGAAATTTTTAATGCACTCTTACTTCTCCTGTAAACAACAGTAAAGATGTTTCATTTTACAAATAAAGGGAAGGTGCCTGGTTGTTTCCTGAGTATAATATACTATATTGTATATTTACTAACTAAATTAATATCTGACATTGCTATTTCTCATTTTTCTGATCCTGTCTTCTATTTACTTCTTTTAAACAGAATATTATATAGGTGATTCATTAGAATTTCCAAATCAGTCTCTATGTATTATTTCCCTAAACCATCAATGCAATTTTGCTTAGGCATCATACAACAAAGTCATGCACATTGGGTTTACTGGAAGAATACTGCCTTCAGAAAAAAGAAAAAAAAAATAAACAGAAAGGTGACAATGTCACCAATTTTTAAATTCTGTGGTGACTTGTCTTTTTCTGTTTGTAAATGTAAATTTTCCTCTTTGAGTTGACATAGATGTTTCCAGGTATGGGAATTTTAATATATCATTCTTTTAAGTACTGTCTTCTGACAGATTCCCAGATGCTGGCAATTTGTTCATTGATGAGTCAGCTATATAGGTAACTGATTACCAGGCTGAGTTACTTCTTTGTCTGACTGATTTGCTTCCTGTTAGTAAATATTATTATTAATTATTAATAATAATTATTATTGTCTTTGCAAACAATAGAGTCAAATTATTAAATGAAAGGAGGAGCTTCTCTGCAGTAAGAAAAGATTATGTTTGTTAGGGAAAGCAATCTGAAGGTGAAAACTAGATGTCCTAAATTGAAAGGTAAAAGCAGGAAGATTTCATCATGAATGTGAGACAAATTTGTCCCACAGATTATTGAGGATATTGAATGCAGTTATGAACCAGAAATAATAATTCAACCTCTGTGTTATTTTAGCAGGCATACAGAATGGGTTCTTCCTCTCTCTATTTTTTTTCTTTCTTCAAGGTAAATCTCTAGAATATTTTTTCCATAAATGTTGTCCTTGGACATATCCTATATAAAGGTTCTAAAAGGGGGGAGGCAAACTTCTGACTTTTAATAAGTTTATTTATCTATTATTAAGAGTGTTTTTTAGTAAAAAAAAAAAAAAAAAACAAAAAAAAAAACAAAAAAAAAACTTTATAGATAGGGTCTTAGAGATAAAAGAAATTATCAACACTTGTAGAAGAATAGAAGACCAGCTGGTCTGGATTCTCTCTTATCAGGCAAAGACATGGCTAGCTGGCATCAGTAGGCACTATAAAGATGTCAGTAAAATTTGCTTGCAATTCAGCTGAGCCTTGACTACAATCACATGAAAAATCAAATAAATGAGAGTCCATAGGGTTTTCACTAAGGCATGGGTTTTCTTATTTGATAAAATAGCCACCTCTGCACTTCTGACAAGCAGCAAAAACTTCAATGAAACAAGAAAAGTGACTAAAATGTCTTTCCTTTAAACACAGATTTTTTGCATTTGCAAATGAAGATGAGACCATTTCTGAAAGAAAGAAAAAAAAAAAGTGATTCTGGCATAGCACATCTACACAAGCAGGTACAAACAGATCAGAGCAGGCAGGTTACAAGCTGGAAGTTGCATTGTACCTGCATTATGAGGTGTGAGAGCAAAGTCATCAAGAAGCTTCTGGAGCTGCTTGTGCCAATCTGACAGATGGTACTCTGACAGCCCTTAGCCTCCAGCACAACAGAAGGGAGGCTCTTTTTCCGGCATACTTGAATTATTTCTGTGGCATTACCAGTTAGGAGCAGCAGTTACAGGCAAGGGCAGCCCTTGTGTTGGATAAATCAACCATCAGAAAGATGGTTCCTTTCCCAGAGACTTTCTGATGTAAATTGGATAACTGTGCTCAGAGATCCTGGTTATGGCTGCATGGAGAAAAGCAATTTACTTGCTTACTCTCACTCTTCTACTGTGAACAAACAGGTTTGCTCCATTTATCAACCTGTAACCCAGGTTAGAAGAAAAGAGAAATCTTTTGCCTCCTTGAGAAGTCATCAAATGAAGCAATGTAATTCCTCTCAAGAGTGAAGGCAAAGTAGAGATGAAATTAGGACCTTATGAGTCATAACTTGTTCTCTGTTCTATTCTAGGAGCACAACATCTGCAAGCTACTCTTTATTCAAGGATATTCAGAAATGAATTCCTTTATTTTCATCAAGGACTATCCAAGTCCATGCTGAAAAACAATTGAGAGTCTAGGGCATAATGTGTATTTGATTGAAAAAAAAAAAAAAAAAAAAAGATAAGGAGAGGATTTTTTGTTGTTTTTTTGTTTGTTTGTTTGTTTGTTTTTCCCTCTGTACAGCAAACATGGGAATATTGGTGATATTTCATTGATAAAAGGAAAATTATGCAGAAGTTTTGAAGCTTCACAGACAAATCTCCCAAAGGTTTACAATAACTAAGTCATCTGTGCCACAAGAATAAAGCTTTAATGGTGATGTTTCTCCCTAAAAGATTCCCAAAAGAAGGAAAGTTTCACCGATTATGTCTTGCTAGGACAGACACAATCCCATTGAAAGTAAATAGGTGTGAAATTTTTGACATGATTGGTTACTCTCAATCTGGTATTGGTTGTGGACTAGACAATCTTCTGTGTAAATCAGTGTATTCTTTTATACCTTTCTACTGTTTTGAAATGTATCATAGAATCACAGAATCATAGAATATCCTGAGTTGGAAGAGACCCACAAGGATCATTGAATCCAACTCCTGGCTCCACACAAGACCAGCCAAAAAGCAGACCCTAAATCTGAGAGTGTTGTTCAAACACTTCAATGCCAGCAGGCTCGGTGTCGTGACCACTTCCGTGGGGAGCCTGTTCCAGTGCCCTACCACCCTCTCAGTGAAGAATCTTTTCCAAATATCCTATCTGAACCTCCCACGTTGCAGCTTCATGCCATTCCCTCAGGTCACCAGAGAGAAGAGATCAGCACCTGCCCCTCCGCTTCCCCTCATGAGGAAGCTGTAGACCACCATGAGGTCTCCCCTCAATCTCCTCTTCTCTAGGCTGAACAAATCAAGTGCTCCACATACATCTTTCCCTCTAGACCCTTCACCATCTTTGTTGACTGCTTTTGGACACTCTCTAGTAGTTTTATGTCCTTCTTATACTGTGGTGCCTGAAATTGCACACAGTACTTGAAGTGAGGCTGCATCAGCACAGAGTAGACCAGGATCCTTGACCAGCTAGAAATGCTGTGCCTGATGCACCTCAGGATATGGTTGGCCATTTTGGCTGCCAGGGCACACTGCTGACTCATATTCAACTTGCCATCAACCAGAATTCCCAGATCCCTTTCCACAGGGCTGCTCTCCAACCTCTCATCCCCACACTCTACATATATCCAGGGTTGCCCAGTCCCTCATGCTGAATCTGGCATTTGCTGTTGTTACACTTCATGTTGTTGGTGATTGCCCAGCCCTCTAATTCGTCAAGATCTCTATGCAAGGCCTCCCTCTCCTCGTCAGAGTCAACAGCTTGTCCCAATTTAGTGTCACCCATAAACTTACTTAGTACACCTCCAAGTCCTGCATCCAAGTCATTTATGAAAACATTAAAGAGAACTGGCCCTAAAATGGAGACCTGGGGACCCCTTTAGTGACTGGCCACCAGCCTGATGTATTATAATCCTTTGAGTCCCACCCATCAACCAACTGTTCATTCTTCACATAATGTTTTTGTCTAGCTGTATGCTAGCTGACATTTCTTCCAGGAGGATACTGTGAGTAACAGTTTTGAAAGCTTTACTGAAATCCAAAAAGATTACATCAACTGGCTTTCCTTGGTCAACTAGATGGGTGACCTTGTCATAAAAGGATATTAAGTTCATTAACCAGAATGCATGTTGGCTGTGACCAATGACTGCATTGTCTTTCAGGTGTTTTTCAATAACTCCCAGCATTATCTTCTCCATAATTTCACCAGGCACTGAAGTGAGACTGACAGGCCTATAAGTACCAGGGTCTTCTTTCTTGCCCTTCTTGAAAACTGGAACAATGTTTGCCAGCTTCCAGTTGACTGGGACCTCTCCAGATTCTCAAGACCATTGAAAAATAATTGAGAGAAGTCTCATGAAGACATCAGGCAGCTCTTTGAGCACCCTGGGATGAATCCCATTGGGCCCCATAGACTTATATGCATCCAGCTGGGGCAGCAAACCCTGCACAACTTTGGGGTTGGCTGGGAGTTTATCCTTCCTGCAGTCACGGTCCAACTCAGGGCTCTGGGGGTCCCGAGGCCCATCATCAGTGTTGAAGACAGATGCAAAGAAGGCATTAAACGTCTCTGCCTTGTATATGTCCCTATTTTTAGGTGACCATCCTCATCAATTAACAGACCAATGTTATCTCTCGCCCTCCTTTTGCTGTTAACATATTTTAAAAAGCCCTTTTTATTGTCCCCCACAGTACCAGCCAGCTTCAACTCTAATTGAGCTTTGGCCACACAAATTTTCTCCCTACAACAGCGAACAGTATTTCTGCAGTCCTCCTGTGTCACCTGACCTCGCTTCCAGTGGCCCTACATTTTCTTTTTCCACCTAAGCTCTAGAAGAAGATCCCTGCTCAGCCAAGCCAGCCTTTTGTCCCTGGTGCTTGACTTCTGACATTTTGGAATTGCCTGCTCCTGTGCTTCTGTGAGATGGTATTTAAAAATTGGCCAGCACTGATGAACTTCAATGTCTTCAAAAGCAGTCTCCCAGGGGACCTGAATAACTAGTTCCCTGAGCAGCCTGAAGTTTGCTCTCCCCATATGCAGGGTTGAAGTTTTGGTGGCAGTTTTCCTTCTATCACCAAAGACTTTAAGCTTGACTACTTCATGGTCACTATGGCCAAGACGGACACTAATTGCCACTTCACCTTCGAGATCCTCTCTGTTTACAAGCAACAAATATAGGAGGGCACCTTTCCTGGTTGACTCCCTTTGTATTTGTACCAAGAAATTATCATCAAGGTGTTTTAGGAATCTCCTCCACAGGGTTGTAGTAGCTGTGTGGTATTCCCAGTTCACATCTGGCAAATTGAAGTCTGCAAACAAGGGCAGCTGATCTAGAGGCATCTCTTAGTTTCTTAAAGGATAATTCATCTTTGTTGTCATCCTGGCTGGTTGTATATTAGACTCCCACAACAACATCTGCTTTTTTTTTGCTTGTCCCTTACCCAGAGGCTTTCAAATGTGTCATTGTCAATGTATTTTCATAGCTACTCAATTAGATATGGATGAGATTGTAGGGAATTAGGTAGCTACTTGCTATTCAAACATAGAAACATCATTTTCACAGAGCACAAATATTTATAATCAAACAGTATTTGTTATAAATGGAGCACAACTGAAATGTGAAAAAAACATATTTTTGATATTGTATCAAAAATAGAATCACATACTTGAGTAAATGTTAGGCATTGCTTTAGCATTTCTAGAAGAAATGAAGACACAAACCTATGCATCATACTTAGAGAGGTTGGTTTTGATTTTCTTTAAACATACAAGATCTGATTTTATGTAACTTAACATTGTATCAGTGAAGAAAACTATGCTCCCTCTGGTTTTATTCTCTTCTCTTAAGTTTTGCTAAAGGCTATACGCATTTATTTTACCCTTTCTCAGATCCCAAAGGGGGTACTTAGTTTTAGGCAAAATACATAATACAATCCACTGATGGCTTGGGAAACAAGAAACAAATAAAAATGGAAAACTCTGAAACCATTTTTTTTTGCCTATGTCTTCCCACTTTTCCTACAGTAATTTTATTACATCTCTCACATTGCTATATTTTTCTAATTGATCTAAGCTCTAAATGAACCAGTGTAACCACAGGAGACCTAGTGCTAATGAATGCCAAAAGAACACATTATTTTGATTCCTTAAATGGAAGTCATCATTTTCAATTAGAAGGCAGAAATGAAAAGATGAAAATTGATGACCTGTGTCAGTTGCTAACCTTTACTTGCAGATATCTACTGAAGAACCCACTTAACATACATCACCAGGAAAAGCTTTATTCGTTCAGTACTCTCAGATACCTTGTATAGGCTTAGGAGCTATTCAAGGAAAAACTTCATTGTCTGGTCTGAAATGCAAGCTCCAAAAACACACAGGCAGCATATTTTTTGCTCTGTATACTGTATATTCATATAGTAGTTAGTGTAACAGATTTAGGGCTTGATAGGTTATTGTAAAGCAGTAAAAATATTTCAGTTCTTCCGTGCCAGTCTGTGATTGCAAGGAATGACAAGAAGGTCTGAAATAATTCAAGAAAAAATGTGTTTGTTTTGTGTTATGCTTCCAAGAGTACATCTCAATGGCTGGTGAAAACATGCAACTTCAACTCGCTGAACCATTGCACAGTGCTCCCCTGCCTCCTCAGAGAAGCATACTGACTCGTTACCAGCTACATCTTTTGCCATTCTGTTTTTGCTGTCAAGCTCATACATGAGGGGTGGTGAGACTGAGTAACACTTTACATTTTTCCTTTTAATTTATGTATGAAACATTGCAAACCCCTGCAAACTGTGGAAGATTTCATATAAAATGAAGGTTTTCACCTAGTTTTCTTTTGGTCAGCCAGAATCTTTATAATACTATTAAAAGTGTACAATTTACACTTTCGAGGAAACTATACAAGTTTGTTTAAAAAACACAGACTATCATGCTGTTGGCTTCTTATGACATAAAGGGATGACATACATTGAAGTCTTGACCACTTTGAATTGACTAGCAAATTTCTTATTGACTTCGATGCATCTAGAATTTCAGCCATATTTATTTTTCTATAATTATCTACAATGCAATCAATGTATTTATTATTATAGCATCATGGTATTTCAGCCATGTTCTAAATTAGAATTTTTAAAGTCAGAGAATCTAAAAAAAAGTTGTGAAAATATTTTATATCTGTATTAAGACAATGTCTTAAAATATTGATGAGCTCTTCTTTCTTCCCTATGCTTGTTCTATTATATAAAAGTATTCCGAACCTTTCATCTTTGACAGACATGAAATCAAGTGTAAAGCTTCAGATTTCAATTCAAATATCCTTACAATCCAAGATGACAAGAGAATTTATGTGGAGGACTGGCTCGACGAGAGAGGTCGCATGAAGATTGAGCAGCTCAAGGAGACAGTTAGGAATGTATCGTACACAACTTGTGTGAGCCAAGGCACGTATGCGGCACCTGGCAACCGGTTCAGTTAACACAGATAAGGAACTTGTGGTTATCAGTGTGCGAAAATGTCTTGAGCAAACAGGGTCTGTCTCTAACCAATAGTGAGCTCAGCTTTTGCAATATGTATGAGCTAATTATCTGCTAGCTTATATAAGGAAGCTATGCAGGCAATAAAGGTGAAGTCTACTGATCACTCATATTGAGCGACTGTGTCTTCCTTCCGTCGACCCCTCCCGAAGGATTGTTTACAACAAATTTATGCATAAAAAATTAAAAAATAAAAATTTAAAAATAAAATAAAAGTGAGAAATGGACAGTATGGGCAATATCTGTTAGAGTCCTAATAATTTATCCTGCCACAGGATCTAACCCATAAATTAGAATAACATTATAAAGCGTGTTCTAACTGACTTAGTTCTCCAGAAAATGAATATAAAAAAAAAAAGAAAACAAAGAGGAACTCCTGCATTTCCCCTCAAAGTTTTCTTGCACAGATTCAGCAGTTTCAAATTTCCCATTTTCATCCAGTATCTTTCCACTGATTTTATTTTTTCATTTTTGTTGAGAACATTACAATTCCTTAAATGCTAGAAAATAGAAAATTTATGCTTTTGTAAGAGTTTTTATTACTTTCACAAAATATACATAAATGAACATATCAAGCAACCCTAAGCAGCATCTGATTTCAATAAAAACCTTAATAAGAAACTGACAGCTGCCAGTAAGTCTTTAGAAAATGCAGCTGGAAATAGGCATTCATGCAAGTTGTTAAGAGCAACTTATCACTTTCAAATACAAGTTCAGCTCTATATGCCTTATGGCATGTGCTACAGTTTGTACTTTGTTATGGCTTTCAACCTCCTTTAGAGTTCCAAAACCTGCAATCTTTAATCAGATTAAATTCTGCAAAGAAGAATATTAGTTGCATAGGAAGGAAAAGAACAGCAGTGTAGTCAGTAAGTTCTAAGTGCCAGCCACAATCTTTCCTGCAAAACTGGCTGCTGGCCATCACAGGCTTAGGTAAGTGTGAAATAAAAAATAACAGTTGGATAATTTATCAAGTCTTTCATTTCTGCAAGATTAGATTTTTGAGAGAAACTGCAGAGCAGGCCAGCACATCCTTGGAAGCATGAGCAACCAGTAACTTTCATTTTCTACCCTTAGAATTTATACTGAAATTCTGTAGTTGTGAGAACTATAACGTCAGGTTTAAATAGATTTGCCAATAACAAAGATGAAATGAAAGGTTTTATAGCAGGAGTTGTGGTTTCTTTGTTTGTCTTTTTTTTTTTTTTTTCCCTACAGATTCAGTGTTATATGTAGTGTATTAGTTGTCAAAAGAAATTTAAACCTCTTGAACTTTAATCTAACTTTTTTTTTTTTTTTTTTAACAACTAATATTTCACAGTGACAGTTGCTTAATCTCAGGTTATTTCAATAACTTTTTAGACTTTTATCACCAACTTAAGACAATGACAGTAAGGCAATACTTTCACATTTATACCAGGTTAACACTGACATTGAATCAGTTTCTGAAGTTTGTAGTGGTAGTGTAAAATCTGTGAATTCAATGCAAAAACTGAACAATGGATGCCAGGCTATACTCCAAGGTTTTAATACACTTGGTCTATTTCATCAGTATATGTGAGCATATGTGTTAGGGATTATAACCTAACTTTGATCTCTCCTTGTAAACTTTAAGGTAAAAGCTCCAAACAGTACTAATTAATTGAAACTACATTTAAATATAGTTGCAATCTATAAAAAAGGTGCCTGCAGGGAAAAAAAAAAAAAAAAGAACAAAGAAAAAAAAAACTGAATTCATTACTAAATAGATATAAACCATGAAAAAAAAATCAAATTTTCATAGTCACTTTTTAAATCATAAGTGTGTTTTATATTAATCTAGATAGAGTAGCACTTACCTTGATGTTGCTAGAAATGTTCAAATGACGACTGCTGTGCTTCCACATATATGCAATAATAGGATATGTATACTGACTGGTAACAACCTACCTCATAGCATGTCAACATGAAGTGTTACATTGATTAGTATAAATATTTTAGAGTATCAATAGCAATGTTAGGAATTCCAAATATCAAAGCAAAATTAGGGAATCCAGCGTTAACATTCTGTTACATAAGATTCAAACAAAATGTCCTTTATATTTCACAAAACTACATCTTTTTGATGGAATGTCTGAAAACTTTACATAGATTTTATTAGAAAACAACTAAAAGAAATCATTAAAACAGAATTTTCACCATCAATCTAGCAATAATTCACAAATGCAGTGATACACAAGTGCTCAGAAATGTTATCAAATGAGCTTTCAATTACATAAAAATATACCTCACAAAAACATGCCAAAAAAAGACTTGTGAGTTTAAAATTAGTTACAGAGTTTTGCATTACTTGTATTTCCTATATAAGTTTTAGTTTATTTGTACAGGCAACCTCACAGAATGTTTCAAAAAATATATATATTTTAAGTTTGAAAAAGGCTTCATCTCTTGATTTCAAAATGGCATGTAACTTATATATCTGTAAATGCAGCATTTTATGGGTTTGAGTTTTCCTTCAGAAGTAACTAGTGCCTGCAATCAGATTATTTTTTTAAAGTATCAACATTTTGACTGGGTTTACTTCACATATTTTTAATAAAAATATAGAAGTCCTCACTGTTGTTTGTCTAACATTCAGGTACTCTATCTGCATTTGGACATAAAAACATAAAGTTGTCTGATTAAGAGACAGAACACCTGTTACACATCACTTCTGAAGATGCTTATTAAATCAGGACACTCTTCTCAATCTGCCCAAATACCAGCATATAATTTCAAAAGCTTAGACTCTTTCACACATAGACAGGGACAAACTTGTCAAAAGAGTAGTAGTATAAATTTTAATTGACACAAAATATTCTTAAAGAAAGGAAGTATGCTCAGAGTGATGAAAAAGCAGTTTGATAATTCAATGAATAACCACAACTCAGAGAATTACTTGAAACTCATATCTTTTTAACGTTTTTTTTTTTTCAGCATCTTTTACCTTTTTGCTCTGCTCGACAATATAGTTTATGATAAAAAATATTTTTCTGAGAGCATACTTGACTAGCTCAATCAGCTGGGTTAATCCATCAAGCCTGGAAGATGTAGATCTTATTGCACTTAGGTAAGGGGAACTTTCAGTCAAAATGGTCTTGCTAAACTCAGTTTTAACAATCACATTCTAAGAACATCCATACTTGCCCCTGACTACTGAATTAGTTGCCTAATCTTTTCAAGAGTTTTGTCAGATGATTTCAGGTGCTAAAGAAGTAATCCATATGAGAGCAGAACACACTATTAAGAGCTGCTGTGATTATGAGACATAATTACAGTGCTACCATGTACTCTATCTATGAAAGATATCTAATGTTAGAAATTCAATGAATGTACTTATAGCTTCTGATGATACTGTAATTTATGTACTTGTTGCTTCTGGTGTTTAAAGCAAATGTAGTGACATGACAGTCCAAAAACAATAGGATATGGATGGGGTTTCTCAGCTGCATTTTTGTAAATCCAATTTTATGACCTAACAATAGATTTTAAATACTAGAACAAAATAAGATTAATAAATAAATAAATAAATAACAATGATTATAATTCTGATGTGCACAAAAATGTGTTGGTACCAATGGAAATGATATTTATCCATCATTGCTGGGAACTAGAGTTTTACTAAAGCAGAAAATCAGCTATGGTAACTGACATTAGCTGACAATTATTGGACAACTAACAAGACAGGCCAGGAACTAAAATAACCAGGGAATAATCTGCATGAAGCTGAAAGATGTAGGTGAAGCAATGTAATGATGCATACCTTGCCATCAACAATGCAAACAATCACTATAAGTTAAATTGAGCTTAAATAAAACTTCTTTCTTGTGTAAGCATTGAACTGCGATTTACTTAGCACACTCCAGCTCCAGGGTCATTCCCATGAGTACTAATCTACTTCTGGCCCCTTCTACCAGCAGATCAACCTTAAGTTTCCTGTACTAGTCGAGTCACATGAACTGGAGATAAAGTAGAGCTGTCTGGAGGCACAAAGGGAACAGCTATCTGCATGTCTGAATTTAGAAAAAAACTAAAAGCATGCACATAAAGGAGTCACTCTGTACAACAAATACACTAGTGAAGATAATTTCTGATATATTGTTTAATATTGTACAGACACTCTGTGAATATGAAGGAACCTAGCTCTGTTCTAGGTGAAATGTGAGGTCATATACTACTTACTTCCTTTGATTACCCCTATACAGCTTCCAGCATGTATTTTTCACAAACTAACAATACATAAAGGGTAGTAACAAAAATGTTACCTTGAAGATTAGACATATTAATAGTCAACATCTGTTTATTTCATTCACATGTTACCTGTATAAACTTCTTCCAAATTGCTACAAGGAAGCTGGTACTTTATTCAAGGTTTATCTCTAAAAACTCACTAACCTCTCTGTCTCGGTAAATTAAATTACTCCATATTCTGCTTACTTAAACTATAATGACTTTCTAAAGAATCCATAACTTACATAACATTTTACACCACATTTTGCAGTCCACAGATATGCTTCCGGTCAGTCCTAAATCCCAAGCAGTTCATTTACAACATACACTGTTTTAGTGCATTGATGTTCTAACTTGCAAACAAGACACTCAGTGAAGTTAAGAAAGCTAAAGTTCTCTAAAACTTGTGTAAGCTCCTTGTAAAATATACTCTGAGTTACATTACATTGCCTAATATGATCATTTATAGAGAGTTATAATTACATGTGGATATAATTTCTGCTAAAAGGAAGTCCAGTCTTTTAAGACAGAGTACTTAAAATGGATGCTTATTGCCAAAAGGGGAGAGAGATAAGAGAGAGACTATTCTTATCAGCATGATTTGGAATTCTAAGAGGAAGAAAATGTTAAATTGCAAATGGCCTCCATAATGCTAAATAAATTTTATAATTTTGAACTTATATGTTACGTGTGTCTTATTTATTGCATTAGATGTTTCATTTAATTCTGGCTTCCAAAATATGATTCATTTTTCTAGAATTCATCTCAGGTTTTGACTGTAATAGCTCACACAAGAACATCAAGTTCATATTTGAATACAGTAACTTTTCTGAAGATTGCTGAAGACATTTTGTTCAAAGTTTATAACACCACTTCTGAATTTAACTGCATAAAAATAGTGCTGGGGCTTTGGGGCTTTGCTTTTTTGGTTGTTTGATTGGTTGGTTTGGTTTGGTTTTGGTTTTGGTTTGGTTTCTTTTATTTGGGGGGGAGGGGAGGGG
>VXAA01003999.1:2870-17266 GCA_013399115.1 Anseranas semipalmata | reverse complement strand
TTTTTTTTTTTTTCTGCCTGGGATGCCTGCTTTCTGGCTAACTTAAGACTAGAAGTTTCAGTATCTCAGTTATAGCCAATAGGCAACCAGACATTAACCTATAAAGTATATAGTCTCCATAAAGATAGGGAAATATTGTCTTGATGGTGCCTGCTAAAATCTAGTTTTAAATCTTTAAGGGTGGAATACCATCTGTTAAACTCAGATCTTTTCAAAGACTTTTAATAACTTACAAGATGATCACAGATTAATTATTAAATATAATTAAAATATAATTATAATTTATATCATATATTTATTAGATATTTATATGTATATACAATCATATATAATTAATCATTAAAATTATATTATATCCTAATGTAGTAAAAGAACCCCTTATAGCTTATATTCTATTACCTTGACAAAAATTTCGCAACTATATATATATTTTTTTAAAGGCCAAACTCCTTGTGTCAGTGAAGGACAGTCAGGTAAAGCAAGTGTTCCCTTATAATTTTAATTTCCCCTCATCTCTGAAGATGCATTGTCAAAATACTGGTTTCTTAATCGTACGTAATCACTGTTACCAATTTGTTTTCTGGTTTTCTGTTGCAGATAAATTCCCAGAATCTCAAGATCTGTCTGGCTAATATTGTACAGTGATCATCTATATAAATTTTCTATCCACTGCTGTTAATGACACAATATAGACTGAAAGCAAAATTACCAAATATACCTAAATACTCACATTTATTACAACTATAACAATACCCAGTAGTTGGGTACATTCAGGTGCAAATTTTCCAAAGAAATAAAGATACATATCCAGGGGCTTCAGTAGCTCATTATGATGTCTGACCAATTCAGTGCAAATTCACCCATCACAGGACATGATAATAGCAATAGAATTACAAAGTTCTGTCATTTAAGACAGGTTTGTATGTGTCCTCCTATGTACAAACTCAAAAATGAAAAGGGATTGAAACAAACTTGCAGAAATAAATACATCTTTCAAAAGACAATAATCCAGGCTAGAAGAACAGGATACAAATATTGTCAATCTAGTATTTGGTAATAATTATACAACTTTTTTTTTTTTTTTTAAATGAAAAAACGTTTGTTTTCCATATGCTTATTTACTTTGTGTTTTCTCTATTTTTTACATGGAATTCACCTAATATCTTCCAGTCTCTAGGCAGAACCAAATCTATTCTTAAAGATCACAATTACATTTCACAAAATCAGAAACAATAATCATAAAAAAACTCAGAAATATGCTCATAAAACACAATTTCTCTGATTTAAATCATATAAGCATATTCTGAATATCATCTGCTTTTCCAATTCAAACATAGACCTTCTATAACAAAGAATAAATTCTGTAATATCTCAAAATCTACATTTACTACTGTTAAGAAGCAGTATATATTTAATGCCAAATGTAGCATTGTGTTTTTGTAATCCATTTAAAATCCTCAGTTATTACTTTTCAGTTTTTCATATGAATACATCTGTACTGTGCCCTTTTTGCCTAAACACCACAATATAGAGGTATAGCAGTCTGTCTCTTTCTTTCTATTTTTCCTTCATTTTAAATATAAATACATAGAATAGGAATTCATAAATGGAAATATTTCAAACTTCTGTTTCCTTTAAATGGATATGTAGCAGCTGGGCAATCAAACATTGAACAACTTATAATGATCTGTATCCTTCAACAATTTTAGTTTTAAGAAACCAAGAGAAAAGCTTTAAACAGAACCTTTCAATAACCATTTTTTTTTTTTTTTTTTTAGCAGATAGATAACTATCACCAAGATCCTGGGCATACACTTTATTTAACAATAAAAAAAATTCTTTTTGTTGAAGCTTATACACATGTACATAAAAAAGTTTCTTGAGTGTCTTTTTTCCTTTTTTTTCTTCTTTTTGGTGTGTTTCTGAGTACCATGATTGCATGTATAAATACAATAAAATATATTTTTACATTCCATTTATGTTTAAACCTGCCTCTAACTTTGAAAAAATGTTCTTTTGTATTTAAACAAGAGTCAAAATCAGGCACAATAAATGAATAAATTTGCAGTGCCCTGATGAGATAGAACATTGCTTAAACACATTAGCCACATTAACAGATAACTCAGCAAAAGAAGATTCTTCTGTTCCAAAATAGTATATAACAAGAACATAAATCAGATTTGCTATCAAGAAAAGATGTAAAATCTTTTTAAATACCATCCTAAATAAAAAACATGCAAATAAATTGCTTCCTAAAATACGGGATAAGAGCATAAAAGCAACAAACAAACAAACAAATAATTAAAAAAAAAAAAAAGAAGAACAAAAACAAACAAACAAACAAACAACAAAAAAAAAACAAGATGCTTTTTCATTAAGATTAAAAATAGTTCTAAAATCTACTATTATGAGCAAATTTTTAGCTTGGTTTTCAATTGGAAAGAAATAAAGAAATGAAGCCTCGTTAAATGAAGCTTCATTTGGAGAAAACCTGGTAAAAGATTTTATATGAGTGTTTATCCAGGAGATGGAACCATGGAGAAAGCAGAATAGACTTTTGTTCTCCTGTCTTGGATCTAAGGGTATTTTGTTATTCAATATAATGCTGACAGGAATATTTACAATGCCAAGAAGGTGCTTTTCTTGTTCTGTTTGAAAGACAGAAGTATTAATTTATTTTAACGGTATAGCTCATGTTTATAGTGTTCCTCATATTTAGGAAGATAATTTTACATCACTCCTTGAAACCCCTTGACTCCATTTTACCTGCAACGTAAATTCCAGCTGTATTTTTTTCTATATTACCTGCTCTAGAAAAAAATATACTCACAAAAATAACAAATACAGATAAATGGTAACATCCTTCTTCCTATTATTAGCAACTACTTTGAAACTGATAACGACTCATTCTTGATTCTTTTTTTTTTTTTTTTTTAAATGAGGAATTGAGGACATTTCAGTGACAAGTTCTCAAAAGTTCTTAAATAACCGAACAAATAGCAAATACCATACAATCACAAATTAAATAGAAACTAGCACTAATATCATTATAGAAATCCAGTCGTTTTTGCTTAAGGTGAAAGCAGCTGTCAAGAAGGGAAGATATAACCTAGGTTGGCTTCCAGAAAATACTAAACAAAATTCAAAATGAATATAATGCAGTCAAACTATCCACCAGCAAAAATGTTCTGTTTTAAAAACAAAATAGGTTCAAGGATTTATGATTGATCTGTAGATTTAATAAGCAATCAAATATTTCTATGTGACCGGCCATTTAATGGAAATACCATCTAAATACTTAAATATATATCTGGTGATGAAGGAAAGAGTCACTTACCTAAAACCCCCAGCCTGTAATTGAGGGTGACAACAATGACATTTCCGTAACTTGCAAGAATGCTCCCATCAATCATGTTGCCAGTACCCTCCATGTAAGATCCACCATGGATGTAGACCATAACTGGTTTCTTGCTGTTCTGATCATGAATGTCTGAAAAGATTCAAGTAAGGAAAACATAATAAAGTAATAAAAAATAATTAAATATGGCATTAGCAAGTTATAAAAGTGCTAAAATTATTCTTAGCTGTTTCTCATTCTTTCCATGTCATCATAACCACTTTAATCAGATAGCTTATGCAGTTCAGGATCATCCTACAAGCCTAATGTGTTTATAGTCTGAGTATTTCTCTTTGTTACTTCAAATACTATTTTCTATTAAATGTTTTCAGAATTCTTTAAAAGCCTTTAAAATTACAAGAAATTAATTTGAATGTAAGCATCTAAAAGCCTAAAAAGAAAAATCAAATTGTAGAATAATCTTGTCTTTTCTAGGGTATTCCAAGTCAAGTATATTCCAATTTAGAAATATCTGTATATTTAATAATAAAATTACAATAATGATCCACACTTTCCCATTCCTCACTGAGATATATTTGTTGAAATTATATTTCTAATAGTTCAGTATCAGATAATAACACAAAATCAAATCGTTCTGATGAAAGTAAACACAGCAAACTGTTCATTCCTTTTAAATAGCCTAGGAGTTAACAAACACAGAGAATTTAACTGAATTAATGGCCCAGATTTATTTTCGTATGTAAATCAAGCACTCTTTTGTGTCGTGCTTTCCCTTGTCATAGTAGCTAAGCATTAAAGAATAGCCTTAAATTTATGACCCAGAATTATATGGCTAATCTTTTGTACACAGAGAAAATCTATTTACTACTTTCATACAGATAAACAGCTGCGTCTTTCTAAAATAAGTTAAATGAAATTGATAAAAATATTTTTGTACTTCAGAGTGAGTCATAAAGTCATGCACTAACCAGTGATTTGGGGTATTTTTAGGACTGCATTCATATCTCTTCCTCTAATAATAAAAAATTTAGGTTCCTGACTCCAGAGATCAGACTAAATTAGGAACTTATGTTCTCTACAGAAACAGTGGGAACAGGGTCTAAGGTCCTTTAGAAAGCAGAAGGCAATTCAGCAAGCTGCTGTTAGAATTAACTAACACTATACACCTTTTACAAATAATTTACTGTATCTGCATGTGGAGTAGGAGCACTTGTTTCAAACATAGAATAAAACATACTAGGAAAAGCATTGTCTCTGATTATTCAGTCAGGATTGAAAAACAAACAAACAAACAAACAGAAAACTGAGTTCCCTGCTGGGTAGGATAGGTATATATTGAAAAGCGAAAAAAGGAAGTGGAGGAAGAGAAAGCTGAGAAATACATAGAGGTAAGGGATGCGTCTTTGAAAGCCTTTTAAGACTCTTCCCTCCCTCAGGTTTGTTAGGAAATACTCTAAGCTACCAAAAACATAAACAGCAATGAGGCACCACATATATAATATTTTGTGTGTGTGGAACTAATTTGAACACATTTAAAGTTAAATTATGACTGGTCATATTTATATGGCCAATTATTACTTTCCTCATGTGTATGCATAATCCTAGATATCAAAAATCATCAGTTGAGTGCAAGGAAAATATGATCAGTTTCCAATGTATGTCTACCTAGAATTATAAGAATTCTACTGTTAGAATTTAAGGCTACTTGTAGAACTTGCCTTGTCATAAAAAGATACATACTTTACGTGTTGTATTTTATATGTTGCACTTGAGCAGCAGAACAAAAAGCTTTGTAATTGTAATAAGAGTAATTCAACTATTAAACAGGTCATGTAAAGCAATGAAGTACATTCAAGTAGATGTATTTTTTATTTGCAGCATTCACAGAAAAGTACATGAAAAAGCATTTCTTCTGTGAAGGCTCAGCTAAGCTCTCAGAAAATGAAATTGGCAATTATTTAACACAGTAATTTGTGTTACAGAATAACCCTCCCTTTCTCTCCCCAAAGTCTGGTGAATGATTTGTTGTATTTAATTTTTTCTCGTTACATAGTTCTTCCTCAGAGTTGAATCTTTCAGTGCTGAAGTCAATGGGAGATTTCCTCCTCTCCTTCAATGTGAATATGACTAACTTCAACGTAAAGGAAATAAGCTCCATGTTTTATGTGTTTAGATCTGAACTGAACGCCCTTGTTAATTGCAAAATCCTAATATTTTATAAATTTTGAAGAAATCTGAAAAAATAATGTGTTCATAATCAAACATCTAAAGCTTTTAGAGCAATTTCGTTTTCACTTGCTATTTATCTTTTGCTGAAAAATTAACTGCAGAATTTGTTACAGCAAATGATGTTACAGTCATTTATAAAAAGCATATATTGAACAGAAATAGGAAGAAATTCAGACAATTTTTGAATATTCTGCAGAGCATTTTTATGTTATAAGAAAGTGTAATTCAGCATGAAGATTGTACAGTAGAGGGCAACCAATGTGAATTGAAGACAAGAGATTTTTATTATGGTATTTTATATATGGATAGAGTAGCTACAGTTGAGCTGAACTCCCAAGAAAACGGGAGATTAAAAAATAACCTCAACACAATATGCATGGTTGTAAGGTGATCCAAGAGGGCAAATGTGTCAAATGTACTTGAACTGATGTCAGATTGAAGAAACCTGTAAAGGCACTTTGGAATGGCCAAGCATGAGAGGAATAAGAGATGCATTGCTCCAAAACCAGAACAGTAAACTTCACAAGGCTGTTATCTGCTCATTTAATTAGAAAATATTTTACTTAATTTGGTAAGTACAAAAACTGAAATAAAATGCCAGTGTAACTTTAATGAAAAGGAAGGGTGAGAACAGAGGAAGATTTCATGACTTCTGTCTATTTCAGTGCATCCTGCCTCTGCTGTGCCAAGGCAAGAAAAAAGTATTTCCTTGTAAAACTTTTTTTGGGGTACTTCACTGTGAACTTTAACATTTCCTTTCAGGGAATCCAATCCAACTCTGAAAGAAGTCAATGAAAAAGATTGTCATTGATTTCAGTGGGAATGTGGTCATAGCCAGAATGAATGTATCTCAGAGGCTAGCTGATTACAAGAAAAAAAAAAAAAAAAAAAAAAACAAAAACAAAAGCTTTTTTTTTTTTTTCGNAAATAAAAGAAAAAAAAAAAAAAAAAAAAAAAAAGCAACAGCAACAGCTTCTTTTATTTTTACGTCCTAGGCATAAACCACATCCTGTGAGAATAAAAAATAAATAAATAAATAAATTAAAATACCAAAGACGAAGCACAATGTAACTGTATCCAATGTACAGTATGTTCACCGGGAAAATGATGGAAATGAAAGAAAGGATATATATGTGAGGTCTCTTCATGAATTTCAAACAGGTAAATTTACAAAATGTGTAAGAGGGTAAAGAGCACATGCATGTTTTTAAATTCCATTTTCTCACCTAAGAAAGAATGGGGGGGAGGGAGGTATATGTTTTTAAATAATATTTGTTACTCACTTCACACATATTTAGGAATAAACTTTACACTTATTTTACAGGGCAATTGCAGTCATCTATATGTTAATTTGGATTTTAAAAAGAAAAACAATGAAAGTAATTTCTAAAGAAGAAAATAAAGAAGAACACCGAAGTGTGCTTCTGCAAATAAGGGACTAAAAATCATGTTGAAATAACAGCAATAACAATAACAATAATAATTAATGTTATTATAATAAAAATAAAAAAGTTTATGTTCATGCATCAGGGTTGAGTTTTGAAAAAACAAAAAATACCTTCATCTTCACCACGATCATTACTGGTTATATCATCTGCGCTTTTCTTTGTGTTGGCTCCTGGGATCATAGTGAGGAGGAGAATAAAGGGAAAAAAGAGAATTCAAAAACAGCAGGTTCTCAAAAATAAAAATAAAAAAAAAAACACTAGTACAAAAAAAAAGAAAAATGTAACAAAAATGTCAAAATCTGTTACATTTGAAATTGAAAAACAAAAAAGATGCAAACTGCACATAAACATAAAATGTCAAGAAGAACAAATTTAAAATATTGGAAAAAAAATCTATTATATTCTGTGACAATGCAGTTACTTCAGTTAAAAGTGATTGCTGCAAAAAATAAAATAAAATTAATGTGCTATTAAAAAAAAGGAATATTATAAACTGAAAAAGTATATTAAAAAAATTCACTGAAGAATGGTTTCTACATAAGAAATGCAATTGATTTCATTCTGTTCTGTCGCCTTGAAGAAATAATGGCTTCGGTCACTATCTTCAATGACTTCACATTTTGTTCATCCTCATGAGGATTTATTAAGAATTAGCCACAACCTGAATTTTAAATGGAACCAATTCAAATAAAATTGAGTCTTACATAACATGAGTGGACCAAGACAAACCATATAGACCTCCTTAAAATTTAATTTTGCTTCCCATATGTGCAAAAAGATATTCAAAACAGCAAACTGAAAACAAAGGAGAAACACAGAGTTGAGTCAATTCCAGACATGAAATCTGTCCAAAAGTAGCCCTGGTTTGTATTATACCACATCTCATACTCTTTAGAAAAACTTAGAAATTAACTGAAAACAGTTACTTACCAGGAGAAAGAACTTGCATTTATTCATTTAAAATTTTAGTAAAGAATAAATTTTAATTTTTATTTAATATGCTTTAACAACAAACTTTTGAGGTGTATACATGCATATAAACAAACACCCTCCCCCTCCCCCACATGTCCACACATGCTATAGCCTGAGTTTATGGGAGGAAGATGAAATAAGCATGATAGTTTTCCCCAACCCTCTCCTTGGGCAATATATCTGTTTTCTCACTTAAAAAATGACACTAAGCTATGTTTGCAACCTTGTGTCTCGTTATGCTATGCTTACTCCTGTAGCAAGGAGGCTCTGTAATGTAAAAGGTTATGTAACAAAGAGTGAAATACGAATCACAAGCTCAATTTCTACATTAGTTTAGAAATGAAATATGGCTACTAAACAAATTAAATGGTCTAAGTCACCACTTTAACCACTTTTTTTTCTGAATTGTCTTTATCAGGAACTGTGTTTTCAATTTGTGTTTTTAATCTAAGGGGACAGAATGGGAATGTGACTCAGATTCTCCCACGATTAAGGTGAATTGCACTCACTGCTTGCCCCACAGACCAGAGGGCCCTCCTCTTTGGGGCTTCTTCTGGGAGTGTCACAAAGGTATTTTTCTTCCCTGTGCTGTGATGAAAATCACAGCAGCAGCACTTTTAGCCTTTGGATTCCAAGACAGTAAATGAACATTATCACTGTGTTATAGGATTGGCCCTTCTGCAGGCTAACAAGTATTTACCTGTTGAACAAGTATTTCCCACATGAAACATAGATGGTAAATCTTAATAGCAATCTTGGAATCAGCACGAGAGAAGAGAGCAGGGCAGATACTAATGGTGATTTAGACCAATAAGGATGGAGTTTGAGAAGTATCTCTATTCAGATATGAATATATTGATATGATATTGAGATATCTCTATGGTAGATTACATTTGTATGAAAGTTGATGTTTCAGAAAGTTCTGAGGCCATACTGTTAATGACAACCAGACAGCCACATGTATTAAATGTTCAGTGACCTCTTCTCCTACACTTCCATTCCCAAATGCTGAGTGAAACTAAGTCATGGCATAATTCCTCATTGAAATGTGTCAAATATGTTTTTTTTAAGGAACTTTGTTTGGCTGATTTTATTTTATTTTTTTAGGATATATTTTGATATTACAGGCAGATATGAACTTTGTTTGTCTGATTTTATTTTATTTTTTTTAGGATATATTTTGATATTACAGGCATATATGTAGGCATATCTAAGCCAGTTCCAAACTAGAGCCAGTCAGTCCAGCTGTAACAGTGCAGGGTTTCATGTGGGCTACTTTTTTTCTTCCTAAGAAGCTTTATGTACAATGCAGTTGTAAGTTTTAATGTCAGCAAGCATCTCTCTTTAAAAGCATTCCATTCTGAAATGTCGTGCTAATCGACCTTAAAAAGTACTTAATTTCATTTATCTATGGATGTAAATTTATTTTGTATTATCAGATTAATTCTGGATACCACATATAGATCTATTGCAAATGAAGAAGTCATACTACTCAGTCAGTCAGTCAAATACACATTCTCTGGCTCACATTTCCTTTGATTATGAATAAAAATCTCATTTGGAAGATTTTGGGGAGTTGCAGGTTTTCCTAGATGTATTTGCAATTTGTGCTAAATCTTCTTCCAATAAGATAATATATATTATATATATGTAATGCAGTCAGGCCCTATGCATGCAGTGCTTGCATTTTAGGTATCCGTTCTGCCTCAGTTGAAGTCCTTTTTTTTTGCATTTTATATTCAATTGCTCCATCAGTCATATGGTAGACCTTTTGACACCATGTAATTTTGGGAAAGCATTCTGTTTTCAGAAATCACACAGCACATTATGATCTCCCAGTTTCACACAGCGCATGCTCAAACTTCTGGAAAGTTCCAGCTCAGATTAATATAGGATTTAATAGTCATTCTTTCAGTGATATGTGATATGTCTTATTTATGCAGCCTGCAGCCTTTTCAATAGATCTCTAAAGCTCCTGGTCTCCCATCCCAGGAGAGCTATTACCGTTTTACGATCATCTCAAGTCAACAGTTCATTACTGTCTCAAGGGAGCAATAGGAAAGCAGAACTATACTTTGTTTTCTATATTTCTCCTGAGACTGGTGGGTTAGTTTTATCTCGATTCTCACTTAGTGTACAAGCCTTAAGTCCCTGGCTCACAGCTATGGCCAAGGCTCTTCAGCCACCTTTGTAGCTGTACCAAGAAGCTCTCATTTGGCAGCTAAAGAAAGATCAAAAGAAGCAACCAGGCATTTCAAATAAAGGTGGAAGAAAAAGATTATTGAGAATTACAGCTTGTCAAACTGTCTTAGAATCTGTCTGTGGATGACTTACACTAGGAGAGATCTCAAGAAAGGCAACCAGCTCTTCACATATCTGTATTTTTAAAAGCCTGTTGACTTTAACTGTAGAGATATATACGCACACTGCCTAGATTTAAATGTCCTTTAATTCTTAATTACTTACTGAATACTGCATTTGTGTGTGGGTGTATATATACGCAAAAATATATACATATATACATGAAAATGCTCCACATAGTTAATAGACATCCAGAAAGAACATAGGTTTACTCTCTGGCACTCTCTTCCCATAATGGTGGTGAAATGAAATTAAAATCTGACAATTTTACATGTCAAAATTGTCCACATGCATAGCATCTAGGTAATTTCTTTTTATTTTCTGAGGTCAGCAGGTAAAGGAAGGCATACATATTTTGGAATTCTCATTTTCTGGGATAACAAAAAATATAAATTGACAATAATTTCTTCTAATGTTCTGGACAACTTTTTCTTTAGGAAATTTATCTGGTTAATGAAACAGTAATTGAGGAAAGGTAATTTTTTGTATACCCATGAACATAATTTAGTAACAAAAATAAACCACAAAGTAAAACATAGGGCTTTTATAATTTGTCAACCACTTTTTTTTTTTTTTTTCTTGATTTAAATACTTGCAAACATGCAGGAAACATTGCAGGTAACTCTTCTACATATGCATTTAGCCTCCCATTATAAAATACAATACAGCTTTAAAAGAGGAAGGTTTCTGCTTTAGTTTATGCAGTTGTATGAAACAGTATGCTAAGTGGAGCTTACTTTTATTTATCTAAGAGAGGTTATATTTGTTTCATAGATTTGTCTCTATTCTGTATGAGGTTGTACAAATGTAGGACTGAGGACACATGTTAATATTCCATCATTTCCCAGTAAAATTTCATTCAATTTATTGTTTTTCAGAGTATTGATTATTAATCTGATAGTAAAGACTCTTACTTCCCTGCAAGAATTACCTGCCAAGAGATAGAAATTGATGGATTTGTAGTGATCGTTTCGCCACAGCTGGAGATAATCTGAAAAATTCAAAAATCGCAGCACATGCATTGTAAGCAGGTCTGCACATGGATTGACTTGCTTGCAGGAGTCCAAATATTTCAAGATATGTGCAAGATCTCAAAAGGCATCACAAGTGTCTTGGTTCAGGGTTCTTACTAAAAATCCATACCTTGTCCTCAGGGACAGATAAACTGCAGTAAGCAGTGGAGGGACTCAAGAGTTTATTCATGATATCAAAAGAGAAGTAAAATAATAGAAAGTGAGTTTAACATCTTTAACATCTTGTACATCTTCTGGAAAACTTTAGGTTTAAGGCATAAGGGAGGATTAGAAGACGGACAAGAAATAAAAGATGCTGTGATCTCACTGCTTAATAAGAATGCACTTCCTCTGTTGTGAGGAAACTTGGATTCAAGTATTATTTTATGAACATGTAAATATTATCATAAACCTATGTTGGATATCATAATACAATTTTTTAAGAAAAAAAGATTACATTCAGGGGTAAGCATTTGCATCAAAAAGGTGACCATTTAGAACAAGAAAATGTATTTATTTATTTAATTTATTTATTTAGTATTGATTTTGAAGGTTTTAGAACTTGTTCAAGTATTTGCTCAAACTATCTCCTTCCAGAGTTTAATTCTTTACACAGTGTATGCAACTCCTACAAATAGCTGCATTCAATGATTCCAAAGCATAAATTAGATGTCTACCATCTCTCCTAGATAATATGACTTAGATTCCTACTGTTCTAGATAATTTTTAGTGTGAAAGTCAATGAAAGCTCAGAATTTTACTTCAATTTTCTGAAATTTCATTTGTTTGGTTTTGTTGTAACTCCTACATTGTCACTGAATGTGAAGACACACGATTACAGTGGCCATTATTCTGATGCTATTAACAACAACAACAACAACAGCAACACCTTTGTGTTGAAACTGTTAGCTCTCTACAGCAGCAACATTTAACTAAAGAGCGCGTAACATAATTGAATTTGTGTTCCTCCCCAGCACTTTCTTAACGGCTCCAGCTGAAACACTAAAGAAAATCACTAGAATTTCAGACCTCAGCAAATGTGTGTCTGCTGCTATATAGACAAGAAATGTTTCTTTTCCAGAAAAAAGAGAATTAAATGACAATTTTGTGTCATATTCAAAATTGGATGGACAGAAGGAAATTGCAGCTAAAATTCCTACAGAGTTTTGTGTTTCATGAATTAGTGAGGATAAAAAAAAGTTATTTCATAATCTTCTTACAAATGCAGTCTTAGAGAAACAATACAACTTCTACAAAAAGACTTCTACAGAAAAAATAAAAATTCTCAGGTTGCAAAAGGGGTTGCATAAAAAATATGAAATTCTATGTAATAATCAGTTCTGTACTCTACATTGCACATAGTTTTCAGTTATATGATTACACATGTTTTTGTTTCAGAAAGATTGCTTGCATCTGTCTGTGCTTTAACTGTTCCATGTACAGAGAATGGAAGTGGGATGAAATTCATAATATTTAAAAAATGACAGTATTCTCTATACTGTTCCTCCCAAATAAAGATAGAAATAATAACTCCTCCATGCCCTAAATTATGTGTTCCCCACAAGCTGTTTCCTTGGGTAGCAACAAGCGCATTAAATCAGACTATATCTAAGTTTCATATGCTTTAAATGAGGTTATGTCTTCCAACAAGTTAATACAGGGCAATGGAATATATTAATTGTGACACAGAGTGATTGCATTGTTCCATAAAGTTCCACAGAAGGCAAGCACTTTTGAAAGGTAGGAATGTTGTAGAAATAATTATTTATTAATGTTTAATGATAGTTACTAGTTCTGATTGATTGATATGGGAGCTCCTTTCCTTACAAGTTTATTCCACTCCAGTGTGTTGAATTGGATTCATTTCAATGAAGAAAATACTATATTTATGCAGATTCCAGGGTAGGGAAAATCTTCAAACTATCTGTACAGATGAAATGTGACCCTGATCACTGGCTAAGACCAAAAAGACCTTACAAAAATAGTTATCATTTAGGAGCTATGTTGTTACATAAAGTTTTGGCCTGAGTGCACCTTGATAGTACTATTCTGTATTCACATTAGTAGCTAATTCCCATTTACTATGCTGTGTAAACTTTAAAAGATAAAGCCTTCATTTATGTAACTTTGGGCAAATGGTGTATCCTTTTCCTTCCGTCAAAGTTTTCAGAGTTTCTTATATATTTCATTTTAGGAAAATGAGCCATTAGTTTTAAGATTGTTAAATACAGGTCTATGATGTACGTAAAAACTGGCATTTATATTTTACATTTGTTATAGTTACTAAAAGAAACAAAACTTAAAACAATTTATTATTCTGAAAATATTTGCATTTATTTAGATTGTATTTGTTCATTCTGGAAAAGGAGATAAAACTAATCAGCTTCATCTTTCACTCTGTGTTAATACATTTCACTACCTACTTCTTTTCCATCAGGTTTTTATGAATAATTCATCATGGCACATAAAGAAATACTTAAAAAAAAAATCAAAACAACAATCTGTAAGAGATTTATTTTAATCTACAATAATAAAAAATGTTTTGAATAAAAAATACTGAAAATGACAATTTTTAAAACTGTCTATTAAATCACAAGTAATGGTTATTACTTTTGCTGATAATTATTAATACAGAAATCACTATTATTTTAGAAAGTTAATAACTAACATGGAAATGAATTGGCTACATATGTTCAGTAATATTTTTATAAGGATCTTTGTTATGCAATTACACCATATCTAGAACTTAAAGCCTTCTAAATAAATTACATTGCTTTGACAAAACTGTCTATAATGGTTCAGAAGAAAGAAGGGTTTGTGCAGCTAGCCTATCCTTTCAGTGACCTCTAACAGCTAAGGGGAGTGTTTCTTGCAGTTCCACTGTAACTGAATCTGCTCTATTTGACTGAGGACTGGACTGAGCCTGCAGTGCTTACTGATTGAATAATGAAACATTCATTAACAAGCATAAATGTACCATATAGTTATTCAAATTAATTCAGACAGAAGCAGTTT
>VXAA01003998.1:637991-656351 GCA_013399115.1 Anseranas semipalmata | reverse complement strand
GGGGGGCAGCTCGTCTCCCCCCGCCGCCTTCGGGAGCTTGAACCCAGGCAAAGCCGAGCAAAACCCGCCCCCGTGCTCTGCGTACGCGGAGCTGCGCGGGAGGAGCCCCCCGCACCCGGTGCGTCCCGCAGCAGGAGGCCTCCCGGGGCCCGTTATGACCGGGCGCGGCTTGCACTCGTTTTCACCAGCGCCGGGTGCCGAATATGGAGAGAATCCTACAGGAGTTTTATTCTGCGAGCATTAAGCTGTTGTGACCCCCCCCTCCCTTTTTGCACTGAAGCATTACCGATATAGCGTTTCCCTGGGAATATAAATTATTAATATATTCAGCATTTTGGTCACTGTTAACCAAATTAGACAAAACTTTCCTTTGCTAAGTAGATTTTCTCTCTGGGATTAGCAGAGGGCCACCACGGTCAAAACTGTGGTCATTTACATATAATTTTGCAAACTTGCACTGGTCCATGACAGTCTTTGTATCTCGAATGTTGCTATTCTGGATTTTTTTTTTTTGTCCTTTTCGTTTTCATTTAGCTGTGGAGGATAAACCCCGCTTTGGCTTCACAATGACTTTCGGATAAAAGTCTCCCACACGCCCGCCATCCCCCGCCGCCCGTGGGCCTCCACCGGGCTCGGAGCTCGTCCCCAGGCCCTGCAGACCCTGGCTTTTGCCCCAGAGGTGTTGGGGCGGCTGCAGCAGGGCACCTTTAGCTACTTCGGGTGGACTTTTCTTAGCTCTGCTGGGAGCCTCTCCCGCCAGCCCTGCTGGGAGCGGGCAGGAGCCGGCTGTCACCTCTGCTGGGCCAGCGTTTGCTGGCGTCTGGCAGCAGCTGCGTGGGGACACACGGAGGGGTGCTGCTCCCGAAAATAAACTGCTCCAAAATACCGTCTACAAACGCTTCTGATGAATCACTTGCTATCATTTCCTGCTCCTTTCCTTCAGCTAGCATCTTTCTGCTTCTTAGACCTTCAAGTCACTTTTGCCTCATTTTGCCTTGCCTTCCTTCCCCAAGCCTTTCGTGTCCTCGCTTCCACCCCTGCTCCCCGTTACCTGAGCTGCCCCCACTTCCGCACACTTCTGAGGTCCCACGTGCGCCGCAGTTCTGCTCACCCCTGACAACAGGTGCACAGCGCAGTCACGCCTCCGTACGTTTGTTCCCCCTTTTCTGGAAATTCATGTTAAAGGCAAAGAACCAGTTTGGAATCAGTGGAAAGCAGAACGGGAGTTTGCAGTTCTGTATCTCTTACTGACTCTCACTTGTCATTCACCTAGGCGGTAGAAGAGTTTATGTTTCTCTCTGCAATACTGTGATATGGAAAACATCTCCAACTCACTGATTTATCGTAAGGATTTGTTTGAACTATCATGGAAGTAAAACATCTTCAAATAGATCAAAGCCTGCACCCAAATTCTCTACCTAAAAATTTTACATTCCCAACAGGCAACAGGAGACGACTGGCAAGAGGCATTCCTGTGCCATGCTTGCTACTTCAGCATGAAGGAATGGTTTATAAACTTGGAACATACGTACTTCTCTTTCTTCCCATGGTTTCTCAGCAGAGTCTGCAGCCATCATTCACAGATATGGGTGGCAGTGTCACATTGTGGACTCTCCACCCTTGGAAACAGAGCCCAGGCCACAGAGTGCAGTCCCCAGCTTCATGCCGACACAGTCATTTGGGGGATAGATAACTTATCAGTCAGGTCACCAGCTGGTGACAAAAGAGTACTTTTATTTTGCTTTGGGTCTCCGACCCTGCTCACAGCACTGGACCACAGACAGCTGCATCAGCACATCTGTAGGGGCTGAGTTACAGGTTGGGAAGAAGCAGCTGAGGAGGAACAACATTGCCCCAAATCACAGATCCATCCCAGTAGTGAGGCACGCGACATTCCTAGTGGTACTGATACGAGCCACTGCCATTCCTGCTCCCCTGAGGCTCAAAGGCACCCCAGGCCTGCACGATTTGACTGGGGTAGGACCAGAAGTGGTGAGGGGAGCACAGGGTCTGAGGCACCAGGGTACAAAGACAGCCCTATCCGGATCAGCTTCCTTCCCTGCCGCCACATCTGGAGAGAGTTCAATAGTGACTGGATGGGTGTTTTCCTGCGTGAGGTGACCCAAGCACGAGAAGGAGGGAACCTCCTGTGTGCCTGTGGCTCTTGGGAACAGCCTGGTACGAGAGGCATGCTGCTGCAGCAGGTACACGCTTATCCAGCAGTTCCCTTGCAAAGACAGGCGGCTGGAGAGAAACTTTCCAGCTGACAATTTTGTGTTTGCTGAGTACGAGCTGCAGAATCTGAGCTCACAGGTTTGCGTCCTGTGTCCATCCCCTTACACCATCATATTTATTTCTAGCAGACTTGCCGACAGACTGTGTAAAGGATTCAGGAACGAAGGCTGTCCTAGGAAAAAAACACTAGGTTCTCTTTAAGAGAACACATAATTATGGCAAGATGTATAAAAAATGCATTTTAATATGAATAGAAGTTAAAGCTCTGATACCTACCCACATGCCACACTGCACAGAGTAGCATGTTAAAACAAAACTCATTAAAAAGGTGAGAGTGAGCAACACCATGACCATCAAATGTGAGGAAAGAGGAGTAATTTAGAAGATTCAGTCAGAATATTAAATCCAGTTGAATTTATGAAACATTGTTTAACATTCATCTGCAAGCTGCACCAATTGAGATGTGCATTATATTTCAGCAGCAGTAATACAGTTAATTAAGTTGAAATAAATATTTTTGCTAACAAGAACTCTAAACTTTTGCAGTTATGCTATAAAAAATGAAAGGCAATTTAATTTTTAATGACTGTAAGAACACAATACCTCACAAGTGAGTGCAGTCTTCTTCTATGAAATGATTATGTAATTAAAGAAAAACAAACAAAGAAATGGCTTCCTCATCCAGGGAGTCCTGCAAGGGAACAGGGAATTCATGAGGGGGTCTATGACTCAGTTGTTATGCTTTTGGTGAACGTTATGGAGGTAGAACGTTATGGAGAGAAGGTGACTGCCATCTGGAGAGGGCTTGGTCTCAGGATATCAGGTAGAAGGAGACTTCCAATTCAGAATTGCAAGCATGAAGCTGAGATCCAGACGGTGACGGGGTTTGAGTCCTTTCTCCATGTCAGGGAGGAGTGAGGACTACTGCCGTCACACCTGCATTCTCCTCCTCTGGAGGTGTGTGTGCTTTGTGTGCCGTGCCTATAGCAGCATGTGCTATATATACCACAGGCCTATACAGGCCCTCTTCCATAGTTCAGCTGGATTCAGTTTTCTTTTTCTCAGCATTTCCTAGTCTAACTTGCTGTTTCTTTGCTTAAACGTGGTTTTGCTAGATCCTCATAGCTTCCCAGGTATGCTACTTTAGTGCCATTCCAGTGGATAAATTCACAGAGACCAGCCTTTAAAGGTCAGTCTTTTATGACTAAGATATAGGATTGGTCTTTTTTTCTTCTTTTTCCCCAGCACTAAAGTGTCCACCTGTACAACCTCAGTGACTACAACAGGTGATGCCAGGTAGGATGGCAACAATTCACCCTTACTATCAAATCCACTGCTGGGTTTTCAGGACTATGATCTGTAGAAAGAACAACAACAGTAAAACTTATGGAACAAACCCCATGTAATTTCAGTTTCAAAATGAGAGAATGTAACAGGGATCAATGAGATTCACCAAGCACAGATTTCAAATTTTCAAGAGGTTCAGGAAAACCTGTGACAACATATATTTCATATAACACAATTATATATTGGAAAATTATAAGGAAATTGGTATAACCCGAGACTTGCATATTCCACTATAAAACCTCTTTTTATAATAGGAAGTAATAATAATTTTCTTACACCACATACTTTATTCACAGATTACCTTCTCTTCCCTTTAAAAACATGAGAAAAAGCTTTTATTGCAGTTTTATTACTGAAAGTTTTGCAAATCTTCTGTAATGTCTGGAGGAGAGAAAGTATTTGGAAAAAGAGCAAGAGCAGGAGCACATCCTTTGCTGCATAATGCTAAAAACTGTTACATGGCAAAGATGTATGAAAACCAATAAAATGTTGCTTAAAGATACCGCTGTTTATAGTAGGTTACAAATCACTGTCTGCAGGAAAGACAGTATGTTAAAGCAAAGGAAAAAAAAATAAAACACACACACAAAAAAACAGAAGACCGCTACATATTTTTTGCTTATTTGTATATATTGCAGACCAAATCCTTAGCTACTGCAAGTGGGCAAAGCTTCCTGGGGATCCCTGAGGCTGTTGTTGCTTACATGAGGAGGAGACACGATGGAGTTGCATCAGCAGAGAGCTTACCAAACAGGTAGGTGCTATATATTTCAGTGGCTCACGTTCATTTTATTAACTCAGCTATGCAGCCACATGCTTGCAGAGATGTATGGTGAATAAGTTACCTACCCTGGTCCTAAACACACAATTATTCTGATCGTGAAGGCGAAGGCATGTACAGAACAGCTACAGAACAAGCCCTACTGCCTGTTGTACTCAGTGCATAAACTATTCCTCCAAGAAGAAAAGAAAACACAATTAGGCACAATAATCTATACTTAAATGAAAGGTCAACTTCCATCTACGTGCATATGCAGGATCTATGAGGCCAAAGGAATCCCCTTCCATTGCGAAGGAGGCTCCAAGCAGCAAAACAGCCTGCTGTTCTCCACCAAATAGTTCACCTTCTCCAAAACTATTTGCAACTCTCCGTGCCGCACCTTTGCCTCTCCTCTTCAGAAAATTAGTTAATCACACAACGTACGTTACATGCAGTTAGTAACTGTGTTATATTCAGCTTTGCTTTAAGCTCTCAGAAAGAGCTTCTACTACCTCTCCACGAAGCAACATGCAATATTGAATATGGCAAGCAACCAGTAGATGAGGGATGTGCATCCCTAGAAGTACGTGACATAGCTGGAAGGTTAGGCAACTGGGAGAACATAAATGCTGTTCCCCTTCTCCTAGTAACAGGAATATTCTACATTAATTTATAGCAGTTTTGCAAAGTTTTTTTTGGCTTTATATGGCCAACTTTTGTGTGTGTGAGCTTCTTCCAAAACGGATTTGTAATCAATTTGCCTTTTCAGACTGGGATCAAATTTAGATAGAATGTGGTGAATTTCGTCCCTTTCTAGCAGGAAGTTATGGAGATTTCGGATGGATTGGAATTCTGGAAAAGAGAGGTAACCCCTGCTGCCAATATCTAGCTTCTTAAAGGCACTTGTAAGAATCTTCCAGTCACCGTAACTGCAAACAGAAAGAAATCAAGGTGATAAGTGATTGCAGGAAAAGGACAGCGATTTGCTAGGGCACAAAACCCCTTTAAGCATCTCGTCAGAACTGCCAGTGTGTAAGGTTAGGACATGGGGTGCTTTACAGCCTCTAGGCCCACAAATGCACAGACAGGATGCTGGCAAGTTTCATTCTTCATCAGACTAAAATATAAGGATGGGATGAGGCCAATGGGATTTTTTCATTCACGTACTTGGAAAAATTATTTTGTCATAATGCAATGTCACACCATACAGGAAAAATCTTTTCAGCAGTCTGCTAATAGAAGGATGTACTAAAATTTGCAAGCATCTGACTTTAACCAAACATTAAATGTCTGAAAGGTAGAGGTCTAAGGACAAATTAATCAATCTAAGCTCTCTTTCCAGTCACGAGGGACAAACAGGCCTTTGCAGCAAATGATTTACCAGACTCATTTTGGACTTTCGCTTAAAATGAGCTGATTTGCCTTGGAGACATGTTGTCTCTTTCCCCCTTTTGAATCAAGAGGGAATGCAGGATCAACAGGTCAGGTTCAGATATATAGGCAGGGGAAAAAATCGGGGCAGCTGAATCCCACCCTCACTGCTGCCTGGCAAGTAATCTAATTTATATGCTCAGATATCTCAGAGGAGCTATACATCTCCATGCTAAAATACCATGTTTAATCAAGAGAAGTTCAGTCTCCAGCAACTTAGCCAACTGAAAACTTCTTTTTCCATCTCATCTGCAACATCTGTTGCTCATTTAAAACAAAACAAAACAAAACAACCTTTTCTTGTATGTCTGTTATGCAGACTGAAGATGTAGCAAGTCTAGCCACTGAACTGAAACAGCTAATGAGTGTTTAAGGGTATCGCAGTGGCTTGTTATCCCAGTTGACAGGTATTTTTAATGTACTTGTTGCATGTACTGCTAGAACAGGTAGCGAAGGTGGGAAGAATTTCAGGTGGAGAAGAATGGGTTTTTACTATTTCCCTCCAGCAAGCGCTATTTCAAACAAACCCATTAGGCATTCACTGAAAGGCAGTGTACCTTTCTCCATAGTCTGGTTGTCAAAATACCAAGCTCAGAAGCTGCACTCCTCCGCAGCACTGGTTTAGTTTTGATATACCTGCATAATAATAACCACGTTACTCCCATTGCCAACATGAAGCAAAGGGCTTCAGGAACTCCATGTATGAAACACTTACATAGAAAATCAGAAAATCCGTATTTCAAAGTACATGCATACTAGGAGAGAAATTTGCCATTGATTTCAATGGAAATCAATCTCCTCTCCTCTCCTCTCCNCTGATCTTTTTCCTCTCCTCTCCTCTCCTCTCCTCTCCTCTCCTTTCCATGACAGACAGTGAGTGGAGCTCCAAGGACATCAAGCACCCACCATGGTTCTAGGCTATTTTTAGCAGGGTTTCCAAGGTCAGATGCCTTACCACTTCAACAGAAGGCACATGGTCTCCTGAATGAGACACTGGGAGTTCATTTCTTCTAAATCTTCAAGCTCCTTTTTAAGTAATGGGTAGTGTTTATTCAATAAGCTTTTAGTACCCCTGAATAGCTTGGGTGGAAAGGACATGGATGCAAACAGTTATAAACAAGACTGCCTGTTATCATGCTGACACAATTTCTCCCTGTGATGTTTCTTCTCGTTTCCACTATTCTTCAGACCATAATGTAACTACTGCCTTGTACTATGGAGTAGGTCACATAGCATCCACATTATTTTACACTATACTCAAGCTAACAGCTGCTCAGAATTTTTGCCAGCAGAAAGAGTAATGCAGTTGGTAGTACTGAACCTGCAAGGATTTGCACACAAATTCAGCCTTATTTTAAATTCAGCCTTTATTTTACTGAGGGCTGATTTCACTCAGATTTCAGAGGAACTGGTGAAAAACAGGTGCAAGTGAAGTGTTAGTATCATGGGGATTTCAGAGGAACTGGCAAGTTAGGAAAAAAAATAGTGGTCACAATGGTGCGTCCTTCCAGCCCGACATGAACAATCTCCCTTGGCCCTGAAAACAGCCAGGACCAAGATGAGTCACCACAAAACTGTCGTCTGCATGCCTGGAAGTAGGACCTCAGCTGCAGCCCTGAGCTTTCCTGACGGATTTTAACCCAGAGGGATGACGTGCTGCTCTTCAGGACAAGGAGAAATAGTATTGCAGAAGCAAGACACATTTTTCTGCACCTGCCCAGGATATCTTCCACCTATGCTGCTCTCTTTCCAGTCCCCCTTATTTTCCTTCTGCTTCTGTGCGTCTTTCTCCTCTTTAGGCTCAGATCCCAGACAGAATAGAGATCTTTCATCACAGAGACTAAGCAGCCCTTTTCTGAAAGAGAAAACACTGTCAGTTTGATCCTCTCTCTCTTTAAAATTGTGATGTCTTTTGTGGACAATTATCTCAATCACCTCCTTAACAACCATATCAGAGCCTAGGTGAGTGAGAAACATTACTGTAATACCTGCCGGTACACTTTCAGGCTGCTTTTCTTCTTAAAAGGTAACCACAGGTATGGCATTGCTGTATGTGGGGCAGAACCGCTCAAATACAGTGGATCAGATGCTGTCCTGATTTATAACCTCTGCCAGCCCAAGAGAATGAAGTTCTGGAAACTTTGCACATTCCTTTTGAAGGGCAAGATGCCCAGATATCTGAGATAAGCCACCTGGCATAGCTCAGGAAGGCAATTCAGCCTATATGGGAACAGTATTTACCTTGCTGCCTGAAAAAGAATAATCATGACAGGGCATAATCCAGCCCAGCCAGAGCAGGTTCGCAGTGCTGTATTGCCCTAGTCTTGCAAATCCCTCTGATGGTAATGAGGGTTGTGTAACTGAGACGCAAATTTTGATTTTGTATTTTAATCGCAAAGTGCAAAACGTGGAGCCTATCAGCAGCTGGCAGCCTTGCCTGCCTTTCCATCCACACTCTGCAGGAGCGCGGCTTCAAAGTACAACACCCTGAAGTGTGTGCTCTTCGTCCTGAAGTGGGGTGTAAAATAGCTTCTAAAAAGACGAAGCATCCCCAGGTGGTTAAGTGCACAGAGATGCAGCCAATGTCTGCAGAGGGCATAACCACAGTCCGGCAGGGTTAAAAGGGAGGCTGTCCAAATTCATCCAAGACCTGAAAATCTTGAAACACGTAAACCCTACATGCATCAGATAAAGAAGCCAGAAAGAAAGGTGCCCCCTAATGAGTTTTTTTTGCGCTTGGGTGAGCGAAAGGGCTGCTTCAGGAGGCTAATAACTGAAAACCTTCCAGGCTTTTGTCCGGAGAAATGGCAGGCACTTTCCATCCCTTTGAAAAAAAGAAGGCCTTTCGGAGTCTTCACGAGAGATGTGGATTTTAAGGGCGACCTTAGGTCATACAGAACTAATCAAGCGAAAACAATAAGAAAATTAGACTGACAGTCAGCAAGTATCTGAGGACTTTATCAAAAAGAATTAGGAATGGACAAATTCACTGGGAGCAAAGGATCAGATCTGCAAGGTGGCATTGTGTGGTGGGATTAAATTATTTATTCATTGTTAATTTATTTATTTATGTATGTGCAAATGACCTAGCTGCTGCAGGTGCTGAGGAGTTTCTGAAAAGGCCCAGTTTTAGAGCCAAGGCTAGAATATTGGTCCATTTAACTCATTCTTTTCCTTAAGGCGATCAAACAGTGACTTTTATCTAGGAGATAGAGGAGGAAAACCATATGTGTACTGGGAATGATGCGGGGTCTGAGCAGCACTAAGTACCCAAGTATTCCAGTCTCATTCAAGAATGCTGTGCAGTTTAATGTCCAGCAAATTAGCAAATGAATGCTTATGTCAATATGTGAAAAATCCCTAGTTGGTTTAAACAGATAAAAAGCCTCTTGGGAAATGGCAGAAAATGCAGGCTTTCTCTCCCTGTCTTTTTTAAAGAAAGAAAGAGAAACAGTACTTAATAAGTTTTCCCCAAACTTACAAAAAGTTGCAGAAAACAACAACTGTCTACATGGATGCTTGATCTTCTATATGCATGTAATATTTGCAGTGCTGCTACTGCAAAAATACAAGAAGCTTTTGCCAGGCTTTGAATCACATATTTACTATTCAGAAGAAAACAGTTACAATCTGGGACAGCTACAAAGCCTGTTAGATGCCATCCTGCTACCCCTCTCCTACAGGTGCAGGAGGTCAAAAGCCTTGAAGTGGGTCTGTCTTTACATTTTGCCCCGAGTTTATAAAATCAAACTTGAAGATGAAATCTGTACAGACCCCTTGTTTTTCCTTCTACAAATTTAACCATTAATAGGAAAGGGCAAAAATTGTCATCTCATGTTTCCCTTGACCCAGCAGAGCAAAGCCACAGTGGGGACTCTGTGTAAGACATGACCCTGGGGAAAAAAGGAACACGAGATCTCAGCATGGGGGTTGGAGGCAAGAAGTCACACGTATCTAAAATGACAGCATCACATCAGTTAATGCCATGTGATAAGGGAGTCCTGCTGGGTTTTATGTCCTTCTGCAGAGACATACTTGAAGGTTGACCGCAACTGGTAAGGAAGATTTCTCACTAAATTCAGAAATGGGTTGTAGGTATTTGGGCAGGACAGATCATGACAAATTATTGTTCTTCAGGACAATCATCAGTAACTATGCTGGGGATAATAAAACTGCCCCATGAGCTGAACAGAAGCCTATGCATCTTCAAACACGACAGGCAGGTTTATGTAGAATGCTATCTTACATACCTCTGCTTTGCTCACATTTCCGTTGTCTTGGCCATTCTTAGGCCCTCTTCTCAAAACAGTCCTCTTTATGTTATTCGGGAGTAAGGGCTACTAATGAGAAAAATAAAAGGTATTTTAAAGAGCAAACATCTTTAATAATATTAAATCTAAAACATTACCTCAAATTTTAAGTTCAAGGAGAGAATTGCCCAGACCAGGCAAAAAACACAGGTTATGCAGAAAGTCTGCCTGTAGCCAAACTGTCCTCCTTTCTCTTGAATGTTAATGTGCAAGGATGAGAATTTGGTCGATACAAATGCCAGCATGTCACTAATAAGCTACTACCACTTACCTTCTGCAGCCTGCTGTGACACACTGCAATGAGGAGGCTTGCTGAGCCACACTCTTACTACACAGGCTGTCAGGGTGACTTACTGAAAACAAAGCACAAACATACCTGTTGAATTTGAGTCAGATGAGACTGTTTCATCTGATTTGATATAGATCAGATGACGCTTTCTGCTCTATTAAAAATCTAGTCTGCTAATCAGCTAAGACAAAATCCTATAGTCCCCAGTTTTCAAAATCTTTTGCATTTATAGACAGACACCGTAACCCCTCTCATCGTTGATTTTGCTAGTTTAAAAAACCTTTCCCTTGGTCATGCGGCCGTGCAATCTCAGCACCTTTTCCAGCTTCAGCTCATTTTTGAAAAAGGCATATCTAGTTCTTGGCCACATCAGCTGAGGTATTTTTAGTAGTAACAGGAAGGTTTCATACCATTGTAAAAGGCACTGGTGACGCCTTGTCAGGAATGCTATGATCAGAATTGTACATAGTATTTCACATTGCTTCTCCCCAGCGCCTTTTGAAATGGCACGAGCCAAAAGCTGCACCTGCCTTTTGCAGAGTTACATAGCACTGGGAGCTCAGTGGTCTCAGGAACAAGTAGCACAAGCCAGGCATCTTCTTGCTCATTATTTCATATGGACGGAGTCCCAGCACATAAGAGAAACACTACTATCAGTATGCAAGGGCATGATATAATGCTGAATTTCACATCCTGAGGACAATCCAATTCACTTTCTATGTCGTCTCTGACTTCAGCTTAGCTTTAACTCATTGGCAAATTTCACCACCATCTGTCTACTTTTGGTGTCAAAGTCATTAGATATAACACTAAAGCTAAAGCTTTGAGGAACTTCCATTAGTAGCAGGATACTTTCAATATTATGTTCTCTCACCTATCTTCCCACCTATTCCTTTAAGATTTCTCTACCATTTTCCACTTTCTTCAGTATCAGTGTTCACCTTCCAAATTGTGGGGAACTAAATGCTTTTATGCTGTTAATTAAGTTGTTTTGCTTAATGTCTTACTGATGTTTTACATAGAAGAGACAAACTGGCTTTAAGTCCTTCTTCTGTTGTAGAAACAGGCTGGCAGACTAAATAAGTGAAAAGAAATGCCTCAATTGAGAATGGAAATACGGGCTTGAGTTCTTCAGGCAGGGCTCAGTGCAGGACCAGAAGGAGGAAAAGGGTAAAATGTAGTTTAAACTGTTTTAGTTTAAGCACTCATCAATACACTTCACCAAGGGATGCCCAGGAGACCTTCCCTGCTCTACACACGTGCAATTGCCCTCTGAACGCACAGCAGCCATTCATTAACTTTTTCTGGCATCTGATAGCCCAGACTGCTTCATGAAGTGGTAAAACGGTAAATTACAACTAGACACTAGACTGGTAGGTCTAAGAAATGGAATATGGACAAACTAGAACAGGGAGATCCTAATACCTCTGGGGCTTTGCACAGTTACATGGGCAAAAAGCTGAATTCACACAACCCAACCGAAGAGCCTTCTGGGAACTTCAAGAATCTGACGCTTAGCCTTGAAGAGGATCCTCTGGACAAATGCCCTTGTTGTCACTACCTTACAAGTCCTATTGGATATGGTTGCAAAATACAGGACATAAAATTCCAGAGGTTTCTGTAGCTTTAAGTCCTGTAGCCTGACGTCTGAGGCTTCAGCTATGCATTCTGCAGCGAAGACTTACATTCATGCACTTTCAGATGTTGTCTAAGCAAGGTCTACCTGTGGTAGCAGTTGCCATTTCACCTGCAAATCTCCCTGCCCTCTCTACGTGTTCTGTCATTTGCACCACTGCATGTTCAGCTTCCCGAATACAGAAACGTGGAGGTAAGTGCCTGCAGTTGCCAAGTTCAGTGCTTGTGCATGAGTGTGTAATTCTGTGTGCCCTGGCAGAAACTCTTTTGAAAATGGGTGTTATATTGGTGACAGCTATAAATACATACGTAATATTTATTATCTGAAAAGTCAATAAAAAACATTTAACTAAATCCTTCAGGAAGTCACAAGTAAAGAACTACGCTGTCACGTATCCCTTATGATCAGCTCCAACTTGCGTTTTAGGATAAGAAAAACCAAGAGGCAGAAATGACTGTCCCCCATGCTGCCAAGGTGCTCTGACAGAGACTCCCAGGGCAGTTCCACCACTACAAGGGCTGACACTTTCACCACAGCTTCCATATACTTTAAGTACAGGGATATTTGCTAGAGTAGACTCTGAAGTTTAATTTTGTTCTCTTGTGCACAGAGCTCCTTCTGAAGAGAATGGAAGTTTTTCATGTGAACTACAAACTTAGCTGAAAGTAGAGATCTCATGCTGCTTACTGTTATTAAATTGACGCTTCTGGAACATTCTGGGTTTGTTTCAGTGGTCTGTTGTTAAAATAACTCTTTCACTTCAGAAACTGTGTGGACCAGCATGCAGGACACTAAGCTTAGAGATCAAAAGGCTGTGCCCTAGTCCAATCTTTGCCACAGGACTTAAGCATGAGTTCAGGCACAGTTTCTGCCTCTATTTTCATGCATGTAAGTCAGAAACCAGAGCATCTATTGCTTTTGTATTTAAGATGTATCCCAGGTTATTATTATTAATTTCTCTTATTTGTTTTCTTAATTCTAATACTGCTATTGGTTTGGATCCACAGAGCCATTCTGCCAAGAGCTTCTCAGCACTCCCAGCTTAGGCAGTCAAGCTGCTGAAATCCCTGGAGTTTTTAAAACACAAAAGGTAAAGGACAGTACCCGAGACTTTCACAGCTGGATGTTGTACTAGCCTTCAAGGACAAGTCAGTGGAAGTCACACATGGGGATAAACTACTCTTGTTTGTAAGCTCAAAGTAAAGTTAACTAAACATCCACAAATGCAGAAACACATCAGAAAAGGAAATGGGAAATTAGAAAAGGAAGTTAGAGCTTCAGCAGCCAGGAAGTAGCATGAGAAAACCGAACTCTTCTCTGAGCTGGAGGAAAGCAGTTCAGGCAGGCTCCAGGGAAGTCTGGCCACAAGTTCAAGGTGCAACAGCTATAGCCCAGCTGTTACAGACTTCTGGGATGTCTGCATTTTCCAGATAAAGGCCTTCAAAATGCAGATAGGCGTAAAGCCGCTGTGAAATTAGTGTGCTATTTTTATATTCAGCTAAGTGCCTGGATGTTTACATTTCCAGAAAGGAGAAAAAACAAACAAACAACAACAACAGCAAATAAAAGGTAGACAAAGTGATAAAATAAGTGAGTCAAAAAAGAAAATTACGCTACCTTAAGAGTCAAATGAAAATTTTGTCTTTTTGACAAAATACTTTTCCAAACAGATCCACAGATTTTACTAAAGCACAAAGATTTCTTCTTAACAAGAAAAAACAACAAAGTGCATTTAAGTGGATGATAACTATTGTTCTAACATGTTGCAGCACAAAGGCTAAAGGCAAAGCAGGATAAAATGCAGAAGATTGTAAAAAGAGACACGCAAAAGCAAGACATTGTTAAGAAAGACATTATTAAAAAATTCCTGATGAAGCCAAACAGATAGTTTGCACTAATAAATACATCAATAAATGACCCAAAGAGCCCTCCTTCAAGTGGCTTGGCTTGGCTGATCAGACACTCAGCAAGACAAACACCACAGCAGCAAGCGCAAGGCAAATCTGCCTTTTGGGTCTGTTCCACCATGACAGTTGTTATCACACAAGTGTTTTCAAATATACTTTGTATTTTCCCTATCACTCAAAATGTGCAAGTGCTACTCACTGAAACACTGAAACACAGGAAAAAGAGAACAAAATAAAACTTAACAAACAACAACAACAAAAGAAAAACAAAGCGTATAGATTTATTTTTTTACTTCTTAAGGTAGGCTACTAAGTGAAGGGATATAGTTTCACAAGGTCTCATTGACTGCTGAGATGCTGTTGTTACAAGCATCCAAGAGTTAATTTAAAGTCAAGTGTAAATACACAGAAAGGTGTTTTTCCCGGTTCAGAAGGTTGGACTAAAAGATTCAAAAGTTTTGCCTAGAATCATCGTCGTCTTTGATTCTGTTTTCATGAGACATCCCATCCAGAAAATCTAGAAAAAAAAATACAGGAGGTATGACATCACATATCCCTGGGATGGAGAACATTTCTTTCTTTTTATTTACAGAAACAGGAAGTCACAGTTGTAATTCAAAGCTATGTTAGAAAACCATCATGAAATATTGAAATACAAATGAAATAAGTATTTTACAGACCTCAACTTCCCTTAATTTATTGTCAATTCATGTGCAAGTGTCCAAAAACCAGAAACAGAAACTAACTATCTTATTTCTGGGGTTCATGGTACATGAAATTAAAGGTCACTGGTGAAAATTAAATTTTATTTTTAACGATCTGCACAGTTGTAATAACCCAATTGTTATCAGCCACAGAGAAATTGAGGCAATGCCTAATGCATAATTCTAAACTGTACGAGTTGGTAAAACTGTCAGCAGTTAGTGATGCCTCCAGTTCAGGTCCAACCAGGACATGGCACGTCACATGTCTATACGTTTCCCTGGAGGCAGCAAAAAGGTAAGGGCTGAGGAAGACACACTGGAAAATGGAAAGGTCCATTGTGTTGCTATTTTTGTAACAAACTTGCTTGGCATGCACTGCTGAGGGCTGGCTGTGCGTCCTCGTGCTGTCATCTGATGGCTCAGGAATGCAAGAGGGCCAGGGCATTTCAAAGAGGACGTCAGCTCCAGCGGCTGTGGCAGACGGCTCTAGCAGAGGCTGTGCTATAATGCTTGTTAGCTATAGGCTGGAATGAGGTTGCTTTTACGCGCTTGTTTCCAGCTTGGCTTGGCCCACGCCTTTTGTACACCTGCGACTCTCACGTACCTGAGGATGGAGGATGGACCTTACCATTTGCTCTCTAAGGTCCCATCAAGATTGGACTTCAAGCAATTTGGGTTTAAAACATCTTACAACAGCCTTAACCCTGTCCGAAAGCCTCATCGGCTGGAAGAGCTTTCCCTCCTCCTTTTTCAGCCTCTGCCTTGCCAGGGCTCTCTCCAAAACAAGGTGCGCTGGAGGGAGTCCGCTTCCCTCTGGCCACAGCCAGCTGCCTCCCTCTCCCTCTGCTCTGCAGCGCAGCGCGAATCGAGGAGACAGCGCGAGCATTTTACGCGCCAAAGATTTCTCTGCGGAGGGGGGATGCCAGATGCTAACTGGGGTGGCTTTCCAGATGTTCAGTGATTCAAGCACTACCCCACCCCACAGAGAGAGCAATAAGGTGAGGAAGAAGTTTCAAACCAATAAATAGCAGAAAACTTAAGGTTAAATGTGTGTGTCCTGAATGGGCAGGGAAGCGGCCTCTTGTTTAAGGTTATCCTCAAACACGAGCCAGCCAAAACCTGAACACTCGGTAATGTCAACGTCAGAAAACCTGGCAGGGGAAAGGCTTGCTGTTCAGGTGCAGCGCTTCTCACAGAGCTACCATACCTAGAAGCGGGGCTGGCTGAACTGCATACAGCTTCATTTACTGTTTAAGCACCCACAGCCATCTCACAAAAACATAACCCGCTCTATCTGACGCCATTTCAAACCTTTCCGACCCAGTAATCCGACTAACCCAAACCCAAAAGCTTTCCCGCCCCAACACACGCGGGGGAAAGCCCACATATACAAAGAACTTGGCGGCCCCGGCGGGCTGGGGGCTGCCCGGGGCGGCTGCAGCGGAGACGCTGCGCCCTCTGCAGCCGCGGCGGCGGCCCAGCCCGNCCCGGCCCGGCCCGGCAGGCCGCCGCGCTGCTGAGGGAAGGCTCGGCGAGTCTTCCCGCCTAGGAGTCCCGCCGCCGCCGCTCAGCCCGTTGCGGCTACCCTGTATTTCGTGAAGGGCAGGATCCGCCGGCAGCAGTATTTTTGCTTAAAAGGAATCCCAGCCGGCCGGCCTCTGCTTCTGCCCTGCAGAAATGACTGAATCGTTGCTTTGACAGCTCATCTATAAAAAACAGCCTTTTGTCTTCTGTCCTACCACAAATAACGAATGTTACATGACTGTGTAACACATCCTTGCACTGTAAAAAAAAAAAAAAATCCAAAATAAATGATGCAAAACCTCATTTTGATCTAAAACTCAAACTTTTGGAGGAATAAGAAAGAAGCCAAGCCGTGGATTTGAAAATTATTTACTCAGGAAAGCTCTGCTGAAAGGCATCCTCTGGTTCTCTGTCCGTCCCTATTTTTCCACCTAGCTGTACAGCTGCCGTGACTGAGGTCAAGTGATATGTCACTCTGGCAGATCACACAGGGAGTCAGTGGCTCTTCCCGGATTAGAACTCTTCCACATGGCCCTCTGAAAAGATTTGTAACAAATGTCAGCCCTGACTGTCCACTGCTTAAAGCATATGTTTAAAGCTCTTAGACATCTCAGTCAAAAGGGATTGTAAATATAGGGACAAAGCTAGTAAATGCTTCACTGTGGAGTTTCAATAATGGTAAACCAGAATCTAGCATGAAAAAAACAAAAACAAAAACAAAAACAAAAACAAAAACACCCCAAACAGGTCACCTTTAGCAGGGCATATGAGCTCAGTTTTGGAGCCATTCCAAGACCAGGAAAGGATTTCATTTTTTTCCTCCATCAGTAACCAAAACGGTCGAGATGCTACTGGCTCAGCACAGGCTGGTAAGGTCACAGGGCCAGAGGGCACAAATTTGCTTTCAGTATCTTTCACCATTGCTTTCAGTATCTTTTTTTTTTTTTTGTAATAAAAAAGAAGTGTGCTTGAAATGGCCATTCTGCTATGCACAACACAGAAAAGTGCCTGATGCTATAGGCTTGCCTTAATTCTTCATTTAATCCCACCAAAACATAAGAAGCTTCCTTGTGGAAACCTTGCATGTGCAGATTAAACATGACTTGTAAATAAAATCAAAAGCTAATACACAGCAACATTCATTCATATTCTCAAGAAAGAAATAGAGCAGCATTTAGAAAAAGACCACCACAAGGCCCGTAGATCACTCAAGTCACACTGGAAACTTGCTTGAGGTTTTAATGGTGTAGGAGTTTGTATAATGGGTTGGTTCTGTGAACAGAACCTAAAAAATAGCAAAGATTCTGTGGGTTGACTAAAGTGAACTTCCCCTTTGAAATCTCAAGGCAGGTCAAACTAAGATAACACCAACAGATGTATATTATGTGTGAAATCTTCATCTTAACATGTGAAATCTTGCCACATTGTGATTTCCCTGGTGCTTTCTGAGAGTCCCCTTGTCTCTCTGAGCTTCTCAGAAATATCAGTCACATTGTGCCTCCTGTCCCACTTTTTATGCCTGGAATGGCCTACAAAAACATGGTAACCTAACTAAGATCCTACTGTTTACTTTAAGACAGGGAAAGATGAAGGTAAAAGAAAAAATATCTTCAGACTGAGCTTTTTGATAAATACTCACTGAAAACACCAGAAGCTGCCAAATTTCCCAAAGAGAATCTTGCAGAGAGAATCTCAGGAGAGTTCAGCCACCACAGCATCATCAGGTGGAATACTCTTGCTCTACAACCCAACCAAATCACCTGGGAATTTTAATCTATGCACGGTCCAACGTCCTAGCTATGGAAAAGGATATGGGTCCTTTCTTAGCTCATCTGCTGAGAAGGTACAGTTTTCATTTGTTTATAAAACCAATTCTTTCAGCAGCAGAGGGATAGCAAAAAGAAACTTAATCCATAGCACCTTGAAAGCTAAAAAGAATGTTTATTCCTTAGAATTGTCTTTGGTTTAAGATGGCCAATATATGTAAAATGTAATGCTTAGGGTTTTGGCTATCCTATCCACTAATAGGCTAACAGACTGCAATATGCATGGTCCTCTCATAAGCGACTGGTGCTCACCTCTATTTTGCATAGAGAGTCGTTGAATGAGGTGAGCAAGAGAAGGCAATGAAGGATCTGTCTGTACAAGCACATTGGATTTGGTGATGGACTCTGGCTGTAAGATGAGCTGCCCTTCACTGAAGCTTGCTCCCCTCCA
>VXAA01003998.1:557991-632991 GCA_013399115.1 Anseranas semipalmata | reverse complement strand
AAAGGAGGGAATAATAAAAGAAGGCAAAAATAAGAAGCAGAAAAAAGGGCAAAGGAAAAGGAAAGATAAACTTCAGATCAACACGATGAGCCAGAGGGGGGAAAAAAACCACGAACAACAAACAAACAAAACAAACAAACAAACAAAAAAAAAACCACAAAAAGAAAGTTAGAAGAGATACTGGCACATGATAGTGAATCTTGTTATTTATGGTTTCCTGTCCTGGGGTACTTCACTGACAGAGATCTCAGATCTCTACTGTTACTCTTCACCCTACAGGTCAGTAGTACAGTTACTTAACTGAAGAGCAGCAAGACTGCAAGATCTGATATTCACAAGGACGTGCACAGCTTTTTGCAGCATGTAGTAAACTGGCCATCAGACTGTATGTGGTATACTTAAAACCATCCCTGAGGGATAAACCTCCATCTCCTGACAAATACTGCCCAGATGAGCACAGGCTGGTTGGCCGCACTTCCTGCACTGATGAAAAGCCATGTGCAGTTTAGGGATGGACCTGGATGTGGCATGTGTGAGCTAACTGAGAGAGCTGCTGTTCCAACTGAGAGCAATGAAGACCTGCAAGCGTACCAGGTTCATCCTCAAATGTCTCAGCTTTCAGGTTCTTACAAAAACTCTTCTTGGACAGTAACACAATGTTGTTCTTACCCGTCTCACTCACCTAGTCTTTCTACCTACCTCTCTGTTCTCCATATCACCTGTCATTTTTCTCTTTTTCTCCTTCTAGCTAATCTCTCTCCTCTGAGTAGGAGAGCCTCCTTGCTGTCTGGATTTCTGCCAGACTTTTTGTGCCCTAACAAAACTTCACAGCATTTAAATCACATCTGAAAAGAAGTATTTCTTTAAACATTCCTTTTTCTACCTTTTCCAACTTAACACTTTGATTACACTATTTATTTTTCCAAGCCTGTTGGCAGCCAATTAGAGGGAAAAACACCCTAAAGCTAGAAAACTAAGAAAGAAAATGAAACTGTATTGTAGCTGGCTGACCTACAGGCCCAACCAAGAGTGCAGAAGTGAAAAGCAACCCACCGGGTATGGCAGCAGGGGTTGTGCCTGACAGCCAGGCAGGAAGGAGAAATCTGTGTGCGAAAGAGGATGACTGGCAATCAGAAGACCAGAACATTCACCTTCTACATTTGGTTTGGATCTGGGGAGACAATGTGGAAAAGAGGGTTGTTTTTAGAAGGTAAGAGATTCAAGGGCACATGAGGTTTTGGAAGGACAGGTCTGTTTTAACTTGCAGCTCACCTCTCACCTTAGCTCCTTCTCAGATACCACACTGAAGGCTGACATTCATCCTTCATTTTCATCATTCCTGACTGTTGTCAGAAACTGTCTCTGAAATCTAGCACAGGCTGTAGCTACCAATGGAACTCTACAAACGATATAGCAAACTACCAGGGCTTAGCTAACATGTATACACTCTGGAGTACAGATTATTACTTGAAGAGAGAGATTATTACTTGGTAAAAGGAGATTATTACTTGAAGGGAGCGTATAAACAGGAGGGGGAACACCTGTTTACTCGGGTAGATAACAATAGGACAAGGGGTAATGGTTTTAAACTAAGACAGGGGAGATTTAGGTTAGATATTAGGAGGAAGTTTTTCACTCAGAGGGTGGTGAGGCACTGGAACAGGTTGCCCAGAGAGGTTGTGGATGCCCCATCCCTGGAGGCATTCAAGGCCAGGCTGGATGTGGCTCTGGGCAGCCTGCTCTAGTGGTTGGCAACCCTGCCCAGAGCAGGGGGGTTGAAACTAGATGATCTTTAAGGTCCTTTTCAACCCAGGCCATTCTATGATTCTATGATGATTCTGTTATTCCTTTGTATGTTTGAACCATGCCTAGTTCACTGGGGTCTATGGGTGACACTGTAACTTCTCAATCAGCATCATCAAAACATCATACAACCCTTAAAAAGCTCATCTGCAAGGCAAAATAACTATTCTGCAGAGTTAGCTGGCTCCTGCTTTTCACCAGAGTGACTAGATGTCAGAGTGACTAATGAAGCAATCAGCTAGGAATAGCTCACATGATATTTTAGCACTCTAATTTCCTCTCTTTATAGTATGTGAATAAAAATTTTTGCCAAGGCAAATTATTTAGGATTTTCAAAAGAATTTCTTATTTAGCCACTCAATTTGAAAAGATAAAGTTTGGGAGGGGGGTTAACCACAGTTTTCACTGTCATCAGAGTCAATGTTGAGCACTTCTCAAACACTATCCTACATAATTGGCGTATGTAATTTATTACTGCACGTACTGTACAAGGAATGAACACAGCAAAATCTTCCTTCAAATGCTGAAAGAGTCAGTTCCAGCTGTGCCACTCACAAGGCAACAGTGGCAACAAAGTGCCACTGTAAGAGGCAAGGAATCAAAAGTACCATTTTTAAATGTAAACCAAGAAACCTGAACCACAGGCTAAACTTTTCCCTCTATGAATATACTGTGAGGGGAAAGAGGTCAGAGGCAGGAACACTGCAACCAGTGCCTTGATTCTGCCATAACATCTCCCTTCTATCTTGTGCAGGCAAGCAGCCTGATACCACTGCAGTCAACAATTTGCAGATTGGGCAGTAGGAGCCAAGCTACTGATGTATTGTCCATCTACGATTATGGGCAAAGGTTTCCACATTATCCTTATTGATTATATTCCTTCAGGCTCACAAACTATCTTTTTCTCCCACTCAGTGCAAATCTTTAAGTTCTTCTCTCGTTAATATCTACGAGATGGGGAACGAGCACACTGTTCAGATGCTGAGTCACCTGGGGCTCACTCTGTACCTTTATGGTTTGTACCAGGCCCACCTGACTGGATAACGAGGGAGGGATGAAGGAAATGGATGACTGTGTGAAAGGGGAAGCCACCACAAGCCAATGCACAGCCATTCTTCAACCCAACTTAGATTCTTTAGAATATTATTTTCCAAGCAAAATTATACCTTATTTGAAGATAAATAATACATTTAAACTGTAGAAAACTGAATGCCCAATTAAAATGTTATTTCAGTAAATGAAACACATTCGTTGCCATTTTAATGAGCTATCTTAGATTTTCCTAAATGCTTCTTTTAACTTCCTGTTTCACAGAAGTTATTTAAAGATGAGCAGGTATGAAAAGAATGAAGAAGCAAGCTTTTTCCTGCTCAAAGAGAAAATGAGAAAGAAAGGTCCCTGGAAGCAAGAAACACTGTGAAACTGTCTAAACTGAGACACCCAGGAGCAACTCTGGACTCCTGGCCTGGAAGTTTATTGAGGCTACATCGTATGTCCATTCAGTGCATCTCCTTCCCGCACACCGTGCTTTCAGTGGAAGACACAGAGAGGAACCATGTTAACCAAACTTATCCTTGATATGGAGAAGCTGGAAATGTGACTCTAGGACATGCTAAAACTCACACAAGTTGTGTGATGTGGATGTTGCCTTAAGTTATCCTAACAGTGGCTTCTTAACTTCTCCCCTGGCAAACTAGATGCCAAAGGTCCCTCAAGAAGGAGCCCTCTCCTGATGTACAGACAGGCATAATTACAAGGATAGCTCTCTGCAGCAGTGTGTGGAGGCTGTCTTTAGTCACGTCTTCTGGGCACGTTAAGTAGCAGCTGTATAAGGTAGGAAGAAGGAATTTACACTGTCTCAGAGCTGCAGGAGATACAAATTCACTCATCTACTGCACATACATTGCTTCCCTCCTGCCCTCCAAAACAGACACCGTCACCAAAGGGAATGCAGCCCATGGAGGGTCCATGCTGGGGCATAGGAAAAGAGTGACATGGAAGGAACTGCATTCAGAAACTGCTGTGTCTTGACTGTAACCCCTCCAGTCTTCACGCTGCTTCTCCTGTTTCCTTGCTGAAGGGACTGAGTGTAACAAGTGGCAATAACAAGGAGAGGAGTCTGGAGTAAAGGAGTGAAGTTGGTCCTGGGAAAGGGGGAAAGAAAGGCTTTATGTTTATATGTTTGTCTTTTTGCTTCCCAATACCCAAATCAGTAAATATATATATATATATGTATATATATATATATACACACATATAAATTGGCAATAAATTAACTTACTTTTCCCCAAGTCAAGCCTGTTTTGCCCACAATGGAAACATGTAAGTGATCTCCCTGTCTGCAGCTCAACCCATAAGCTTTGTCTTTCCTGCTCCTCCTATTTTCTCCCTGCATCAGCTGAGGGGCAGGAGTGAGTGAGCAGCTGTGTGGCAGTTTGGATGCTGGCTGGGGAAAACCCACTGTATACAGTAGAGAATCCGGGACAAAACTTGTGAGCAACATTTGGTTTTATAGATGGAAAGACATTGGGAGGGTGGGTGATGAAAGTGAAAATTACCACTTCTCCGTCCTACATTCTGTTCGCAATTACACTTCAGTTTTTCACAAAAGAAAATTAAATTACCCCATATTAACATAAAAGCAATCTGAGAAAATCATCTGGTCCACATTTCTCTCCATCAAGGAAATAAAGACCTATTACCTAAGCTATGCTGCGGGGCTTATGCACTCTCTCCCACTCAACTTGAGCAACAGTATTTCCAATGAGCATATATAATTATTTGCTTGAATCACGTTCAAATACAGAATTGCGCCATGGAAGGTATAATGATTTCTGTATAAACAGTAATTATTTCTAAGCAACAAGAGTAGGCATGATGAAAATCTTTGAAATTCCTAGATTTAATGCATTCAGAAGGAAAAGGGACTGATAAGTTCAAAAATTGTCTGCAGAGAAAACACTTCATCACTGCATGATCAGGTTTTATTCTCTCTAGTCACCCCCCCACCCCAATCTTATTCTGGGTTTCTAATCTAACAGTTTTTTCACCTGCAATCAAGACAGACCACTTCTCCTCATAATATTCATCCTCTTTTTCATATATGTGGTCTACCTTTGGGCCTGACAATGTTGGTATGTCTGGGGGTCTTCTGGTAAAGAAGCCTAGATGTTGCCAGTGGCCATATGTCTAAGCTAATCCTGTTTTTGGTGGCACCTGAGAGTACAGGAGTTATACAAGACTTGGCCCATACAAAACTCAACTTGTGCAGTCAACCATTCAGACTTGTGGAGGTTCTGAAAAGCAGAGAGCTCTTTGTAAGAGATCTGGCAAGAGATGGCAAGAGATGGCAGCTCAGCTTCTCAGGTCTCATTATTTTTTGTAGGAAGGTATCAGGCTGGGCATGTCTGTAGGTCCCTGGCTGATGTGGGGAAAAAGAGCCTTCATAACCCCACAAGCTTTTTTTGCACTTTCTGTGGCAAATGTATGCTATCCATCCAGGGTCTCTGCCCAGTGCGCTCCCATTTATAACAGATGGCTTTTACTTGCCAATTACTGTAGATTCCTTCCTTCACTGTTTAATGTAGCTGGACCAAGTGTTTTAACTGACTTTGGAAACTCAGCAGCAAAGTCCTGGATGTTGTCTGTGGTTCTGTGGTTCCCTGGTAGATGTCACACAGTGCGCGTTCCCAACTCACCCAGCATTGCAAAGGGCCTGAAGTTGGCAGAGATAGGTTAGTACAAATTAGGTTTTCCACATGTCTCTACAAATCATGGTGTTCTGTTTTGCCCCCTGGTCCAAAAGAATGTCAGACACGAGCCTGCATGTTAACTACTGGAGAAAATTCCCTAGGTCTTGCTGGCAGTCTCAAGAGTATTACATAGCACAGCTTCTTGAAATATGGGCTCGGTGATAGGTCTCCTAAAGGGTTATGAGTAGCTGTACGTGTTCTTACAGATACACTTCAAGACAAGTGACAGCCAGTAGTAGGTCCTATGCTAAATGCAGCTCCTTTGTGGTGAAAACGTGTCGCTTTAACTGTAAGCAAACAGAAGAAAATGGGTATTAAAAACTGTAATAAATGTCATCTCCAGATACATCTTAACTCATGGATTGATGCACAAAGGTAAGACACTCCTGCTAAGACGCATCTTGCTTCTTTTAGGGACATCAGCTTCTCTTGATTGCAGAATTTGCTTGGACATGGGAGCTGAAGTAATGTGCATGTGAGAAAGAAAGGCTGGAAGTGCGGAGGAGGGTTGCTGCAGCAGATCGCACAGTGAGAAGAAGAAGAAGATCCAGTGTTGTGCCTCTCTGTATCTTTTATTTTTGAAGTTTTTGGTTTCTCAAAGGTTGGTCAGCTTTGCTAGATGATCTTTATTCGCTGTCCCCTATTTACATCCTTACCACAAGAGAACCAGAGTATATTCCTGGAGCTGAGACACTTCACAGAAATTCAAGCACAACCAAATCCAGGATAGCTGCAACCCAGTCAGAGGACTACAGAAGAAAGAACTGGAGAGGAAGCCGTGGCAGTAAAAGTATGTGAGAAACAGGAGCCCACCCAAAGACATTCAAGGGTCATTTGTGACACTCTTGGAGATTGCCTAGGGGATACCATTCCAGAAGGGCATATGCATCTTATGAATGTTGTGTTATATCTGAAAACCCTGTGTTCAAACCTATGGACAACTGAATTTAACCCCAAAGCTTCCTGAAGCACGAAGGCAAGGATGGGAGAAGAGAGAGAAAGAGTAGAAAAGCAATTAATGGAACAGGAAGATAGACGCAGCTGTATCAGCTTTGCAATATTTAATTGCCTCATTACCTGAAGTGCAGGAACTACCCCATGTGTTTTCAGTACAGTGAACTCAGACTTCTATCTACCCTTCATGTGTGTATGAAAACTAGATATACACTTGCCTGCTAAATAACAAAACATTCGCATTCCCTTTAAGCAGTCTAAAATGTATGTGTGCATGCAAGTGCTGGAATTTATTTCCCCTTAACTCATGGGTGGAATGGATTTCTCCAGTCCCAGATTCTACAAGAGACTTGCACTCACCTCAGCAATGACACTGGCTTCTATGCTGCTATTGGCATGACAGTCTGGGGGACAGAGTCCTAGTTTTTGGAAAGTGATAAACTATCTCTATCTAGCCCAATGCTTCTTTATTTTAATTAAACTCTAATGCATATCTAGGCCTCGGACACTGAGTAGAGCTTCTATTAACCAGTATCACCATTTCAGAAGCATTTCAGATTACATATAGGGTCTGTAAATGCTTCAAGTTCTTAGAGCAGTATTATGTACATTTCTTACCTTTTTTTAAAAAAAAAAAATTAGCTTTTATTTAGAAGTCTGTCATATTTCCCAGCCTACAGAAGGCATGAAGGTATGTTACATGCCTTTGAAGTCTTCTAAAACATGCAATTGGCATTTAAAGAGAAACTAAGTTATAAACAGTATATACCCTTAACATCAGCTAATTTTAAATGTAATTAGCATACTCCACACAAGAAATATATCATAAAGGAGCACATTTAAGAATGAGAATCAGTTTGGAAATGTTATGTGAGCCTCTTAGATTAAAAATAATTCTACTCACAAATGAGAAATAAAATGCATATGCTGCATACCAGGAATCAAACCTGGCCATGAACCGGGGGTATCTGACATTTCCATCTTCATCAAGGGGGATTCTGTCAAGTAGCAGCTCAAACTCTTCATCAGTAATCTCCATGCCAAACCTGAAACAAACAGCAGTTAGCAGCACTTGCTGGCGGAGTTCACATTTGGGTCAACAGTACCCACAATACCCTGAGCATATGGCTGCCATTAACTCTTTGTTACTGCTTCGGTCCTCCAGATCAAGAGCACCACGTGAATATCAGAGGTTAATCAGGGTTTTGATCGCCTCAGCATTCTCAAAGAAAGAAATTCTACCCTAGAGTCCTGGCATTGGTGAGGCACAGAAATAGAAATACTAGCATATTGAACTGTGTGCAATTGTCCTCTATAAAAAGTTATTCATTACACTAAAACAGTGGTATTGCTTAAACTAGTTAACTCTGAAAGGCTTTTCATTTGGACTGTTTAGCATGAAAGAAAATGTAGAGAAAAACTGTCTTTTTGGGGAAACAGCTTCTTAGTGCTTTTGGAAAGCATTTCATAATGGCTTTAAAGACATTTTGCATACAAATATTTAAAAGTGGCGGTGTTTATTCATCAGCAAGAAAGTGTTTTCACCTCTCCAGAACAATAAAAACATAATCCTTGAAATACTGGCATAAACAGGAATGACTTAAGCAATAATGAAGAACAAGGCATTCATTCATCATTTTGTAAAGCTGATAAAACTCAGCTCACTTTCAGTGGGATATATTTTCTTCTTGGCAAGGCGGTGAAAGGGTACACAAAAGATAGTATTTATTTGTTGTTTTGGTTTCATCATCATGCTTTCTCATTTTACGTAAGTCAAGAAAACATTCTCTTAACTTCACAGCAGCTTCTCTTGGGGATTTCTGACTCCCAGGTTTGGAGCATGGCAAATGGCTCATTTACCCTGCTTTATGTCTTTGGAAGTTTGCTGAGGAGGGCAGATATAGCTGCTTTAGCATTTGCCCTCAGCTGACAGAACTTACTTTACTGCCTTTCAACTTCGCTTCTCTACATTCACTTCTCCTTTAGACACGTGCATTTACAGAAGCTTGTGTTCTGCCAATACACATAAAACCACACATAAACAAAGTAAACCTGCAGCCTTTTTTCCCTATTAAGAACAGAAAACCTAACTTGGCTGGGGAGTTTCAGTAAGAACAAATTCTCAGGAATCCATAACTGTTCTGGTGTTAAACAACGTTGCACAGGCTATTTGAAAATTTGCTATTTGCGTACGCGATCAGTGGACAAAATCTATTCACTTATTATGACCAATTAAACAAAATCTCCTGTCTGTTGCTATCTCCTAATCCTTGTCTTCATCATTTGCATCAAGGGATGCCGTCCCAGAAAGGATTAAAGGCTGTAAGTAAGGCATAAGCAGCTGAGAGTCTCTGCTGAAACCAAAAAGTTAGGTAAACTGGCCAACTTGTAGGTCTGCAACTAAAACAGACAGATTGATTACTGTTTATTATTATATCACTTCTTCTATGTACAGTCATACTTACAAAGAAAGCTAGGCAGGTTCCACATAAAATAACACATGAGATCCAAGGAAGAAAAAGAACACCATTTAGTACAACACTTATGGTTTTCTATAGCAAGTATATGTATCTGGGGGAAAGAAAGTGGGTTTTTGTATTCTACATGAGTATCTTCAGATAGGCAGGATAGCAGCAGAACCACTACCTGTTCAAAAAGCAAAATTAAGCTTTTTGAACATTGTAACATCATTCTGCAGTTAAAGAATTTAAAAAAATCTAAGAAATGGATCTTATCCATTTTGTCCTCTCCTAGAGTAAAACTACAAGGGAGGCCCCGCTTCTAGCAACACCATTTGCTTTGGTACAAGAATTTTGTAAAGCCTAGAGGCACACACACACAGATCACTCCAGTACCTTTAGCTGCAAATAAATAACCTTCAGTCACTAATTAGGCAGACTCTTCTCTGGGCTCTGGTTTAAATTATTTTTCTGTCTCCATAGCAAAAGATGGGTGCTCTCATTGTTCCAACAAATGTTTGTATGAAAAAAGCATATATTGTGGGTTTTTTTTTTTTTTTTTTTTTTTGTTTGTTTTTTGTTTGTTTGTTTTTTGTTTTTTTGTTTTTTTGATTTTGACCATCAACAAGAAGATTGTTGATGTAAAAGGAGGGAGAAAAATCTTCACTTCTTCTGGTAACCAAACAAAATAAAACCTCTATAGGAAAAGGAGTAAGGATTTTCTTGGTACTGAGCCCAGTCTCATCATGACGTGTTATTGAGAATATTTCTTAATTTTATGGGTTCAATATAGCTCTGAATAACTGCTCGCTTAATTTCACTTAGGCCAATAACTTGTTGGCTGGCAGCCTGAACCATACAGGCAGTTCACTAACATGGAATGAACCATGCCACTGTGGCTACTGCAGTGAGAGCTTCCTATCATTTCTTTCATAAGAATGTCTCAACCTCTTCTCCATATCAAGATACACGTAGAGACTACTGGAAAAAAGGCTTGGCTAAGCTTAATGCTCAAGAAAGCTATTGAACTCTCAACTGCCAAGATGGACTTCTTTATACACATGGAGCCACTGCAGAAACACCAGCCATATACTTCACAGCGTACAAATATATTTTATGAGAAAAATACCAATAGCATTTAATGAGCTAAATAGATAATGTCATTTCTATTTCTAATGTCAGAATCACACTCCCTTGAACACTTCACTCTTCATCTCTGGTAGTACTAAACAGCATTCAAACTGTTTTGACTGCAGTGTTGCTGATCACACACAACTCCTCCCTGAACCTGGCTGGGGAAAAACAGCTGTCTGCAAAGAACCCAGTGATCTCTGGGTGCCACAGTCCCTCTTAGGAGATGTCAAAGTCATTTCAATGTTGAAGGACCCCAAGCTCCCCAAACACATCCAGGGAGATGGGAGCTGATCCTGAAGGTCTGGTCTAAAAGTACGCCTGTGTGGGGTGGTGAATCCTACTGGAACAGAGGGAATCAATGCAGGGCTCTGGAGGGTGCCTCATCCCCACCTTATGTTGTATCTGCAAAGTCAGAAAATACTTAGACCGGTCTAAAGGGGTAAAACGGGGGAAGGGAGGAACAACACCGCACCAACTTTGCATACTGACATTTTCTCCATTATTAAAATTCCAAAGACCTATTTTACATTACTGATCTCAGGATTTCTGGAAACATGCTGTGACTACATTACATCCTTCGTGCTCACTGATGTGGAAACAGAAAAAGCATTGAATGAAGAGAGTGTATGGCCTATACCATTTGTTATCCCAAACACTGATATTATACTTTTCATTCTTGACTTCCCTTCAAGCTTTACAAACATATCCGAGATATACAAAAGCAGTAAACAGGAGGATCAAGTGCTCCAGCACGCAAATGCAGCCACCTGAAACTAAGCAATGATTTAATCAAACAGCAACAGCACACAACAGATGAATCACTGAGTTCTCCAGGGCACATTTTCAAAGGCAGGTGCAATGGGCAGGACTTGAGAAAAAGATATCTATTAACTGGAGGGCTAAGCCTATTTAGACAGAAGCTGATGCAAAACGCAAGGGACTGGTTAACAGCGAGATTCAGAGAAAATGCTTTGGCAAGAAGCCCAGAACCCTGGCAAAGGGAGCACCTGCAAAAGGCCACATGTGGTTTGTCGTACCAATACCTACATTTGCACATGCAGATTGGGAAATTGTTATTTCCATTTTATCATATGTTTAACATCTGCAAGATCCTCAAATAAAGGCATCTCCCACCCTAAATCGAAGGGACAAAGAGGAAGATAAGGTACATTGGGAAATTCAGCAACTTCTTCAGTGAGTTATTGAAGTGTCTTTTAATCATCTATAAAGACACCACTCCTGGGTACCAAGGTAACAGCGAGTTTTAAAGAGGTCATTAGTGGAAGAGAGAAGATGCAAACAGCACAATCTCTGCAAGAAGGCAATTGGGAAGAAGGACAGAAAGCAGAGAGGAGGAACTTACTAATGTTGACTAGCATGCTGCAGAGGCAGAGATGGCAAGACAAATAACATAGTTGATGATGTCAGAGGGATAAGCAAGCCTAAAACTGTGCTGGGCACTTGAAGCGAGAGATGTTTATAGTGAGCTGATTGCACAGAGAAGTAAGTGGGAGGAATTTTCAAATAGGGTACAATATAGCCAGAAGGATAAACTAAGGGGATTATTCCAGCAGCGTGACCTCAGATCTGTCCAGGGAACAAGGCAAGGCAGAGGTATATGCAATTGTTGAGAAATAACAGGCAGTTGTGAGGTGCACAGCCATACAGTTCCTATGTGCAAACATTTGTGTGCAAATCATGGTTTCTGCTGGCAGGCAGAGCATGAGTTCACTACATGCTGCATTTGCTTATAAAACATGGCTCCTCCTCAGCACCTCTTGGCATTTTATAAGCAATCACCAGGTATCTCACCTGTAAAAGCAACATTAATCAATCAAAGAGCCAACAAAGGAATCAGAAGCAATCTCTCTCTTTTGGCATTTTTAAGTAATCAACAACAACAACAAAATCTGGGTGAGTACTTACTTATATACTTATGAAAAGGGAATGGACTTCAAAGAATCTAAAATTCTGTTTTATTGGCATAAGTCACAGGTTCCATTTCTCTCCAGAAAACCCTCCCTTTTTCCACCACTCATGGCACAATCACTAAAGGTGCCTGTGTGTCCGCCCCCACAGCGTTGGTACCTATTTGGCCCTTCAATCCCTTCATACTCCCAAGGAAGTCAGCAGATGTACATCACCGGTCTGGACCTAGCAGGCAGCTTTCTTGAGGAAGCAACCTATCAGGTAAAAACTAGGTTTAGAATGCTGAACCAGTAAAGCATCAGCTAGAAAGACGCACAGGCAGCAAGACAGGGTGTAACCCAGTACCCTGGGCAACCCTACCAAGTCTTCTGGCTCTTTTTTTCCTCTGCCATTCTGACCTTGCTAGTAGGCAACAAACTGTCATGGATACTGGCTCACATCATGGGCTCTTCAGGGCCTGGCCTCCACCCAGTGGCAGCAAGGCAGCTAAATGTCTTCTAAAATTTGGCCTCAAAGTCTCGTAATTTTTACTATTTAAACATCATCAAAACAAGAAAAAATCACTCCATAACAGCAGCATGAAAAGGAAAGGTAGCACCAAATGCTTCTGGCTCCCTTTTGTTTCCCTACAGAAAAGAGATCTAACATTCAGCTAAGTATCCAGCAGAATCTGGGGAGGGGGGTTGCACGGACCACAAAGTTTTGGGCTAAATTGAAGACTACCAGATTTGTGTCTGTTGTGTCTCTGGATCGACCACCTGCAAGCTGAAATCCCTATAGGCTCTTAATTCACCGCAACTCTCCTCCCCACCCTATCAATACCACCTCAAGGAAAAGGCTCTGACATTGCTAATGTAAAAAAAAAAAAAAAAAAAAAAAAAAAAAAAAAAAAAGATCCACAAAGCAAATACTTCCCTTTTAATATTCTCCTTATATATTGAGATAGTGCAAGCAAGTCCATACTGTGCCAAAAATGCGTGTTATTAAGAGCTAACAATGCAGCATGTGGTTTCTGTACACTACTTTTTTGGAACTGTATCCTTCCCTTCTGTATCTTGCATGATGTTGATTCCACTCCTTAGATGTGGCAACCAGATTATTCAGCATGTCTAGATAGTTACATGACCTTTTGTTATCCCCTAGTACCTACATCCTTCACAAACTCATGGATTTTATAGTTGTTGACCTCCGCCTGCTATAGAAGGGATGGATTGTCCAGTCACACAACACTAGGAAATAAAACCAGATCTCATGAACTCTCATACCATGCCTCTTAAACCACCCCTTTAGTCCAATAACTTTCTACCCTTACTACAGGAATCTCTCAGATCTCAACTCTGTGCACCAGGCTAGCATATGTATTTTGTTGTACCCTAACAGTCACACTCAGAGGATGTCTAAACCAAGCAGTGGTTAAAATGCTGCAAGCGGTCACCACCTGTCTGTATTGAATGTGCCACAGCAGCAGTCTCCTTTGCTGCTGAATAGGTAGTAGAAAGACCAGGAACTGGGAGAAAATGAAAATGGAAGAAAATAAATGTGTTTGACTATTAAATGCCCTTCCGTGTTAAAACAGACACCTGCAATAGCATTGTAAGGACCTGCTGCTGCAAGCATTTCTCAGCTACTGGGCTTCTGTAGCACCTTCCCCAAGAGGTCAGTCAGTTGATCAAATGGCAACAGATGACTCACACTGGAAACGGTACATTTATTGTTAGTTGACAAAGGAAGACTGATTGATGTCATCTACCTGGACTTGTGCAAGGCCTTTGACATGGTCCCACATGACATCCTGGTCTCCAAATTGGAGAGATATGCATTTGATGGGTGGACTATTCAGAGGATAAGGAATTGGCTTGAAGGTCGCACCCAGAGAGTGGTGATCAATGGCTCTATGTCTAAATGGAGGCTGATGACAAGTGGTGTACTGCAGGGGTCTGTCCTTGGACCAGTGCTGTTTAATATCTTCATCAATGACATAGACAGTGGGATCGAGTGCACCCTCAGCAAGTTTGCAGATGACACCAAGCTGAGCGGTGCAGTTGATAGGATAGAAGGAAGTGATGCCATCCAAAGGGACCTGGACAGGCTGGAGAAGTGGGCCCATGTGAACCTAATGAGGTTCAACAAGTCTAAATGCAGGGTGCTGCACCCAGGCCAGGGAAACCCCAGACGTGAGTACAGAATGGGAGAAGAACTCATTGAGACCAGCCCTGCAGAGAAGGACTTGGGGGTTCTGATGGATGAAAAGCTCGACATGAGCCAGCAGTGTGTGCTTGCAGCCCAGAAGGCCAACTGCATCCTGGGCTGCATTAAAAAAGGAGCGGCCAGCAGGTCGAGGGAGGTAATTGCCCCCCTCTGCTCTGCCCCTGTGGGGCCCCACTTGGAGTGCTGCATCCAGGTCTGGGGCCCCCAGCACAAGAAGGATGCGGAGCTGTTAGAGCGGGTCCAGAGGAGGGCCACAAGGATGATCAGAGGGCTGGGGCACCTCTCCTGTGAAGATAGGCTGAAAGAGTTGGGGCTGTTCAGCCTACAGAAGAGAAGGCTCTGGGGTGACCTCATCGCAGCCTTTCAATACTTAAAGGGGTCTTATAAAAAGAATGGAGGACTCTTTACTCAGGTAGCTAATGATAGGACAAGGGGGAATGGTTTTAAACTAAAAGAGGAGAGATTAAGATTAGATATTAGAAGGAAGTTTTTCACTCAGAGGGTGGTGAGGCACTGGAACAGGTTGCCCACAGAGGTTGTGGATGCCCCATCCCTGGAGGTGTTCAAGATCAGGTTAGATGAGGCCCTGAGCAACCTAATCTAGTGGGTGGCATCCCTGTCTATGGCAGGGGGGTTGGAAGTAGATGATCCTTGAGGTCCCTTCCAACCCAGGCCGTTCCATGATTCTATGATTCTATGATTCTACGATTCTATGATTATGGGAAGCACAAGGCCTTAGCTCCATCTCCTTAGTACTGCTCCGACAGCAGCCAGCCATCACCTTTTAAGACCTGTGAAGTAGGATGATGCAAACCCCAGTTTTTCATCAGGACTATCGACATTACATGCAATGGAGGGTGTGAACTGCTTTGGCTGATCCTAGGAACATGCCACACCTATAAACCATGGGTGAAAAACCCAGGCTGGGCAAGAAACTATCAGAGAGAATAAAGGATTTTTCCTTGCTTAAAAGGATTTCTTTCAGAAGCATTTTCCCAGTGTAAGAACTGCAGTGTTTGGTACCTGGAGGGTATGAGAGCTGCTGTTTCCTAACCCTGAAGAACATCCGGAGATGTTAGGGCAGATTTCTGAAGTTAGATCCAAACACATCAAAAGGAAGCCATTCAGATAGTGAAGAGAACCTTTATTACAAAATGAAAAAAAAAAGTAATGATGTAAAAAGAAGAGCTTTCCATTCACACAGGATGCTTTCCCTGGAAAAGAACTTAAAAAATGTCACAACTAACTTGGAGTTATTTTTGCTAGTGCAAACCAGAAGTCTTACATTACATGGTCTACAGCAGTTGCTACTCAATTAATTTTCGTTGAGGCTGTCTGGGCAATTTCACCAAGTGCTCTCAGCAAGAAGCAGTGTACCAGCTGCAGCTCTGCCAGCCCCACCCAGGGCTGCTTGCTCTCCTCACAGCCGGGATCTGCACACTGCAGCTGCTCCCTCGTGCCCACAAGGATGCTGAAAATACAGGACCTCCTGCTAAAGCACAAGACACCTCATGCCTGGTACCTTGGAAAAATACATGTTAAAGCCCAGTTCAGGTCTGATCACTCTACTCTAAAATCTGCCCTTGCACGCAGACAAGTAAGGCAGATAAGAGGGCTAAGCGTAAACCAAGTAGTGTATGAGGCACAGTATATGCACTGTGGGCAGCTATACCCCAGTGTAACAGACCAGGCAAGCAGCTGCCCTTTCCCTCTGAAAACAGATGTATATCATTCCCAAACTGAGTGTTGACAAGGCTTAGCAAAAATTTCTTGTATTTCATTATTAAAGCCCACGATCCAGGAGGATTAAGCAGTGTCATTTGCAACAAAGCTGAGCCAGTGGTAAATACTGCAAGTAAGTTGCTTCTTAAAATGTGATAAAAAAAAACGCACGTGTCACATCAAACACCATTCCAAAAAATCTTTTGCATAAGTTAGCTTGTTGAACAATGCCCCTCTTAGCAGTTTTTCACAAAGTATTTGTTTCACTGAACTTACACTTCCAATTATTTCAACCACATTCCTTTTATAAACAAACTCACTTCAAAGTTTTAATGGATTTTTAATTTTTTTTTTGTAATAAAATATAAAAAACTATTCCAGAGGGAAAAACAAAACAAAACAACAACAACAAAAAAATACAAAGCAAACACCATAACATATAAACTTGAAAATTTTGAAATTTTTGTGAAAGTTTATTTGGTTCTGAGCAATTATGTGTATCATATGCCCTGATAAATTCAATGTTAACTGCTCATCATACACGTTGGAGGGAAGGGATGCCATCCAGAGGCACCTGTACAGGCTTGAGAGGTGGGCCTGTGTGAACCTCATGAAGTTCAAAAGGGCAAGGTCCTGCACCTGGGCCAGGGCAATCCCAAGCACAAACACAGGCTGGGCAGAGAATGGATTGAGAGCAGCCCTGAGGAGTAGGACTTGGGGTGCTGGTTGCCGGCTCATGCAACATGAGCCGACAATGTGCACTTGCAGCCCAGAAAGCCAACGGTATCCTGGGCTGCATCAAAAGAAGTGTGACCAGCAGGTTGAGGAGGTGATTCTCTCCCTCTACTCTGCTCTCACGAGGCCCTACCTGGAGTGCTGCATTCAGGCCCGGGGCCCCAGCATAAGAAGGCCATGGACCTGTTGGAGAGAGTCCAGAGGAGGGCCACGAGGATGATCAGAGGGCTGGAGCACCTCTCCTGTGGGAACAGGCTGAGGGAGTTGGGGTTGTTCAGCCTAGAGAAGAGAAGGCTCTGTGGAGACCTTATAGCAGCTGTCCAGTACTTAAAGGGGGCCTACAAGAAAGCTGAGAGGGACTCTTTGTCAGGGAGCGTAGCAAAAGGACCAGGGGTAATGGCTTTAAACTTAAAAAGGGTAGATTTAGATTAGATATTAGAAAGAAATTCATTATTATGAGGGTGGTGAGGCACTGTAACAGGTTGCCCAGAGAAGCTGTGGATGCCCCATCCCTGGAAGTGTTCAAGGCCAGGATGGATGGGGCCCTGGACAACCTGGTCTAGTGGAGGTGTCCCTGCCCACGGCAGGGGGCTTGGAACTGGATGGTCTTTAAGGTCCCTTCCGACCCCAACCATTCTATGATTCTATGATTTTTAAATGAGCCAACTCATTACTTGCTATCAGCTGAAAATATAGAAGTGCAACATTTTGAGAACATCCCTACAAAGTTTTCTGGATGTGTTAGTACAGAAGTGTAATGCTACAAAGACCATGACAAAGCATCCAGTTTGGTACATCTTCTACCTTAGACTCTCATTAGCTCACAGGCTCAATGATATAGACCTGATCTTAGTGTGGTCATTTCCACTTGCCAATGTGTAATGTTCCGTGTGAGAATAAAGGGATGCTACACACATTTTGTCCAGACGGACCTATATATTTTGGATCAGTAAACATACATAACTTTTTAATTTTAATATTCTGAAGACTATAACAACTGCAGCTGAAACATAAGCATCCTACTTCTCAGCATCACTACACACGTTTCATTCAGTTAAACTTAATACGGTTACAATAAAATTAAACTGGTGTGAAAGAGTGAAAATGAGACCCCTTAACTCTTCTAAATGCTAAGTGGATCTGCCACCTGCAGCAAACTGTGAGTCCAAACTATTTTAAGCCAGAGTCCAAGGACATCACTTGAGCCAGTCTCCTCTTTGCAATTTACTTCAAGGACTGAGTACTTCAGAACTTGGCACAGCAAGTGTGGCACGTGTACAAGAGGCAGAGATTTCTTTAACAAATTCACCAACACTGACTTGCGGTTTAATTGCAGCTAAAGCACAGCTTGTCTTTATTATCTTATTATGTCAAGCTTCGTGGAATTCAATTAAGATATCTATTGTACTGGAGAAAACTTAAAACCGCATGCCAGTGCTGTCAAAGGGTCATAACATAATTATAGTTCTATCCACCACTCCACCCGCTCCTCAGTCCAGCCAAACTTTCGATAAGCTTAATGACAGATTTGCCAGACTGAGAGTAACTCAGCGCTGAGTACAGCTTGCTTGTTGCTTCCTTTATCCAAAGTGTGCTCTGCCATCTAGTGGCAACGCTATTCCAAAAATACCGGTTGTTTTTTTCAGAAGGCAAACCTCGTATGGAAACCTTTCCGCTTTCTAATGTACATGCTTTAGATTTAACTACAAAGAAGTTGCAAAATGTTGTACACTACATATCACATTCTCAAGACCTATGTAGATAGCGACTGAGAAAAAATGTGAAGTAAAAAATGAATCTCCCCTATCCATATTACATTGAAATACATAATATACGAGCAACTTTTACATGAAGGTCTGCAGCATATAGTAAATATTAAGTCCCTTTTTCTAGTTAACTGTCAATGAGAGATTCATGAATCATAGCTTCAGAGAGCCGAACCATTGGATACGTTTTTTCCATATACAGTTTTCTCTACCTAGTTGCTCTAAAGCTAAAGTAAGAGTTACAGACCACATGCTGATAGTAGTCATGCAGAAGGAAGTAAGTGGAGGTGGAAGAGATTAATGAGGGGTATATAAGAACGCTGAAGTACAACCACAGTATAACTATGTCACACCCAGCTATGTCACAAACTGACACTTCTATTCCAGAAAGGTCATGTCTGTCATTTTCCCTGGCCCCAGCCAGACATTCTCATGTTCACGCCTACGTAACAGATTCAACTCACTATCGAGGTCGTGCTGAAAACTCATGTTTTGCAGGGCAGCATGACTGCTAGTGCTGACTTGAGAGGAGGTGGGGAACATGTGACTGGAAGGGAGAAGGAACTGAGAGCTGCCATTGAGACAACAAGATCTTTATGCCAACCGTGAAACTGTATCCTCTGTTTCTGATCCACTATACATTAATGTCAAGCAGCTTTGTTGTACTGGGTCTGGCTGAATTGGAGTTAACCATCTTCAGAGCAGCCCATATGCTGCTGTGTTTTGGATCTGTGACTAAAACACCGTTGGTAACACACCAACCTTTTGGTTATTGCTGAACAGCATCAAGGCTTTTTTCTTTTTCTCACTCCGCCCCCCTCCAGCAAGTAGACTTGGAGGGGCAGGAAGCTGGGAGGGGACACAGCCAGGACAGCTGATCCAAACTGGCCAAAGGGATATTCCATACCATATAATGTCATGCTCAGCAATAAAAACTGGGGGTGGGGTGCCGTGTCTTCCAAAATAGTCACTGTAGCTGTTGCTTGGAGACTGGCTAGGCATTGGTCTGCTTGTGGGAGGTGGTGAGTGATTGCCTTTGCACCACTTTGTATTTTTCCTCTTTCCTTCACTTATTAAACTGCCTTTATCTCAACCCATCTTTATCTCTTCTTGCTTTTGCTCTTTGTATTCTCTCCCCTGTCTCACCTAGGGGGGAGTGAGTGGCTGTGTGGGTGCTTAGCTGCTGGCTGGGATCAACCCTCCACCACACCTGTCCAATTAGATTTTTATAGCAGATATCCACCAGCATTTCAGAGCTGACGGTTCAGTCTTTCGCTCTGCTGATAATGAAACAATGTACTGAAATGGCACCTACAAGACAAGATGAAGCTGTAGCTCAGAGTGTTGCTATTGTGTTGCTTTACCTTATGCTGCTGCTCCTGACTGGGCAGTTAAGAGAATAGTGACGCTTTGCCTGTTGGGGCTCAAACTGATGGATGTAGTATTCCACCAAATCTTTTCATTTCTGGAAATGAGTATTGTGTTCACTGTCAGTGGCTTCAAAGATGGTAAAAACCTTTTTTTCTCCCTCAGAATATTCCTCTAGATCACAAAGACTAGAGTTAGTGAGCACCCATCTGTCTTTAAGCTGAACGAGCTGACAGCTGAGAAAGAAGTCCAGAACCCAGAAGTGGTTTTGGGTGGTAATGCATCAAGTCATCTGCTTCTTCATGGAGATCATATATCTTACAGCCATTTATACAAATACTTTGACCCGCTGTCAGCAGAGAATGGGTCCCTTTAAGAATACGCAGAAGAAAAGTGAGGTAGAATGAAGCAGGGATCACAGAATCATAGAATCATTTAGGCTTGAAAAGATCTTTAAGATCCTCAAGTACAACCATTCACCTAACACTCCATGAATCATAGCTACTGGGGAGAACCGAGATGATGCTTACTTGGTAGCAGAGGTAAACTGCTCTCTGTAATTATTCTGACTGAAACGGGAATAAAACCAAATAATCATGCAATAATCCCCTTAAAGATACAGGACACTTAGTGACCTGTACAATCATTTCAAGCTACAGATATCACATCAGAAGTAGTGTCTCACCTAATTGTTCTGGATGAAGGATAAGAATCTCTAACACGACTGATCAGGACATACAAGAATAATAATTCTAAGAATAATGAAAAACTTGTCAGATTTTTAGTCTTCAGAACAATCAGTATGTTGGGCATACTAGGGCTGGGGAGGTGGCAGAGCATTATCCAGCTGTGGTTTGAAAATGAAAAATCAGCTAGAAAATTCATTATTTCCCTACTCCTTAAATCATCTGGTTACTTCACACAGTTTCCCTTGTACAGAAACACAACATGTGTGCCTTGAATGAATTCAGCTGCAGGCACTGTGAAAAAAGGTGCTTGAGGAAACATTCCTAGGAAGTTAAAATTCTATCTCCCCACTGGTAGATGGTTCTGAATAAAGAAAATCATTCTTACCTGTACTCAGTTGCTGCCTGAAGCTCCTGCTGACTAATCACCTTTCTCTTCAACTTGTCATTTTTTTCTGAGAAAAATGTAAAAGACAAAACAATACTAAGAAATCACAATTTCATACATCTTGAAAGCAAATGAACCCTAGGTTAGTAAAAGGACTGACCTATTTTAACCAGAGATGCCATCACTTGGAGAAAGAGTCCAACTCCATTTCAAATATGTTGCCTACCCTACATGGTAAGAGGAAAATTGTTTCCCTTCCCCCTCCCATCATAGAGCTCCAGCCCACAGAATATTCTGATTGCACTGTACAAGAATGGTAGAAGACTTAATGGAGTTTACAAAAATACCACTTTATATAAACAACATAGCAGAGATCTCATACAACCAAGCACAGCAATGAATCATTTAGGATGCTTCACTGACACATTTCAAACTAAACATTTACCTCTGAACAAGTCCTCTGTGACTAGAACTCCTCCAGAATAAAGACTACTGCGCTGAGAAAGCCCCCAGTCTCCAGATCAGAAGTATCAGCAATAAATATATAGCATGATATCCACACAAAATTTTTGCTAGCAGTGCTAGCAGTGCCCAACTGCAGGGCAGCGGCAGCATTCTGCAAAGAGAGCAGGCACCATTCTGGGGCCCACTGGCTGGTGTTTCTTGTGAATCAGGGGCAGAACTAGGCAGTGAATGGAGAATGCCAGACACCCACCAGCTGATGGTTAGCCAGATGCCTAGGTTTCTATGTTGCCAAGGATTCTCTTCCACAAGGGATATTTCCACCTGGCTCTTTAAGCCAGTTATCTGTCAGCTTCATGTTGCAGGAGGAGTGCAAAGGTGATAGATAGGGACTGAGGATTTCTCCATTGACCACTGTGCCTGTGTTTTGTCCGTTCCTGTAAGAGTATGAAGATGGATGAGGGTCTGCAGAGCAACTCACAGTAACAAAACAAAAGCCAACAAAAAAAAAACCAAAAAGGTGGTGTGTGTGTGTGGGAGACATGGCCTATGTAGAGATCATGACCATTGTTCTAGTCAGCCAGGTCCTCCTGCCATCCTGGCTGAGGTGCAAACACAGCTTGTGCAAATCAGCATCCCAGCCAGCCAATGGTATTGTCTCTCTCCTCTCTGTACTGCTTTGGGAGCCTGGGAAATGAAGGTAACCAAGTGTAAAGGAAAGTTAAACAGGAGCTTTTTCTGGTTCAGCATCTTCCCCCAGATGGGCCCAGAGTTACGCCCTGATTATCGTGTATAACACAAGCACAAAAGGCTTCATCTTGAAAGGCCATTTGAAGTTGCAGGCCTGAAAAAGGTTTATGAGAAATCAAAATACTAGCTCCTGAAGGCAGGGGGAGCCAATGAAGAACCTCACAGCTCCACTGTTACAGCCACTTCCCAAAATCCAGCCTTCTAAAAATCATTCATTAACTCACACATATTTTGATAGAAAGTTGGATTTATTTTAACATTCATGACCTGGTTGCATAAACAGGTCACCACAAATATCTGCACGCTGTATAACAATTTGTTAAGTTGCTGACAGGATTAATGATTAGAGTTACTTTTATTTATCACTTCACATCAGTTGAGTCACAGAGTTATTGATCAGTTCTGCCTTTATTTACAGTCATTACCATCAGGGACAGAATGCAGAATACAACTACAATCTTATATTTTTTGGTACTGTTCAGAAATTGAGAAGGTTTTTTTCCTTTGAAAGGGAGACATCAGTTGTGTTCTTTAAGCCATGCTGAGAATCGAGCTTCTTTTGCTAAATCAGAAGCCCCCAGAGTATGGATAGTATGTCTGAGGTAAACACTAAGATGAGAATCAAGGTTCAATATTATAACACGTTTTGGGAAGTGAAGGTTTCCCTGAATCATATACCACAAGCCCATTTACTTCAATAGGACCCTGAAATCAGCCCAGATGCAGCTGTTACGTGCCAGAACAGAGCCTCAAGCACAGCTCTTAAGAGCGGCCAGGGATATCTGCAGTTGTGCAAGGGTTCAGGGCTACCCATGCTCCAAGTCTGGCAAGGCTGCATTACATTAGGACTAGGAAATGCCCCTTGATGGCACTTGCCTCCAGTTCTGATGGAAATATCAGATTACTTCCGTTTTGCTTCCACACTGATTCACAGATTAGCTAAGGAAAAAAAGTCCCAGGCACCTCTATGCACCCTTTACTCAAACAAGAGTCATCTTGGAAGACTGTAGCTTTCTACACAACTTGATCTCAAGTGCTAGTAAGGAATTCAATAATTCTATGTAATAATAAGAAAAATAGCAGTTACAAAAACCTGACTTACTGATAGAAATTTTTTCCTCTGCATCTCTCCTGCACACTAAAATGCAAATCAGCATGCCAGAAAGTATGCTTTCTGGAACACAAGATGCTTTGCACAGCCATGAAGACTTTACCTGCTAAAAAAAAAAGAATAAAATTATTAGCCATATTCTGTTGCTACAAGTTTAACTGCTAGTGAAGAGATGTGGGCACATTCCAACTGGCTGAAGCACTGTATCAAATGAGAGGATGAAATAATTCATGTATTCACATCCTGCAGCTTTCCTAATCACATATTGTTACTATTTTCTGGAATTTTAACATCACCTTTTACAATTTTGGGGGGAATTCTAACAGCAGAGGGCAGCACTATAACCTGGTTCAGCCTGACACCAGCCACAAAAAAAAGACCCTTCCCATAGGGCTGGCTTTGCTGTTTATCAGAAAGGTTATTCCAGGATACTTCTCTGGCACTGGGCACAGGCCCAGCACTTAGAGGCCCTGTCTACTTAGTAGGTATCTCTGGCTTCCCAAGTCACCCCAGCTATGGAAGGCCATGGATCCTGGGTGCTGTCCCAGCCCGACCTATTCAGGGGAAAAATAATCCTGCTTCAGAAGGCCAACGCTAAAATAAACCCACGCTTGCTGGAGAGCAGAGAGGTGGCAGGGAAAAGGAGCCTATGTAAATGCGTGTTTCTCACTCTGCTGTAGGAGACCTCCTGCCATCCCCATTACCATTCGTCAAAGCTGAGAACAACCTCCCCTGCTGAGCAGTGCCCAGTAGGAGAAAGTGCACAGCTTTAGGTTAGTTTTCCCCTAAGCTGTGTCAATGAGATCTCTCCTACTCACTGGAAATGAGGGTGTTTTATAAGTGGAGGAGAAAGGGACGAAGTGAAGAGTGCTCTGCTTAAGACACTTTTACAGCATATATTCATTCATATCTACTTATAATACAACTGTACATACTAGATTAATTTCAACCAATATACCAACATTTACAAATGTATATTAATATAGTGTCTTCCTTTCTTTCTTATGACTTACAAGAAAGTACTAAAAGGTCTTTTTTCCCTCTGAATCAGGGACAGCTAGTGCTCCTGTGCTCCTACACTAAATGTATCCCTAAAAAGTAGTACTGCCCTAGGAATGACTGAAAAACAGATTATGTTTTTGTCACGCTGAGGTAACATGCCACATAATCTAATTATTTCCTGACTTATGCTTCCGTCCCCATCATTTCTTCCCTCTCATATCCTGTACACCAGCTCAGCTGGGCAAATTTGAATCCGAAGGAATTTTTGGAATTGGGATTCAAACTGGATCTTTTCCAGAGTGAGTTCTGAAGCAGCAAAATACCCCATAAACAGACTGAACACCATTTGCTGTTTTAAATCAGTCTCGGATGTCTTCTTCAAAGGTATCTTTAGCCTAGTTTAAACATGAAGCTTTGGGTTAGGCTCACAAGCCTTTGGCAGGTGCTATATCCTATATTGAACGTGTTAGAATACACAGACAGAGTAGCACTTCCTAACTGTCAGGCCCATGGAGACAGGCAGAAGTTGCTTAATACCTTTGCTTTGCTGTTTCTTTCAACTGTGCATCACCCAACCCACACAGTCATGACTGTCCATAGGTCTGTGGCTGATTGGATCAAGCCTTACAAGAGGCAGCAGGGCATACAAAGCGCTGTATGTATTTCTTCAGCTTGACAATGGTCTTGTCACGCAGTTTCAGCTGGTTACAGTGCAGCAGTGGAAACATCTGCTCTTACCTGCATTCTCTTCGGTGATATGGACACCAAAGGCATGAAATCGACTTACCAACAGTCATCTATACAGGACTTACATTCTAAGATAACAGAAGTTTCAGTTTATTACACAAAAGTCTTTATGAAGTTGGCAAAAAGTAGAGAGAAAGATCGTATCACTGCAAACAAAAAGGCTCGGTAACACCACCCCCACACCCATAGTGAAGAACACACCTGCCAAATACGAGATCACAGACCAACAAACCACAACCGGTCCATCAGAAACTAGGCCCAAACAAATAAAGCAGAGAGAGGACATTCCAATTATTACCACTTTTTAAGGTCCTTGGTTTAACATAGTTTCACACAGAGGCCAGAGTGGACAGAACAGAACAAATCTCTGTCATACTGTTTTCAAGACACACATTGCCAAGAACAAGTCAAAGAAATGGGCCTTTTAGGACATACACACCTTTGTCATCTTCAGATCTGCTGCAGACATCACTGGGTATTCCTCTGTCATCTCCATGCTCAAGTACTCTCTTTCTTCCCAGCGCCTATCCTTTCGACCTCTCTCTGCTTTGTCTAGGTTCTGTTTCTGTTTCTGCCTTTTTTTTTTTTTTTTCCATTCTTTCTGCTTGGGATCTTATTCACAAGGCAGCAAGAATAAGCTCTGACATCTACAGATCATCTCAACCACTTCTCTCTTCCTTCAGAGGTATGGTTATAGTCTTCAACATAAGCATCTCAGTCCCTGAGGTTCTGGCTGTTTGGCAGACCTCTCTTTCCTTCATGCATGTATGTGCTGGAACTGAGGATTTTTTTTTTCTTTTCTGAAATGAATACATTTCCTTGCTTGTGCTTTAATGATTTGGGCATTTCTGATGAAGAAATGCTGCTCTCAGCAAAGTCCTGATTTAGCTCTGCTCCAGGTAGTTTTAGAGGAAAACAGTTCATGAAGAAAACTGCCTGGTGTAACCAAGGATTCCAGCTGGGGAAAAAAAGAAAGAGAAAGCTGCTACTAGTATGCCTATGCCTGTATTTTAAAAGAAATCTATGCCCTTTATCTCACTGTGCCATTCTACCAACCTCAGCTGTCACTAAGCCATTACTCCCACTGGCCTAATCAAACCACAGAGTGATACATCCATTATATTGCCAACCTCACTTACTTCCATTCATTAAGCTGATACTGATTCTATATCATACGTAACATGTATGATATAGATAGAAAATGAACGAAACCTTGTTTTGGAAGAAACTAGGCTTTTTCTCTAACAGTTTCCAATGACTTCAATAGACAGTGCTCAAGGTAAAATTCTAACTTATTTCTTCTACTGAAATGACTTCTCCTTGGAAGTCATTTCAGCTAAATATGTCTACAGACACTCTGAATGTTCTAGTTCGGATCAGTTAAATCAGAACACCGTGTTTTCTGGAGCAACGGCCATATTCCTTCCTCTCAAACACAACCTGAAATTAGGTTGCAGAGATTATACACATCTATTCTTAACAACTACTACCTATTGCTTCAGTGTGGGGGTATTCCATTCACAGGGATAGGACAAGTATACGAGCAAATATGGTAAACTGTTACATGATCATACATATCTGACAAGGCTAATCTCTCTATTAACAAAGTCCCTTAACGTAATTTTTGCTAGAGTAATCAAAGCACCTCCTCAAATGAAATAACCTGTATTAGAAAAAGAACTCCTTTGCCAGTACACATTGTTTCTCTATACTATGGACGGAGAGAGGCATGTGTAGCACTGTAAGTCAGCAGTGTGCTTTTTGCACATTCTTGCACATAGCTACATTTTTAACAATGTGTGGTGTGGAGCTGACCTTAATTTGTCATCCTCTTGCAAAGTATAGAAAGATTAATACTACACTTTGTTATAAAAACGTCTGGCATTATAATTAACGCTATTTGAGTTACAATAATAACATATTTGTGAACTATTTATCCAGTACATAGGGTGAGAAGAAGTCAGTGAGCAATATTATTTGTTCATTTCCTGCTTACTTGAAAATAAACTCCAATTTCTACTAAAATTGCTGTGGTAACAGTTGTTTTAAGTATGTGTAACAGTGACATCTACACCTAATGCCTGTAATTGTTCCTATAATTTAAAAATATGATTACCTTATTTTGCTATTGTAATGCAGGTTATCTGACTGAGCACAAAGCTGTGATTCAGTTAAAAATATACTGCTGTCAGAAATCATTTCAGTTTGTCCTACCAATATCTGAAAATAAAATCAGTGTCAGCAAGAAAACTGTTAACTAGTTCACAGAAGAAAGACTAATCTAAAGTTAAATCACAGAATTCTACCAAATACCCGAAGACAGGAAGAGGTAACAACTTGAGCAGGAGCTAACAGTATGAACCTGTTATTAAAAAGGAAATGATTACATTATAACAGGAGGCATTGTCAGAAATAGCAGATCAAAACCAAATCAATCACTGAAAATTTATTCATGTCTGTCAGCCTGAATTTTTTAAAAGATAAAATAATCAACAGCAATAAAATGACACACAGAAGCAGCTTAGCAAACAAAACCCTGAAACAAAGATTATAAACATAGAAAGATAAATAACTTTCTGACACCCCAAAGATATTGTAAGCCAAAGGATGATAAAAAATGAATTGAAAAGAGCAAGGATTGAATATTTTCATTATTCCATTAAGACTAGTATAAAACTAATGGTTAGAAGAGTAAACTTGAGCAAAACAGTAAAGAGAACTACAAGCTATTGAGATCCCCTCATACACGGATTTACACCAACGTTGTACCACTGAGTCAGAAGTCGTCATTCTTTGTCATTATGGGTCACTCTCCAAGCCTATAATTGAGTATCCATCTCTGACCTGGATCTCTTCCTAGAGTTTCACATATCAAACGGTGATACGGCAAATCTTGGTGATCCATTCCTATACATTAAGTCTGAAATGTGCTTCTTCCCACGCATCCACACAGATAACGCTCTGATCCAAGGTCTCATCACTTTAGTTACAACAATTCCTTTTGTATGGTCTGAGAAATACAATCTTACAATCCCATTACACACCTAGAACACCTTACACATCATCTTTACCATATTATCCCTATCTTTTCATCTTTCCACAGGCTATCGGTTCTCCGTCACATAAAATATGAGCTACCCTTTTTATTCTTACAGCCCTGCACAGCCTAGCAAGAAAATGTTGGCTCCTGCCTCCATCCAGACCAGTCAGACCATTAAATTAATCTTCATTATGTATTGATTACATTTTCAAACTATCACTTTTGTGCCTTCTCCCATGCTTTTCCTCTTACTTAGGAGGAACTGACCACAAACATAAACCACTCTTTTACATGGCGAATTCACTGCAACCCCACAAATCTTTCCTGAAAAATAACCCAAACCAAAACAAACACAGCCACATTTCTTCTCGGCACCTTGCCAACACACGGTCTACACATCGCTGTCTGTGCTGGGGGTCAGCATGGTCTTACAGATCCCTTGTGCTCCCCCTTGTGTCTGCTGTCAGACTGAGACTGCTGACTTCTGAGAAAATGCTTTTTTACGTCGGGTCTGGTCTAGCCTCAGCACTAGGGTTCCTAATGTTTCAGCAATGCAAATAATCAAGGGTACGCAATACTTGCTAAAAGTTGATCTCCTGCAGTGTTTCAAGATGGCTATTCACACATCGAATCACAATGCAGTCACTAATCTCTTTTGAAAATGTAGATCTAGGTTATTATTTTTAGCTCAGAATTTTAGGAAAAAATTCCAGTGTCTTTATGCTATGTCAGCTGTACAGAGCATCCACAAATTCAGCCTAGAAAGCTAGATAATCATTCCCAAGCTGCAAACATCCACGGAAGATGAGGCTTAAAAGCTGGCTTTCAAGAATTCAGATAGGAAGGCTTGCATTTTCAAAACTGTTTTAACCATTTCTCTACAGAAAAAAGGGAAAAGTATCCGTAACTATTCTGAATACAGAGCACTAAACACCAACTAATTCCATGAAAAGCCAAGCTCCTTTCACTTTTTCTTATGACATTTCCACCTAGTGGAAATCCTTACCCTTGTCTGGTGGTGCTGGTGGAGTTGGTGGAAAGTCCTTTACAGAGCACATTTGATTTCCTAACAGAAGTGGTATAAAAAATAGCCTGATCGTCATACACAGGAAAGATCCAAAACAGGCATTTGGAGAAAAAATCAAATGAAGGAAAACACTCGGAGCAGCAGGCACATGTCCCGGTCTAGCCCTGCTTTTAGCACTGTTAACACAGTTTGAGAGCTGAGTACCCCTTGAAACTAGGCATCTGGGTTCTGGGAAGGGAGATGAGAAGCAGAAAAAGTGACTAGTCCCTTTCAGTGCATTGCTTGATTTAAATACTGGCAGTTGTAGGTAAAGAGCATTACTGCTACAGGAGTACATCTCAAACCAAAGAGCTCCTGTGGAATGGGATGACGGTGTATAACAATAACTTCAAAAAGTAACTGGAATACTTATGACAAAGCCTTTATTAAAATAATAATAAAACAAAATAAAAGCAATTTAAATGAGCTAAAAGAAGGCGGGTTGGGGAGAAGCAGGAAAACACCCTTTCGGGCTAGACCCTCCCACCAGCAGTCTCGCTCCAGGCCCCCACTACCCCCCCTCCCCGGTGCCACCCGCTACCACTCACCATTCGCCAGTCAGCAGGGCACTGGCACAAACCTGAGTGCACACCCTGAGGAGACCTTATCAGTCTGGACGGCCAGGCAGCAATTGTGAGCACTGCCATCCCGTGGGTCTGCATGAAACCAGCAGCAGAAGCCCTGAGATGTTAAAGGGATATTTACTTCCCTGTGAAAAGAGGAGACATCAGACCTGGTGAGTGAAGTATGGTGAAGAAAAAGGAAAGGTCAAGAGTAGCAGGTAGCTACGTATGTTAAGCAATAAACCCCTCAACTCACAGTCTAATTTTAGGGATCCCCTATGCTTCCTGCTTGCACCGGCTTTCAATCCTTGCTTGGGAAAAAGGTCTCTTCAGGCAACCTCTCTTCCCATTTCTTAGAAGTGGGGGAAAGACTCCATCTGCTCTGGATGGCTAAGGTACACGGTGCTCTTGGACATTAAAGCTGCTGTCAGTTTCCCAGAGCTGAGGTTCATGAGAAAAGACCTCTACCTCAACAGACCTAAGAGCAGCAGAGGGCAAGAGAGACCGGGGATCAAATTTACAGTCTCATTGACTTGTGCCAACACATACGTCAATGAGAAGAGATTTGCTGTCCTGAAGGGAATGTCTCTTCGTGGAATGGCCAATCTTTTAGCACCTACATTAAGACGAATCCTATTTCCATTATTGATACTATATTACCGAATTAAAACTGACCTTATTACCCCCAGCATTCCTCAGCAAAACATTGTCCTAGAGCCACATCTGAATGCCTTTTTAAGGCAAACTCCTTGGTACTCACCTACCTACTACCTACCAATTTGTTGCATTGGCTTTCGTGTAACTATTCCATGCAACAAAGTCACCCAACAGTGAATCACAAGCTCTTGGCTGGGGGGGAGGGTCAGCCAAGAAGATCACAGGAGAAACAGGGAAACTAATGAGGAAGCCATGTAATCTTCATTTGCGACTGGAACATTTCCCTGTGCACTAGGCACTGAATGAAGGCAGGGTTTCACTATAGCCTTCACTGATCCTTCACATCTGGCGTGAGTCAAGCAACTGGAGTGTTCCCGGGCATGTGCTTCCCGGAGTCCCTTCCCTGCCTCCTCCGGAGGTGACTGACTGCGACTCTTGCAGAGGGTCTGACCTTGCCGGGTTGAAACAAGGGTACGATGCAGGAAGGCACGTTGTCTCCTCTATGGGAAAGTCGGGCCCCGGGGCACGCCGGGATATTTAAAGACCTCAAGGCCGGCAGGTTCATGCAGCGTATCAAACATGAAGAAGCCCTCTGTCCTTGCCTCAGAGAGCTCTCGCCCATTTCTGGTTCCCGATGCTCATGAACACACACACACCACCGCAACGCCTTCCGAGGGGTCTCCACATCCCCAGCGAGCCACCTTTCCTGCGGGGCACAACACCGCGTTCGTGCACGTGTGCCTGCTAGCATCAACGTCCCCCTCACCAGCGTGTGCCGCAGAGGTGTGAATGCGCACACGCGAAGTCAACGCTTGAGGTGCTCTCGCTTCCCCAGGTTGACTTCAGTCAGCGAGCCGACCGCCGGCCGCCCCCAGACCTCTCGCCTCACAGAGCCAGCCTCCGGCCCCTACGAAACAGTTAACATCGCCTGAGGTATTCCTGCCAGCTTCCTTGCTCCCCTCCGGTGCCTCCCGGGAGCTATTAATACAGCAGGCACATGCTCTGACATTGCGTTCCCCGGCAGCCACCAGATAACTTTAATTTGCCCTTTAAACGTCCCGAGCCCAGTGGCCCTCACCGTCCCCCCAGGGGAACATGGCGGCGCTGCCCCGCGCCCCCCAGCGGGGGCGGGCCCGGTGGGGGTCCCAGCCAATGTGCGTGCCCCGGGGGGACACCTCCTCCTATCGCGAGAGGCCGCGGGGTATAAGGGGGGCGGCGCGGGGCCGGGGGCCATTTGGCCGGCGGGGCGCGGCGGCGGGGCGGCCGGGTGGGGAGGTGCGCGGCTCGTTGGCTCTCTCCGGGCAGGGGGTGTCGGACCGGCTCCCAGCATGGGTGACCAAGCGCTCAGCTTCCTCAAGGACTTTTTGGCCGGGGGGGTCGCTGCCGCCATCTCCAAGACGGCTGTCGCCCCCATCGAGAGAGTGAAGTTGCTGCTGCAGGTGAGGNGCGTGACTAAATATGGGAAGGCGCTCGGCCGGCTCCGGTCACGCGGGAGCTGCCCGGGCCCCTCGGCAGCGCCTCGGCGGAGCGGGAGCCGGGCCAGGCGGCGGGGAGGGCCCCGTCCGTGCCCTTCGCCGGGCCGCCGTGCGGGGTGACTCCTGCCGTGTCCTCCTCTCTGCCCTCCCACCCCTCCTCCTCCTCCGTCCAGGTCCAGCATGCCAGCAAACAGATCACGGCGGAGAAGCAGTACAAGGGCATCATCGACTGCATAGTCCGCATCCCCAAGGAGCAAGGCATCATCTCCTTCTGGAGGGGCAACCTAGCCAACGTCATCCGGTACTTCCCCACCCAGGCCCTCAACTTCGCCTTCAAGGACAAGTACAAGCAGATCTTCCTGGGGGGAGTGGACAGGCACAAGCAGTTCTGGCGCTACTTCGCGGGGAACCTGGCGTCTGGGGGCGCCGCGGGAGCCACCTCCCTCTGCTTCGTCTACCCGCTGGATTTCGCCAGGACCCGGCTGGCGGCTGATGTGGGCAAAGGAGCGAGCGAGAGGGAGTTCACTGGGCTGGGCGACTGCATTGTCAAGATCTTCAAGTCTGATGGCTTGAAGGGCCTGTACCAAGGATTCAGTGTGTCGGTCCAGGGCATCATCATCTACAGAGCAGCCTATTTTGGGGTTTATGACACGGCCAAGGGTAAGAAGTGGATGGAGCGGTGAGGACAAGGGAAGATCCAACCAGTAAAGGCACACTAGGGCACCCTGCCCTATGAGGACAAGCAGGGCTTGCCTTAGTACCAGTTCAGGGTGCTAGTGCTGGAATATGCTCTGGTGTTTCTGAAATGCATTCCTGCTTTCCTCAACTTGCTGCTCTGAGCAGAAGGCACAGGTTTGCAGTGTGTTTCAGACACTTCCCAGTTTCCCTCTTCTTATTTTTGTTTTCTTAAGGCTTGTATCAGTGGTCCTGTATGGGGACTTGTTGCTCCTTGCACTTCATGACACAAGGGTGGGGGGGGCAGTTTTGCAAGAGAGATCCTTTGGTCAGGGAGCACGAAGTAGGCTCTAGATCATAAAATCCAACAATCCTATGAACTCATTTCACTCATAGTACCTGTTCATGGTCTAATATGGATAAAGGGAGAAGTTGCAGGCATGTTCCTGTTGTTTAGATGGAGGGACTTCTGGGGTTGGTGGGTAATTGTTCCTTCCACAGCCATCTTTCCCACAGCTCTTTCCCTCTGCACTGACCCTCATCATTTGTTCTTGATGACAGGTATGTTGCCTGATCCAAAGAATGTGCATATCGTAGTGAGCTGGATGATTGCCCAGACTGTCACTGCAGTAGCAGGGCTGGTTTCATACCCTTTTGATACTGTGCGACGTAGAATGATGATGCAGTCTGGCCGAAAGGGAGGTAAGGATAAGTCTGCTCCTATGGTGTTCTGGCATTAGAAAGTATTGCTTCACTGGGATGTGATGGGAGATGCAGGGTATTTTATGTTATGGAAAACCAGTGACCATTTTATAGAAATTCTAATTAAAAAAAACTATGGGAAATGCATTGCTGGTTATTTCTGTGGTGTTCACTTAACAGGTTGAGAGTTGATTTGTTCTGATTTTCTTGTGGCAAATTAAAATGACTTTTCATGAACTAAGTACTTTAAATTTTTGGTTATACTTTACTTATCCCTTTACTTTTTTAAGTGAAATGGACTTGCTCCGTAACCTGCCCTTCTGACATTTGTCTGTTTCCACAGCTGATATTATGTACAAGGGCACAATTGATTGCTGGAAGAAGATAGCTAAAGATGAAGGATCCAAAGCGTTCTTCAAAGGTGCCTGGTCGAATGTGTTGAGAGGCATGGGCGGAGCTTTTGTATTAGTACTTTATGATGAAATCAAGAAATACGTCTAAAGTGTAACATCATAATTAGTTCAATTGTTCTCAATCAACTTTTTTAAAAAAATATTCTGTTGTGATGTAATGGACAACAAAATATTTCCTAGGGAAACTGAGAATGAAAGTTATGAGTAGCATATCTGTTTGAGGATGCATTTATTTAAAATTTGTCCACTACAGCACAGTTATATTTTGTATGAAAATTCCTCTAATATTTGTATTGGAACCCATGTATATATTATACCCCTTCAAATTTCAGGTAATCTATTTTGTCTATAGACAAGACTTAGGTGGTCTACACCTAGTTTAAAATCTAATAATGTGAACTCAATAAAATGAGATCTTCAGAAATACCTAGTATACTAAGTAATGTCTCTAGCTACCCAACAGCATGATGATGACATGGATTAAAATCATGTATTCTTCTAAAGCTATATTTTTATAATCTGATAAAGTGTAAAGCATGTCTGGAAGTATAAACTATACTAAAAGACCAGGCTGTGAGTTTATAACTGCAGCTGCTTCACTGACAAGTTATGCAGTCATGTGGGCAAGACCATAATCTGATTTTTCAAATACAGTTTGTAGAATGTGGAAATACTGTGTCCAGAATGCCCTATATCTTCACAAAGCAAAAAGTTGTCTGCTCTGTTCAATTGAACTAAAACTGAAATCATGAAATAAATTAATATATTAATGAACTTTTCCTGTTGTTTTCAATATACTGAACACATTGCAAATACATTTGCTGATTAGCACATCACCTTAAAGAATGGTATTAGTGATTGCCTGGTGATTAGTGATTGTCTAACTCTCTTGAAAGTTTTCCAATAGAGCTTTAGGTAGGTAGAATGGTTATTGATAATCCTATAATAGCAAACCCTAGCAAATTAAACCCCCATCAAATTAGTTATGTTTTCAGTTGACAGTAAAATCACTGCTGCTTATTTTATTTGAAAAAATATTCTACAAGGAACAACTTGAGCTACTAATTACCAGTGAGATCAGAATATTCCCAATACAGAGTTTCTAAACTTCAAATGCTAGATTGTTGTGAACCCAGTGAATAGGCTAATTGGGCAAAGGAGAGAAAGTGAGTTGTGCTGATTTCAGTGGCTCAGTTAACAAACATTTGTTTATTTGTAGTCTATGTATCCACCTCAAAAAAGTGGTAAGGCTTAAAATATTTAACTGTAAGACTATGCACGTTATTCTTTCAGCTATGTCTTTTACATCTTCATATGCAGAAGTAAGGTATCCTCATGCAGGTTTTTGACAAGGTTCTGGAATCTATCACTTATAGTACCCTGGGGAAAAAATATGTGGAAACTGGAATGTTGGAGTTACACTAGATATACTGGAAGGTAAAAGGCTATGTGGCTACTTACACAGCTGGCAATTTCTGCATTGGATATAAATGGCAGAGTAGATGATGCTGGGGCTAGTAGAATTGATGATTGAGCAGTAGTGCTCTAGTGAAGGGGTTATCACTGCATGAAGTGGGGATAGTCCTGCAGGTACCATAATTGCTGTTGGTCCTTGACACCTTGTCTCACAGCATTGCTTGCATGCAAGAAAGCTGGAGCAATTCAATGTAAAAGCAACATGATGCAAAGAATATTATTCTTTACTCTGTGAAAATAGCTGACTTTAGAGTGTAAATGGAACAAGCCCTCCCAAAAGAATGTATCTGGGGATGCTACCTTGATTAATATTAGACATGACTATCATAGGGCTGCCTCATGGACACTGAAAATCATAACTGAGTATTCAGATGAGAATTCTCTGGATTAACCAGTTTTATAAGTAGGAGACAATGGAGAGCTACAACATTCACATTTTTGATTAGTTCCAGGTTCTATGCTTTGACATGTACTTATCCCTTTCCTGCATTTGAAATTAATTTATTGTTAAATGCAGGTAGTCCCAGCTCTCTGTCACTTCTATGACAGTCCAGGTGTGTCTGCTGTAGCTTCAGACCAGCAGCTCTGTTCTACCTGAAAGCAGGAACAAGGTACTAAAACAATATACGGAGACAACATATGTCTACCTGAAGAACAGAAGCATTTGGGAGAAAATTGGCAGATTAATCTTGATTTTTGAATTACCTAAACAGGTACCAATCACTTTTGATTGCCCACACAAAGGAAGTGTGCATGTTGGGTGAGGTCTGATACCTTTAAGCTTGTTTGCTTAAATCACAGGACTACATGACTTAGAATGGAGAATAAGCCTAGAAGTTCAGGGAAGAAGCTGTCTCCCTTTCTCCTTTTTTTGTCCTATGAGGAATAGTGCCTCTTTAAATCTAGTTTAGTCCTTTCTTATCCCTTCTCTTAGTCAGTATCTAAACACTTGCTTCTTTAGATACCTGGTCTGTTTTCTTCCTGGTAGTAAATAACCAGGGTTGCAACCTATTGAATCATAAGATTGTGAAGAAAATCAACATGCTGACTGCAGTAGTCTTAGAAACCTTTACCTGTCTGCTTCTGCCCTTTCTCTTCCTTTTCTCCTTCCTCTGTGCATTCCTAATGGTTCCTTATGAGAAAGCCTGCAAACACACTGCAACCATTCTCATTTACCTCACTGACAAGGTTGTATATGGCATTTGGATGTTTTAGAGAAGATCCCAGTTGGCTACAATGATACCAAAGACAACATCAGACTCTAATATGCAGAGGTACCAAACTTATGTGTGAATGAAAAGTAAGAGGAAGCAAAAGAAACTTCATATGGGTCTAAATTAAATAATAATAATAATAAAATGATTTTTATTCTGGAATTCCAGAATAAATATGCCAGAATAATACATTCCAGAAAAAAAAAAAACGAAAAAAANTAAGAGGAAGCAAAAGAAACTTCATATGGGTCTAAATTAAATAATAATAATAATAAAATGATTTTTATTCTGGAATTCCAGAATAAATATGCCAGAATAATACATTCCAGAAAAAAAAAAAAAGGCAAAAACAAAGGGGAGTTGAAAGCTATGAAAAAGGAAAGTGACGAGCACTAATGCAGGAAAATTGCACTGGGGGAAGAGACAGTAGGTGAAATAATACATTATGAAAACACAGGCAAAAAGCTCCTTATTTCTGCTTATATGCTTATGCACATGCACAGCCTGTGGCAGATTACAGGCAGTACTTTCCACAAAGATACTTGGTGTATGAGTTCAAAACCATCAATTAAATAACCATTCTCCTGAAAGCAGCACTCCTCTACGTGCATGGCCCTCAGCATAACACTTGCTGAAAGTGTAAACTAAAAATCCAGCCATCAGCTCTGCAAAGCTGGAAAGTAGATGATTTTGCAGATAGTCCTTTTACTACTTACAGTCAAATGAGCTCTGGTTGTCACAGACAATTGATACCCCCGCCTCAATCCATTTGCACCTCACAGACAGGTACTCAGCAGAAGTCTGCACCAAAATCACTATTCCCTCACTTGAACACAGAGAAGCCTATCCTGAATAGCCTTGTAATATATTCTAGTAATATAGAAGGCCAAAGCCCATCTACCATCCAGCATATCCGGTACTCCTCAGTCCAGAAAGCATGCTAGCTGGGGAGGGAACCGAAGCACACATCTTTTGGATGAGAAGTTAGGACCCTCAGGCTGGCTCTGAAGGATAAGCCTCTCTAAAGAGTGCAGAGAGTGGGACTGCAGAGAGTGGGAAAGGAAGAATTTATGACCGCAGATAGAATCTTCCCTACCTTTCTGAAGGTGAAAACCTCTACTCTCTGCCCTATACTTGTTATGGAAGGAGCAGCCATCAGTTCTTAAAAAACAAAACAAAACAAAAAAAAACATACACACACATAGGGAAGAGTTTAAGACATGCTAAAGGGCATAGCAGAAGGAAAAAAACCTGCAAAATTAAAAAAAAAATAAAAAAACACAAAAACATCTGCTGAGATGCCAATTACTTTTACCAGGATAATCTCAGAGATGGAGAGTCCTACTAACCAACCTAGGACATCATGGAGAGAAGCATCAAAGCACGCTCCCCTGCTTATGTCCCAGGTGGCAAATCTCAGCCCTGTATTCCCTTTCTGACACTTTAAACAAGAAAAATCTCTCAATGGCATGTTCTAGTCTTAAGAGCCACTGTGTGGGGAGAACTGAGACTTAGAATTTTTGTCCCAAGCTCTCACCACATATAACACATTGGCAAGAACAATGATTTTTTGTACATGATCAGAGCTCGCAACAAAAATAACAAAGAATGGCATTTTAGGACTCTGTAGTGAATAACACAAGTGATCCAGGAACCAGAAGTGACACAGCTGCAAGGATCACTGTTGGCAAATCCTGTCTCATTTTGGCTAGGAGGAAAGTTATCAGAAGATGTGTAGCAGCTTACCTGACCAAGGTATTAGAACCATGCATCCTGAAGACAAACCAGATCTGCATCACAAACATTAGCAATCCCTGTTGGCATATGAAACATGAAGCTGACCTCAACCATAATCTCAGTCCTGGAAGACGGCTACGGATGCAGCTCTGGATTTCTCATTCATCAGGTGGAAATGACATGGTTCATCCACTATCACTCAAGACTTTGAGCAGGCAAATACCACAGACTGAGCATCAGGTGCAGCATGCCAGATTCATAAGATAAACCACTTCCCTGCAGAAGGAGCCTTTTTACCCCTCACTATTTGGCTTGTTGATATATCACAGTGGAAATATCAGTCATCGCCTGCATATGATGCAGCAGCTAGATGGCTTGATAAAAGCGACCTCACTGCCTTCATCTCTACCACACTGATGTGCAGACTAGGCTCCAGGGAAACGCATAAGCTCTCATCTGCCAGACGACTGAATGAGCTGCCCAGATTGGGCAGGCAGAAAGCTATTTTTGTCTATTGACCAGTGAGAACAAGGAGAAGCAGTCAGATGAAAGTGTTATTGGTGACCTGTTAGAAGGAAAAATCTCAGGCTTTTTACAGGGGTTTACCCTGAAACTCAGTAGCTGACAAAAGGGAAAATACAGTCCAGTGCTGAGTCTGCATACACCATGGAAGACATAGATGTAGCTAGCCATTTGATTTGGGACAATGAGACAAACAATCATCTGAGTGAGGGGATAACAGCGGAGATGCCTCAAGTTCTTCAGTAAAGCCTGCAAATAGTCTGGTAGAAGACAGGCACTGGCACAAAGAAAAGCCTGTAAACTCCATATGAGGAATGGCCTTGTGTGATTCTGCCAATTTAGCTCAAATCTCTTGGGTTCACTGGAATTAAAATAGAATTCTAAAGGATTCAGCAGTCTGCTTGGGAAAATGCCCTTCACATTTCAGCTATCCAAGCAGGAATACATCATCACTCCCTGTTCTTCTCGTATAGTCATCGATCTGAGCTAGGACCTTCATTAAGACCTTCAGTATGGTAGAAAGGCTACACAGCAGAACCCTATTCCTGGAAGAAATGCAGCCTGAAATGAAGCATGGACACTTCCAGAGCAAAAACATAACAGAGGCATCACAGTCCTTTTCTCATAGCAGTGAAATCAATGCTCTAGCGCTGTCATCCAAACTGGCAATCCTGTCACTTCAGCAGGGTAATTGGTTCCCATCTGAAACTGTGTGTCAATCCAGTGTGGCGGCTCGCTTTAAGGAGGAGGAGAAGCAGCTTGCACTTCTTATTTGAAGAGATCTTCTGGAGGGGGAAAAAAGAAAAAAAAAAAGGCAGAAGAGAACATAAAGTGACAGCTTACAGAAAAAATAAAAAAACAGAAAAAAGTCTATTAGAAGTAGAATTCGTTGCCGTAAAAATCTTGATGAAATTATCTAACTTAATGAAGACCTGTCAATATGGCTTATCTAAAAACAAACACCCACCACCAAGTCACTAACAACTAAAGTGTATCAATGAATACACTTCTAACGATTCTTTGCATTTCCCCCACTACAGGTAGTATGCAGCATTTCTCCAATGACATCCTCTGCAATTTAGTATCAAATATAAAATTCTGAAAGAAGTCACTGTATTGACAAACGCTTCATGTTAAATATTTTATTTCTTACGATTTACAAAAATGACATACAAAATTGACAGTATTTCATACCAAAGTTAAATAAAATAAGATGAAGCGATTAGAAGTAATCTCTTTTGTGAATTCTTTTACAGAAGAGAATTATCATATGAACATTCAAAAGTAAATTATGACCCTGAAATTCACATTCAAGGACAAAAATCTTTAAATAGTGAATAATTTTAATTAGCACAACAGTACAAATAAATACAGCAGCACTATGCAAAAAAAAATGCCTTACAGTCCCTATCAATGAATAATAATTGTAATAAAATCTGTTTGCCACAATGCTGCTTAAAATTAGAAGTTCATATATTGTCAAACAGCTAAATTTGATCTGCAGGTCACCAGGAGCAGAAGCTCTGCCAAACTATCATACAAGACCAAGCGAAAAGTCTGTTACAACGCAGAATACCTGAAAGCCTAAGCCCTCATGCAAGTATGAGCAAAGAATGGTAAATTTTCTTTTTTTTTTTTTGTAGGGCCAAGACCCAGCATTACTGAATACAGTTTTTTTTCCTTATACTTAATACAAAGTGATTTCCTGTATCTCTCCTGGGAAGAAGCTGGGAAAGCAAGCAGGGTTCTAACAATATCCATGGACACTGGCATCATAATTTATGCTCTTTATGAGACTACAGTCCTACAAAATAAGCTCACTGAAAGTTTGCCTTCATGTATAGAAATAAAGCATATCACCTACTATTTGCCAACTGCATTAAATTTTGCCAGCCGCATTAAACTTTGCTCCCCTTATAAATGGATGTTGATACTAAAGCCTATCTGACACCACTACAAATATTTGGTATGAACATACCATTAAAAAATAGCTTAAGAACCGTAAGGTTTTATTTCTGTTTTCTATTGTCTTTTTTTTTTTTTTTAAACCTTGGTTAGTAGTTGCTTTCAAAAGCAGATGTTGAAGTTTCCTGCAGCTCAAACTTATATCTCCCCACTGAGAAGGGCAAGGATCTGCAGACGCAGGGCCATGAAATACTTCCTTTGCTTACTATTCTCTAGCTTGAGAAGTATCTAAAACTTACTCTTAGAGTGAATCTGAAACTGTTGTTCACTTCAAACTTCAGTCTCCGTTACCCAATGGTGTTCAAATAGCATCAGATGTTTCTTTCCTATGCAAAAGTCCCAATACAACTTCTAAAATTCTTTTAATCTGGAAGAGACACAGCCTTGAGTACAAAACAAATGCTCATCACCTTGAGTGATCTGCAGCCATGGGAGAATAACACCTTCTGCAGCCACAGTATTCTAACTTACCATGCAGGAATATACAATCTGCTTTTCACCCCTTTATGCTGCTGTAAAAGGAAGATTCTTTCAGTCATATGAACATGACCTAAAATTCAGAAGACTCACCTAAAGCCAGGATGAAAAGCGACAATCTAGGATCTAAGTCCTATAGTTCAGCAATTCTGTCCTTCCATGTCATGGATACAAATTGCACTTGGACAATAAAATAATAATTAATGACTTCTATTGTATGTTTAAATACCTCTCTCTCTTTCATAAATACTTCCTCTCACAGAAAACACTGACTGAAGTGAAAATGTTTGCTTAAAACCATTTTATAAGCAGTTATATCATATGCAATGCATTTTAAATCGCTAAATGCAGAGAATATTTTTGCACATAGAATTTACAAAAGCACTAAAAATAGAAATCTGAGGAACATCTCAGAGGCATAGCACACCCTTATAACCAAGCAGCACGAACGTTAGTGGGCTTAGGTCTCTGTAATGGCCCACCAGATGAATCGGACACGGGTTTTTCATTCTTCTGGCTCATTGTACTTGGTACAGCGGATGCTCTTGAAGTGCCTCCTGTTAACACACAGGAAAAAAAAAGAATGCTTATGCTGGGTATATCAGAAAACTTCATGCTATATTATTACCATAACATTCATTACCATAGTTTCCCCAGAATAAATAAATAAATAACTCACTCACTAAGTTGAATACAAAACCAAAATGTTATGAGTTGTTTGTAAATGGTGAGAACAAAAAAATTCAAGCATATGCCATAGTGCTGTGCTTCTTTAGCCTGACATATAGGGATCTATGAGGATACATGACCTACTTCCAAATATTACACACACAATTTCTAAGAGAAACAAAGATACTGTCACTAGAGATTTACATTTTCTAAATAAGAATTGAACCTTCTTTTTTGCTTTGTCCTTTCAATAAAAAGTACTGGCAAATTGAGAAATATATATATATAATTTTTTTATTTTTTTTATTTTTTTACAACAGCGATCTTTTTCACCTTCTTAGCAAAGATTATTAGCAATATCATTTATTAGAAATTACGAATCGTTTATTTACCCTCCTAACAGTCACCACACATTTGGTATGATTAACAAAATCAATTTAATGATCTCTATGTGATGAATCAATTTAAGGAAGACAGAAGAAGAAACTTATTTGCTTTTCTTAGTAATAAGTGCTTCATAATTCTGAATTATGAATGAGAGAAACACATGTGAAGGAATGCCAGAATCTGCAACTTCAGAGTACTTACTAGAAGGGCTAAGCTGGCTGAAAGGAGACTTTCCTCTTTTTGCAGATGGTGAAGAACTTAGATAACTCATCTGGCGCTGATAGTCCATCAATTGTTCAGAACGCCTCATACCAGCTGTTGGTTTCACCGCTTCCAATCTCTTCAGAAAAGCCTTAATATCAAAGAAAAATATCATCAAGAAAGAGAAAGAATGAACAAGAAGCTACAAACATTCAGAGACTTATTTCTATTTTAAATGAAAAAATAAACCCAAGAATTTTTAGTATTTCTGAACACGAACAACTCCATTGGTGACCAGCACATGCTATCCTGCTCACATTCAATTCTTTTCTCATTGTAATAAAAAGACAGTATTCATTACATATCATCCTTTCTACGTTGAGTACATCTTTGGTACCCTATAGTACTCTGCACATTATGATAACTTGAAATGACATCTGTTTGGTGGTGGTGAAGGATGAGCTCTTCTATTCCTACTGTTGCTTACTTCTCTCTTCTTCTAGAGTTAAGTTTTGAGGAGGATGAGAAGTAAGTTTGTTTTATTTTAATTTTTGCTTTGCAAACATACTTAGACCATTTTATATTACTCTATAGGATCCCCAGAGAGAACTACTGACCTCTATTCTGTGAAAGTAATTGTAAAAAGAAAAGCACAATGTTATGTATTATTGATTTTGGACTTTATGAATATGTTTTATCCATAATGTACTTTTAAGAGATTATAGTTAAAATTATTGTTATAGACATCATTTCCTCTTTTTGACATTAATGCTGGCACTCATGCAGGAAACATTACATCACAACAGTTACTTACATAGTACTTATAAGATACACACAATTTCTCATACTTCATAACTACTTTCACTTGAAACAGGATGCACTGATTTAAGAATTTTTCATATTTTTTTTCTAAAAAAAAAAAAAAGAACTTTATGGTAGGACAACTTTAGAAGGACTCTGCTACATACAACTTCCAATTAACAACTTCACATTTTTAATATATCTAGCCTCCAGTGCTTGCTTTTCATAGATCTACACATTCCCTCCGCTAACTAACTTAATTTGAATTGATGGCCTACAAACATTTGGCAGTGACACAGCCATTGGTCAGGGTTATGACATACATCCTATCAATGAGACAATGCAAACTGCAATTACACAAGTCTCCAAAGTACTAAAAATACCTCTACTAATAAGGATGTATTGTCTAAATATGTCTATTCTTTATAGAAAGTGATCTTTTTTTCCTCCTCATCTGCTCCCAGGTCCTGTTTATTTTTTTTGTTGTTATTGCTGTTGGTGGTTTCTTCCTTTTTTTTGTTTGTTTGTTTGTTTTAGAAGAATAGAGAAAGTGACTCGGGAAATAGTACAGTATTCACAAGTGTCAGTTGTCATTGTCTAGCTGCAATAGGAATCTGCAAACTCTTGGTAGTTTATGCATGGGGACTGGAAACCTGCACAGTGTGCGAGAGAGAAAGGACAAGTCGTTTTGGCTCAGACGTAATATGTCACAAGTGCTTGAATCAAGTGCCAGCCAGTACACCATCAAGTGGAAATACCTAAGTAAGCAAAAGTCAAAGGAAGGACTTCAGCTAGAAATAGCTCTTCACTAAAGCCAGTTACAGAACACAAAATGGTAGACTTGTCTCTAAATGTTACATCCAACATTTTACGCACAAGCTCGTCACCATCCTAATACAACCACGTGCATATAGACTTGCAAAAAATCACTTGCTTATCTTCTATATTAGAAATGGAAGCTCTCAAAATGTTCAGCTTAATCACAAATGGCTAAACTAAATTGTAGAAGCAACATTCTTTCTCCTGTGAAAGTCAAGTATGTTTCAAGTCAGCACTCGAACTGTAACAGCCTCACAGAATTTGCAAACCTTAATATTGCAGCAATTTTAGGCTTGATGCTGAACATATGTATTTGCATATGCACTTGCATGTGCCTGTTTAATCCCAGTTTAAACACAATTCCCTACTTTTACTTTTATGCCTGTATTTTGACAAGCACCCAGTCACCATTACTAAAGCAAAAAGCAGACCACTCTCAGTACTAAAAGATTACATTCTGAACAGGTTAAAACTGGACTTCATACAATCCTTAGCTGTGGAAACAGCAGATACATATTACGTGGTGCTTAAGTGGTTCCATCCCTGCTCTAAGCAAAGCTTTCGTAGAGAACTAGAGAATAGCTCCTGTGGTACCCTTACCCTCTGCTGAGCATTGTACCAAGGGTATGTTAACTTACATGCTATTTGTGGTCATGAATTTTGCAGTTTGGAGAATATCCTGCTGCACACAGAAACGAACTCGTTGACACACTGAATTGGCAGCACTGACCTGCTAGATCTGTAACCCAGAACTAATCCAATTCCTATATTTTTACTAACAAGTGTACAGTCTTGTGGTCTTTAACTGAGAAACTGCCTTGTAGATGTACCTTGAACAAATAATATTCTTTTCCAATTATCCATTTAAATCTGCTACTTCTTTCATTGTGTTCTCCTTAAAACAGCATTTTGAGAAATGGATTGAAGAACGCTGGCACTTTCCCTGTTCTAAAGTGCTCAATCTCTGTACCCTTAATCCCACACCACTGAAGTAATAGAAATTTTGTCATTGACCTTAATAAGCAAAGAATCAAATCACATGACATAAATCCAGGTGTTCAGAACCAAAGACATGTTCCTGATTAGATTTAAGGAGAAAAATGAATAACAGACACACAAATTGCAGGAATGCCATTAGTTAATTACATTGTAGCTGCTCAGAGCTCCTGATTCAAGCTCAACAAGATTGCGTTAGCATTCAGAAAGTCAATGATTTTCACTACTGTGTTCTCCTTTCCCATGCAAAATGATATAATATAGTATCACTAATAATTTCCCAGCTTGGCAAAACATCCTAAGGCTTCTATTTCCCCCCATCTTCTCTTATTTTATTATGATACTGAGTTTACAATAGAAGTGGAATAATAATTAAAAACAAAATCACATAAAGTGTTCCTGCATGATTATCTTCTAGGAATAGCGTAATTCTTTGTAAATTTAGACATCTGGACACAGACCAGCATCCATAAAGACACCAAAATACACATTGTCAGTGACAGAAGGAAATGTCAGACTGCCAACAACTGGAGAACAAAAGAACCTGACAGCACACTAAAAGATACCTGCTATATGGTGGGCTAAGATAGATGCCGTTAATTCAACTTTGGGCCTAGCAGTAGAACACTATGTCTAATTCTAATGCTTTCTGTCAGAAAAAAAAAAAGAAAAAAATCAGTATATACTTTTCTGCAGCTATTTTGAAGAGAAAGAAAAAGCACTGAAAACGTAGCATACCCAAATTGAGTCCAGAGAAAAGGTAAAAAAAAAAATGCTACTTTTTCTTGTTTTACTTTGTTTTTTAAATGCATGAAGGCTTCACTTTCACCTCCTTTGAATCTTAACCAGCTGACTAGTGTGCCTTGACAGCTGTTCCAATTTATTTATATAATGCCTCCTCTAATGTCACTCATATTAGTGACCACACTGTCCCTTTGCAGAGTCCAGGTGGGGGAGGGTGAAGTAGATAACGGTGCATTCAGGGACAGCTTTTTGTTCTTAACACGGGGATTTGTAATTTTCGTCAGCTGCCAGTTGCATTAATTAGCTCTCACCTCAGAAACACTAAACATCATTATCCATCATGCACTTTTAAGAGAGATCTCTTCAAGCTCTTCAATCTACAGAAAAGTCTTTTTTAACTGAACAACTGCCGTGTTATCTGTGGCTGGCATCCACACAAAGAAAGTAAGCTACGAGAGTACAAAAAAAAGGAAAAACACCAAAATTGAGTAGCATGCTAAATAACCAAAATTTTCCTTCAACGTGGCAATTAGTCAGTCTTTATTATAATTACCACAGCAGTGGTCAGGAATCTTAAGTCTGGGTAAGGAATCAGCAGACCACAAAATTTTGTCCACAAAAAGCCTAAAGGCTCAATACTAAGATCGCAGAATTGCACTGTGTGTGCACTGTCTTGCAGTTTATTTTAGCCAGGCGTGTTTGCGTACCAATCCTGCATCTTCACAGCTACCCCAACAAAAGGGCCATGGAAACATTTTTTTTTTTTTTGTATTGCTGTTTGTAATCCTGAGAGCTGCCACCATTTTGTCTTAGCCTTTGTGTAAAATGACTTTGAACCCAGTAAGTGAAAATACCTTATAAAGCCCCGCGTGCTTGAATTTCTAAGGAGCCACCAACCCAATGCCAGTATATCTGAGCTCTTAAGACCCCAAGACCACATTCTCTTTCACAACTGCATTCCCTACAGCTTTCTCTTCCAGACTGAGACCAGCAAGGTCAAACAACCCCTGTATTCCTTCTACAACCACTTAAGTATGCAGTATCTGAGCCCTGATGCTCTCAGATGCAGCGGTGGGTCCTTGGGGAAGGGACAAAAGGAAGGCAGAAGAAAAGCAGCACGGACTTCATCACGGGAGAAAGGTGTGAGGTGCCTAGGCACAACCCCAATGTACCAGTGTTCTCCTGCTCCTCTTTCTTTCCATGCCAAGAAGTTGTGTCCTCTGGTTGCAGCATGACACAGATGTCAGGGCGGCACAGTGCAGCGCAGGATTGAAGGCTGTGGCTCAAGGTAACGTATATTCTTTGTATACGGTGGCAGCCAGTCAGAGGGATGGCCAGAGACACACTCTCCCTTGCGCTTTCTCCCCACCTGATTATCACAGCCCACCAGCATCCTTGAATCAAACGGAGACAAATGCATGTACTATGGCAGCTGCACAGCGCTTCCTTTTCTAAGGGAAACTCAGGTTTTCCAGCAAGACAAAGGCAGCCGCATGGGGTAGGAAGAATGCACACGGATGCGTGGAAAGGCCCAACATCCCCAGAAAAGAACACCCCCATCACCCTTGATCTAAGGTTTGGGAGCTGCTGTCCCAGGCCTGCTAAGATTTTCCACTGAACTTCCAGTGTGAACTTCAAAGGTCACTTGTCCCCTAGGAGCTTGGCTGAACACAGCAGCTTAGCTCACTTAGGTCATCTAACACACCTAAGCCCTAGTCAGAGGGTTAATAAAACAAAACAAAAATAATAATAAAAAAACACGTAGACATGAATTTCTTCTAAGTTCAGACAAAGTGATTGAGGAATGGTGTAGTGGCTGCAAATTTGTCTTTAAAGGCCTCCAAACACTTATCTCTATATACCAGTATAGATTTTGCATCACACAATAAACCATTAAAGTTCCAATAATGTGTGGTTCCCAGCCTATGAAGACCAGTATTTTATTTCTACTGGCTGAAAGAGTGATTAACGTGTGTCAGTACAGAGACACATATGCAGACATGGGAAAAAAGTAACGCATCAGTCAGGCGGGGGTTCCTTTCCACTGGAGAGGAGTTGGGGCTGGGAGTACCTTCAGGCACAGAGTAGGATGCTTTCTCAGTCACCAGCCTCCTCTACTGGCCAGCACCGCACTCTGCTCTGGCTAGCTCAGGTAAGCGACCAAAAGCAGGTTCCACTTATGAAAGCACACAGGCACAAGCAGCAAGTACAAAACTCTGACATTCACTTGAATAATCATCTCTTTCGCTAATTGTGTTTTTCCGTAAATTGCCAAATCATTGACTTATAACTGCTGTTCTTCAGAAGAATGCATCTTTTTATTCCGTCATAGCTCTTTCTAGCAGAGTCTGTGGGAGCAATGTATGTTCCCTGTACCTCCTCGACCCCTTTTTTCACAAAGCTAGAGAGCACCAAACCGCTTTGATTCCTCTATAATTTCCTAATATTTGAATTGCTTTCCCTGCATCAGCCTCGGTTGCCAAATGCCTGCACCAGAGATCAAGCTGCTAACAGTAAATAAAGGCATCACTCCATGGATGTTCCAGTGGAACAAGTGACAGCTTTCCCTAGACAAGGTATAAACTTCAGGAAAAGAAATTATAAAAGCTGTAATCCAACAGGGGGGTGGGTAAAATAAAAACTCAGCACCTGAACTGTCTCATCCCCTGCACAGACTGCTACTGTAGATTTCTTTTTCTGAATTACTTAGAAAAACCTGCACCTTTCTTCAGCATTTCACAAAGGTGTATCAAGCAGCATATCCTGTATCTGGTACCTCGTGCTGTGCATAAAGGAAAAAGAAATCCTATCAAAAAATAGAAGAAAGATTGATAAGGAAGTTCCATGGAATTCCAGCTCTTAAATTTACAAAGGTGAAGAAAGTTGCTGACCAGAGGAAAACAACAACAACAAAAGTTCATAAAGCACATACTGTTAGCTATATAAAACAAAAACAAACAAACAAAAACTCTCATCAATGGGACAGGGTAGGGCAGCTCTTGCAACTTTCAGCTCTTTCTTTACAGTCGCTGAGAAAAGCATGTCATGTCCACAATCCCAAAAGATAGCACTAGAAAAATCAGTATGTTACAACTGTGATGCTCCAGGTGCACACACACTTGAAACACAACAACAAAAAAAAGTAAACAGGATTGCTCAAAAATGAAAGTAGTGTTAAGTGAAACATAAGAGCTGTACTGATGAATCACTGTTCAGAAAAGAAGAGAAAATACATCATCCTGAGTTTGGAGGAATGAATAGACCAAATGTTTTTATAGCCTAAAACAGCATGACATCCTAACCTAAATTCTAAGGAATTATTTTGATGTCAAACATTTGCACTCATGTTGCTGCAGTAAATGCCTAACAACTAAAGCATAAATGAATAAGTAACTGAAGGATATTATTTCTTGGACTACAGGCAACAACCACTAATCTCTAACATACCAAAACAGCAACATGTGAAATAACTAACTATTTACCTGTGCTAAATTTTTGATCCAGAAGTTGTAAAGGCAAAACATTCTCGGATAAAATATTGCAATATATCAAAAGACAATAAGTTTATGGCTTTGAGTAAAGATAAGTGTATTATAAAGTATTATATATATTAATATTACAGCAACCATCTAATCATATATTGTTATGTAATACGGCACACTACTACTAGGTGGTATGTGGCTGATGCAGCACTTCCTCTCCACAACCTAAGAATACACTCTCATGATCAAGGTCCATATGGCAGAGCAAGTCCTGCTTCCAACACTTTCAACAAACAAACATACAACAACCATCTACAACACATGAAGAAAGCCCTCCCTCCATCTTAAAACCACTGAAGTCTAAAAACATTTCTCCCCCCCACAATGAGAAGTATCATATAGCTATAATACACATTCATGCCAAATTCTTTCAGTGTGTGAAGTATAATGTTGTTGTGGTCATTTGTAATCTATAATTTCCCACTTTGAAAGTTTTAACTATCTAGATGTCTAAGATGGAAGAGCTAAAATGCAATGGATTTTCCTGAAGAGGACAACTAGAATTCCTCCATGGTGAATCTGTATCTATTTATATAGAAGGAAATTGCAACCTAATAAAAGGAGCAAATACATTAATTCCACTATACATTTCTAACTTTTTTAAAAGTTAAGTTTTTAAAAAAATAATTTTTTTTAACTACGTTTTATGTCCTTTTCAAACACATTAATGAACAACTAGATGATATGAAAATGACATTACCTGTAATACAATTCACTAAAAAATCTTATTAAAACCAGTATTACTTGTTATTTGTCAGCTCTGCTAATAACCTTATGAGTCTGAATTTCTGTTTTTCAGTAAGTTATTGCGATTGCCACATACATTCAAATAATGTGAAAAAGCAGAGAGCTACAAATATCGAAAGTGATGGATAGCTGTAAAATGATTGAAAACCAAAACTGACATTTACATTGTATCCTCTGTGTTTCAAATGTAATGGGCTTGATGCTATGATATTGATTGCTTTATTTTTTGCAAGCCTGTTCTGGACTAGTAATCATGATGCATGAAGTAGGATGAACAGAATTGGACTGCTATCTAAAACTATGAGTGTGTAAACAAAAATTCCCCTTAAATTGAATTATACTAAAGTAGAGCAAACTCATATAAAGTAAAATCTATTTTTCTCTGAAAAAAAAAAAAGCATATGAACAATTACATAAGCAGCATAGTAATGGAAATTCAATGCAGACTTACCGCAGTAAAGCTACAAGTGCTGCCTGATCAGTTTTGTAAGTATTTAGCAATGATTCATCTGACAATAAACAGTCCTCAATTTACCCATCCAAAGCAGTTCTCAGAACTCACCAGGTTTTCCCTTTCAATCCTCTGCTGCTCCTTTTGCCTGTTGAGGGCGCTGTGGTACAATTTAGGAGGTGGTACAGCCGACTTCTTCAGTGTGGTACTTCTGCTTCTTGGCTTTGCAGACTGCCTGGACAGTTCTTTTAACAGCCTTTGGTTTTCCCGATCAATTTGCCTAACTTCTTCATTTGTGAAAGAATAATTTTTCCTTGTTCCTTTAGATGGCTGATCGATGGTTAGCTTTTTTTCTTTCTTCTCCAACTGCAGAAAAGCTTTAAAATGGCAAAAAGTAAAAGAGGTTTAAGGAAAAAAAATACAAACCTTGTGTTCTATTATTAGGATTTACTTACAGGCCTGAAAAAACAAGGCATGTTTTCCCTCCTCCCATTTGAATTCCAGATTTATGCATTTCAGAATTTTTCAGGGATGCTCTGTTGTCCTCAATACATTATTTTTACACAAGTTTCACCACAAAAAATCAAGCCTAATTTTGGCCTCAAAATCCAGCTACTTCTTCCTCACTAGGAACTCCCTTCTCCCCATTGAGAGCCAGTAATTCAGAGGAGCTGAGGGGATACAGTGAGCAACTGAACTCACCGCAAGAGGATCAGCGATATATACACATTCTATAAGCGTTTGTGTCAAATATATTTGTTATTTAGGAGTAAATAACAAATTCAGCTTAATGTGAATGGTCATTTCTTCTAAATGGTCAGTATTCCTGATACCACTTTCACTGTGATCACCCCAATCGCTACCTTCCCCAGTACGTTTGCGCAACTTCTGCATTGACACACCATGCTCAAACTTCCATCCTCAAGTATTTATTATAGTTACTATGGTACCAGCAATCAGAATAGGCAATTATACATAAATACACACATATGTATATGCTAATGGGGCTACTGTTACATAGCACTGAAGTAACATTGCACATAATCATGATAACAGTGGTATCATTTGTGGAACCAATACAAACGTAAGATAATTTTTCCAGGCAATAGAAAACACAGCTTCAGAAAGCCAGGACTAGAAATAACTCACAGAACCAAGAATTATACCATAAATGAATATTTAGATGTTTGCATATGGAAAGTGATTTACACTTTGCTCCAAAGATATTTAAAATATCTGTCTCAGGTGAGGAGCAGAACAGAAATGATGTTCTAGATAGAAAACTGACATTGGGGAAGCATGACTCAGAGGCACAAAATGCATTTCCTGAAGTGATTTTGTTGCTCCTTTACTCCTGAAGTGATGCTACATCATGCTGGTGCAGGAATTGCAAAGAGAAAGATGAAAATTAAGTTTAATGGATGGAGAGAAATAAATGAGCATATGTAACAGTAGAAATAACTGGGGCCTGGCAATTTAAAAAACAGTAAAAACACTGAAAAATTAAACCAGTACATGGGGTTTCAAGACAAAAAAAAAAAATGCACACCTGAAAATACACAGCAAAACAGACTTGCACATTCACAAGATAAGGTAGTAACAGGAAAACTTCACTCTCAGCCAGAGGCAGTTATGTTTAATCATAGTTTCACTGGTGCTTAGCTATTGACCTACTTCTAAGCCTTTGCTTTCTGAAGCTCTGCAGTACATTTTCTGGCAAGTGCTTTAAGAGCTTTGCTGTCATGTTATTACCCAATCAAAGTGTTGCATCATCTATGCCACAGGAATGGTGGTACCAGGTTAGATCAAACAGGTATTTGGAGCCAAGAGACAGACCAGGAAGCCTTACTCCAACCACTCCCTATACCACTCCGATATCACAGTGCCTCCAGATTTACCTCACTCTTACCCCTAGAAGCCCCACACAACCAAAGCAGAAGCTTTGAGCAAAGCAGAAAGAAGAAAACAGACACGTGGCAATATTTCCTCAGCAAACACTTCCATGTCAGCCATTTTGTGGTGAGGGACTTCTGAGGCAGCCATTAATAGCTTAAAAGCCTCAAAGAATGATGAGCATGTTCTTACTTCAAAAGAAAACAAAATGAAAATTTTATTGCAGCATCTCAACTAATTGTATTCCAGAATCAATGCAGTAAATATTGCCACTTTATTTAAAGGAGTTAGAAACAGTATCTAGAAATCAAAATCTAAAGTAGTTCATGAATTTTGGAATCCCTCTGGAAATTAGTAACTTCGCACCATCAGTATGCTAGCTGACGTATGCAAGAACTGCCCTTAGGCAACTGTAACTGCAAGGCTGTTCACATTAGCAAATATCGTTTTATTAGTCTGTCAACAGAAGATGCAAATCACCTCAAATCCAAAACACAACACAAAATAGTGCGGATCAAGTGCGCCAACCAACAGATTAATAAAGTATAAATGTCTTAATAAACATCTTTATGATTTAGTAAGTTATTCTCAAGGGAAAACTAGTACAGCTATCAAAGCCATTTGGGGAGACAAACCTGGGATAAGACTCGTATCTGGATAAACCTACAAGGGAGAAGAAAAAAGGCACAGAAAATAACTACTACCACATGATTCACAGGGTGAAAAATCAAGCTGTGGTACACTTCTCAGTAAAAGAATCAGATATATCCTTATGGGAACATGCAAAACTAGCGCTGCAGAACACAGTTGGAAGAAAGTAACTTGTAGAACCACCTGAAGAAGATATTTATTACGTATCACATGTAGCCAGGTTACTTAATTGATAATTTTATTATGAAGCTATGAAAGACATGATATCATCTTTTGCCTTACACCCATTGCATTTCATAGGCTGAACAAGACCACACGTCATATGCAAGAGTGGAAATCAGGCTATGGCAAAGAACAGTTGTTCAACTGCTCAGCTGAAGTCTTGACCACGCTTTGTGCCCCAGTGCTATTGATGATGCACTCTCTTACATCAGACATTTAAATTTCTAAGTAACTATCAGTGCAAATTCCAAATTCTGTGAAAAGTGTGAACTAGTCAAAAGTCCATTTAAAGTAATGGCATTTTGAACAAGGACATTTCTAATTAGAAATACGGGTTTCATGTCTTTACTGGTACGTGATTGGTTTAATTCTCCATAAGGCTGCTAGCTATACTTTGGTGGAGAGTATACACTCCTAATATACAGGTACAAACTACACACAGTAAACACAGTTTTAAAATGTTTCAAGACAAATAAGCATCAAGGTTATTACTTATTTTTTGTCATGCTATTTTTTCTGGAAAACCCCTATCAGCTGTGACCAAAAATAAATTAATTAATAAAAGCAGAGCAAAGACATGGAACAAACATCTTTCCTTTTCCCCTTAAGGTTGGTCACTAAGTGCTTGTAGAAATACCAATTCAAGGAGCCCTGCAGGGACTGCTACACACAGGGCTAAACAAGAACTGTATTTGTCTCTTAGGAGGCAGTGGTATGCAGCTTCTGCAGCATTAAACACCAATGGTATTTTACCAGAAGCTCTCAGGCTGTTAACATGTATATATCTATATCTATGCCAGTTTCCATGCACAGTTCTACTGGATACTACTTCTTATGAATGTGAGTAAAGCACGACCACATTTTACTAACTTTACTCTCATCTTTCAGCTTCTTCAATCGCATCCCCAACATACAAACACGCTTTTCATTCTGCATTCATCTCTTCTTTCTTCCTCCTTTCCTTAGCTTTTCATGTGTCTTCTTCCTTTCAATATATTTTTATTCTACAGTGCCTTATCTGCACCCTTTTACCACCTCACCACAAAGACAGACTTTCCAGAGAAGAGACTCCAGTCCAGTTTCTTCAGCAAGGTGTCCATTCTTAGCCTCTTTATTATTTGCATTTACTTAGCGTAGAAACTGACCTCACTGCTGCCAACAGCTTTCTGGCTAGTCCTGAGGTTAAAGGCTTGCTAACAGTGACAGTATCAAATACATCACAACTTGAAAGAAACGCATTTGTAAAGGAAAAGAAGTAAGACCACCACAAAAGCTCCGCTGCGAAGTTACTTAGTGAAGCCTGGGCAGACAACTGCCAAAACCCAGTAACTGTAATTCAACAACTTATCAAGAGTTTCAAAGACTCCTGAATTTTGCACCAGAATTTCAGACCTGATACAGTAAGTGCAGCAGCAAGTTTTCCTCAAGAGGACAGTGAGAACAGATCAATCTAAAAGTCTCTAGTTCCTCACTACTTGCTTCAGTTCCTCAACAGAGCTTTTTACAGCTAACCTTCTGCATGGCCTAAGGACGAACTGCCTTTGAAATTTCACAAGAAGCTCTCTGCAGCAACAGTGCTGCAAAGTCATCGGATCGGACAATGCACTAAGAATAGTTGTTTTGTTACTCTCTAAGCTGAAGAATAATCGGAATTGTGTTTTACTGAGTTAAGCTCTATGTTAAGGAAGAATTTAAGCCTCAAATACCACTTCAAAACAATCACTAACTGACAGAAACCCATCCATATCCTCTTCTAAATCACAGCAACTGCAACACTGTTCTCCTTAGGAACCTGTGACAGGAGAGTTTAAAACTTTAATAGGGAAAAAAAAAAAAAAAAAAAAGAAGAGAAGAAACAGAATGCATACTGTATAACTTCCTAAAAGACAATCACAAATACAAGGTAAGTGCTTGTGCTTAACAAAACAAGGAGAATGCAGGGGATATCCATAAAGTCACTGCTCCTTAAACTATGGTCAAATCAGCAATAGTAGCAATCCAACAAAGCTGTGAGCAAAAGCATCTGCAGGTCTTCCTGAAGCAGTGGTGACACTATTATTTCTGTGGTCAACCAGAGTCACAAACTATCACTTTCGGCAGCAGTACTCAACTGTGCCTACAACGAGGTTTCTGACCCTGTAACTTCTAATCAGCAGCAATAGTTTACTTCCGAAGCTACCTGGCTGAAAACCTGACCAACCTGCACTATTATAAAATAGTGCTTACACTGCCAAATATTCCTATTTCCTGCTCATTGACTATGACACAAAATTATATAATTCACATCAGGAATGTATGTCCAATATGCATTGAATGTGCTTCAATTTTCATGGCAATAAAAAAAACATGCTTTCACAGTAAAGGCAGCAGGTGCTTAACTGAAGCCAACACAAGCCTAAAGAAATGGGGACAATTCACCATCAATAAACAAACAAAAAAAAAGTCAAGATCCCACATAAGAGGTAAATGCATTTATTTTCAATGCTATTAAGTATTTCAGGTACAGTTAGTGTTAACCAAGTATTTGAGTTTCAAAAGTTATTTGAACAATTTAGAGTCATCGAACAGCCCAGGTTGAAAGGGACCTCAAAAGATCATCAGGTCCAGCCTTTTTGTTGATTTATTCAACAATGTATCCACGCTGCTAAATCACAGTGTTTGAATGGTTTATCTGCCTGTTTTTGCAGTGGTCAATGACAACATCAGGCAAAACTAAAGCTTCAGGTTATGATTTAAGGTTCTGAAGCATTTGCAATTTGTCCTTTTCCTTAAATCTTGGAACAATTAAATATGATTTATCTGTATCTTCATACTCTACCAATGAGTAATAAGTAATTTAACTAAATCCCTACTTACCACTTCATTGTTATCTGGACTATAAACCAATAATTTGGGGGACAGGAGTAAACAAGTAGTAGCATTTGCATAAAGGGTTGAACAGTGCACAGTGCTACTTCCCATCTACTGATAAGCAGTAAAAGAAATTTCTCTGGCATTCATGGGATTTCTATGAAAGCTGGTTTCCATGGAGAGACACCTGACTTTCTTTTAAGCAATAAACAAGCTGTTTATTGCTTTCAATTTGCGAGCATTAAAACGACCTTGCAGACTAAAAAAGGCCAAACCTTACATGAAATACAAATGATAATTAGCAAGTCAAATGCATTAGGACAGGATGATACAGCTGTCCTAATGGCATTAAGGCTAAAATTAAAATCATGCATCTTTCACTCTGTTGCAGTCCCAGAAGGAAAATGCATTAAATTGCTTCAGTGCTTACACTTTTGAATTTGCCCGGTGTTTTGTTTTATACTGCTCCACTACCATATCTGTAACAAATCTGAAAAATATGAAAGGTTTAAATCACAGTTCCTCATAAATGTGTAATAGTTTCAGCCTGAATCTATTCCCTTGTAGCATTTCTATACAAATATTTCCTTGAATATCCATTATTTCATGCTACAGAATTATTTAAAAAATGATTTGGGAGAATTTCTGGTTTGATGCTTTTTGAAGAAAAGGAAAATGTGATTTTCAAGTAGAAATGTTCCTCTTTAAAAATGTATGCTTAAATAGGGCTGCTATTTATTTCTTGATGTCATAAGAAAGAGAACAAATACCGTGCAGGTATAGACAAATTTGACAAATTATAGCCGAAAAGTTAAAGCAATTGCTACATGTTCAGCTGAAGCTGCTATTTAATTTTCTACAATAGCGTTATTCAGAAACACAGGGCTTTTATTTTCATAGTAATGATATTTATATAACAGTGCTTTTCATCAAGTGAACCTATAGTTTTTTCACGATAGAAAATCTACGGCACAGAAGAGGCAAAAAGATTCATCAGAAAACATATAGGTCAGTGAGAGCTTCGAGGATAGAATTCAGGTCTTCAGTCTGCGGCCCAGTGTCCTACTTACCCCATCACACCACCTCCTCAGGTTAATAATAGCTAATACCATGGATTTACAAACTAATTCTCACAGACGCTTCTATACAATAAGCAGGTATCAACCCCATTTTACAGAGAAGAAAACACAAAGTACTCTAAATATCTTGTATTTAGTACTCTAAATACCTTGTGCAATCCCATTACTACTATATTCATACCCAGTGTAAATTCAGATAAAGAGATGCACAGCATTTTTGCCAAACCACTCTGAATTCTGAACTACAGATATCAGAGACTTGTCTAAGGCCAGAGAGTAAGTGTGTAGCATGATGGAATGAAAATGGAGGGGTGCTTAGTTCATACTCTATGCCTAACCCATCTCTTCATCTGCATAACATCAGTTCCTTAAAATAACACAGGATATTGGATCAAGACACAGAATCAAGTAAAACAGCATCAGAAAAATCTCTAAATTTCTATTCCCATCTTTATAACATGCAGCTTTAAGTAAAAGCTTCCAAAAACAAATTTTTGGCACTCTATTTCTTTGCATTGGCATATTTCATTCTCTCCTTCTGTGTTCAGATTGCACAAGAGTACAAAAAAGATAACTAACTTTTATTATGGGTTTTGAATATTGCTTCAGGTCCTCCCAAATGTTCACATTACCGATGTATAAAATTGTATAAAATGAATTGCTGCATGTTCCCTAGAAACAAGACATTAACAGATCACACTGAAATTCTGCGAATTTCTGGGGACCTTGATAAATCAGGCTCATAAAACTTCTATAAATGCTTAGGCCCAGCTACATTTGACAACAAACTTAAACTAAACGTTTCATCGGTATAGATTACTGGAAGAATTTTATACTTTAAAACCAAATCTGAGACATCCTGATGATCATTTGAACACTGATTCGTGTACTCAGAACTAGACTTATACTGTTCTCACTTGAAGCAACGTTCATCAGAACTGGATAGGCACAGACATTTCATGCAGGCTGCCAGGAGGAGGGAGAGGGGGAAAGTGATTCACGCTTAAAAAAAAAAAAAAACATAGAAAAACCTGGAAGCAATAATTCAGAATAAGATTAGCTCCTATTTTCCCAGACTAGTTACTTTCCACCATTAATAATCCTGCCCCATTTAAACTTCAAAATACCCAAAGTAATTAAGCTATGTCGTGCTTACCAATTTAGAGAGGCACTTGGGAGTAATATGCATGTTAATCAGGAACATTAACTGCCAGACTGTATGAATTCTACTTCTCATTACTCAATCTTTATTATTGTTATTTAGAACTGGTTTTCAGTTTTGGGAGAAAACCTCCCCCCTTCAAACAAATTCATCTCTGAGAATATTTATTCTCAGCTATAATACCCATTTGTTTTAGGGACGTGATGAATCCTTCCATAATCACCAGTCATTAAATAGCTTCTTGCTATCAGGGAACAAATAAAGATGCAGGACATCATAATTCCAATTGCTTAGCAACACCTCTTCTAACATCATGTTTTGACAAGTGGTTGGAGCCTTTGCTAGCAGGAAGGAGTTGCTGCAGCACAAGGACTGTCAGAGTCAAGAATCAGCTCTACCTTTCTTGACGGCTAGCTTTGTTCTTCTTAAAATCAGAAGAATTTCCATGCAAGTGAAATCCTCATTTCTATTCACAGAAAAGTTAGATGAAGCATACAACTTATTTTGAAACCTTCCTCACTATAGGCTCAGTCTAGCAAGGTACAAGGTAAAGAAAAATTACAAGCAGTTTTAATCATGCCAGATCTATCACAATATAGCAACTGGGGTCAAAATGCACCAGACAGACTGTAAAAATCTTACCTTATTTGAGATCAACAGAGTTCTTGAGCTGAGTCTCTTTTATTCTATAGATCTTACTACTGAAAACTTTGGGCCATGAAAACAAGAGCAAAAACATCATGTAGGCCTTAAACACACACATGAGATTATCCAGTGCATTCTCACCCCATACAACGAAGGTTCACAATGACTGCGGTGAAAGAGATACTCCCATTTTTAACCTCTAGTAAGTATTCTGGCAAGAAGCAACCACTCAAGTTTTTAGTAAAGATCATCTGTTATTTCTTTCTTTAAAGTATCTTCACCCACCTTTATGGTATTTCAGAAGGCTGACATTTAGTCCATAAAAAAAAAAAAAATCAAATAATTCTGTCTCATTATCAAAAAGATACCAGAAGTTTAAATACATGAATACCATTCATTATGTAATGTAGCTTTGGACTACCTTTCAATTTTGAAGGTTGAGAACATAGCATTTTATCAGGAAGGTTAGTGTTTTAATTTAGATAACAAATTGTGGCATTGTCTAGTAAGCCATGATTTATTAAAATGCACGTACAGTTTTAGTATTCAATCTGTTAACAAATCAAATCTTACCTAGGGATTCATCCCATCTGTGCATCTTACTTCTAGGTATACACATACCTACACAGGCCCTTACAGATGCTTCTTCTTTCCACTATACAATCAATACTATTTACATACATAATAATTCAAAGAGTTAGTTCAATATAGCTTAATTTTAAACAGTTTAACAATACATCTGGCTCAAAAAAAAAAAAACAACCTTTCTCTTCTATTAGAACTCAGTTCTGTATTGCTCTCAACAATGCACAAATGCCACATTTTTTATTTAAAAAAAATTAAAAGTCACCTTTCAAAAGCTGATTCAGGTCCATGGCATCATGCAAGACTTTTTGGCTATATCTGCGATCAAACTCGGAATCTAAAGAAAAAAAAATACATATATAAGATTGGATTTGCCAGCCTCATAGTTTATAAAACTTATGTTGTACTTAAATTCTTCAAAATTACCATATAATTCTTGGCTCACATTTTCTTGTCTTTTTACTTTTAATTTCTTATCATTTGAAGCTGCAAGTTCAAAAGACTGGATAGGACTGATGTCTGGAGTTGACAGAGGTGTTACATCAGTCACCGTGTCTTCAGACTCTTCCAAGTAGTCACCGACCTTTGGTTTTCCTTCTGCTAATTTTATTGCTGACTTGAATTTTTGTTTTGGAGACAGAAGAGCCACGCTACAAGCATTCCTCTTCGAGGAAGAATGCGATGAATCTGACAAACAGCTATCAGAATCTGTATCAGAGCAATCTGTATCTGAGCTTGAGGATGAGGACGAGGAGGACGAAGAGGAGGAGGAAGAACTGATATTAGTGTATTTTTTGCTAGCCTTTTTTACGTTATTTGACTGCTTAGCTGACTTTGGTCTAACCTTCTGTTTTTTGCCATCATCACTACTATCTTCTTCATCTGTATAATAGTCTTCTTCACCTTCTTTAACTATTTTGGGGATTCCAGCAAGAACATTTTCCTGTGTTCCCCTACTTGCTGCAGATGTTGTTCCAGATGTACCTGCATCCTCTGAAACTGGAGAAAGTGACAAAGATGAAGCATCCCCAGGATGGTCTGTGCTGTTTTCTAGGGACTGATCTTTCTGCAAATCTTCCTGCTTCTCTTCACTTTCCTCCTCACAACAGTTTGCATCCTTTGAATTAGCAATCAAACCAGGGTCTGAAAGAACTATCTTTGTACTTCCTTTCTCTATACATTCACCGTTTTCTTCACTTTTCTTTTTCTCTTCCTCAAAATCACTGTCAAAGAAAGCATGATCCACTTCACCATCTGATACATCTTCAAACCGGTCCATACTGAAATACCAAGAGCTGCCTGCAACCATCAGAAAAGGTTTCCAAAGGTTAGCATAAGAACAGATGCAAGTACACTTTTAGTATAATAGTTCTGTCCTTTATTCTTTTAGCTCTAGTAATTTATAATTCTGCTGTTAATTATGTTACATAGCCAGGGTCAACAACCCCATAGTTATGTCTTATAATGAAATTTGGTGCCACTTTTTCATACACAGCTTACCTGTTTCTATTAAGCCAGTAAGCATTACTTCAAGCCGACAAAAACCATTATGATTTCAAGACTTTCATCCCCAAGGAAATTAGTCAAACATTTTTGGTGGCTACAGAGCTTTAACTACAACAAACATGTAATTGAAGTGTCTGATTTTTGTCCCTTTAAGCTAGAGCCTCTTTATGTTATTACTTCGGGTTTCATTTTAGAAACCTTGGTTCTGTGTGGTGGTCATCACCTTAGCTGACACAGCGGTCCAAACTGTGGACTTTCAGAACTAAAAGTAGGTGCAATTTCAATTTACATCACAGATCCACGGCCCCCTAGGTTAAACCGTAATAGATGTGGGGTGCGTCAGTGTTAATGTTTTAGTTTGGATCAGGAGCCTGCTTTTCTTGGCAGTCCTTCCTCTGTAACACGCTGTGTAGTATAGTAAGCAAACTTGATTCCTTTCAGATGAAACTAACCTTTAAAGTGTGCTCTGGGCACAAAACTAGTGCGCTTGAACCAGTAGTTACCGTTCACTCCATGGGACCAGATAACAGCTAGTCCAAACAAAAAAAACCCAAATGCATATAGTGCAGATATCAGGTCCTCAGTGCTGGTACGCTCTACAGATCTGCTCCTGTTGTGTCATACTTCTTGCAGAAACACATGCTGTTAGATCCTATGTGAATTATGCATGTGGTAGGGGGGATATGACAGTTTCCACTCATTATTGGGATATATACAGAATTAGAAGGAAAAAAATACAACCAAACAAATAGCCAGTAACACGGACCACTCTTCCCAGCTAGCTAGAAGCACTTTTTTCCTACTATTTACCACAGATTATATATATATTTTTTAAGACGCAACTAATAAATACATAAAATTCTTTAGACCCGAGGAAACCAAGAACAAAGACAGTAGAAGCAACTGTGCAAGGCAGGAGAACCAGAATATTTTAAGAGATGGTCTCCCTTAAACCACATACGATTTGTTGCCACGGCAAACAAAGGTGAAAAAGGAATTCCTAAGCTTGCTTTGAAACTGCAAGACTATTCCCAAGAAAGCTTCTAGCTAAAATTATTTCAAAATACAAAATTTTCAAAGGTCAATGTCATTCTGTTATCTTGCCACTTCTCAAATACCGCTCAGCTTCAGGGATTTGAAATATGCACCCCAAACACAAAAAGGACAGTATAAAAGCAGAAGGTGTGGGATCTACTGTGGTTTTAAAATTCATGAAGCTAAAGAACTGAAGAGACTTAGTAAGGTTGGATGTTGTATAAACCTGAAAACATTATTAAAAAAGAAGCAGAGGTCAACTTTGGTGGCCTAAGAGAAACTTTTTAAAGCACGTAACTCCTCCAAGAACATCAGAACAAAGGAATAAAACACTTAGGAACTCTTAACTTGAAATACTACATGGAGTTTGGAAATTTTTCATATGCATGTCACTTGCTGTGATCCCTGGCTTCAGGCAAGCTTGCATAGTCTGCGATGCCCAACTGTCACACGATTTCCTGGAAATTTTCCTAGAGCAGCTTCCTAAAAGGACAATGCATCTTAAAATATCAAAATATACATATTAGAAAAAGAATCGGAAGAGAGTAACACAACGTTGTTTAATTATGACTGATTGGTAGAAGTGGGCATGGGGCATGTTTCACTTGTCTCAAGCACATAGATTCGATCTACGGTTAGCACTGTTGTGCATATAGGAGTGTAAGGGGACAAGGCAAAACCAGGTTTGCGGGTGGAGGTAAACTAACTAGTACAGATTGAAATACAAATTTTGTTGTGTAAGCTATTATTTGTTTCTGTAATGCTGCCCAGTTCAGCAAGTGAAACTGAACTAACAGTATCTCTTCGGCTACTATATAATAAGTGGTTGTGCCAGGACTTCTCAGCTGTTTCTTTGCTGAACACAATCTCTCAAATGAGGAAGGGATTTAACTCAAGACAGTGGCAAGAAGGTAGAGAAGAGGTGACAAAAGGTGACAGAAGATAGCAAGGGCCCACACGCTCCCTCCCGCCATCAGCACCGGCCAAGGAGCACACATCTTCCCACTCTGCATGACTTACAAGTAGCTGCACCACCCGTTTTCCACGAAGCCTGAGCCACAACCACCACACAACAGCCCCCGTTACCAGCAGAAACGCAGTTCAGCAGCCTTGCAGTGCCTAAGGAGCGGCAGCCGTAACACCAGTCCGTTCACTGCCAAACGCTCCTTCCACTTTCTGGCACAACCCCCTAACTACTTCAGCCTTCTTCTTAATGGGAAACAGACGCGCTACGTTGGTCCACTTCTCTCACTGACACACTTCATCATTTCCAAACTAACCTTTAATTAATTTTGTTGTTTCTGTTAAAAGCAAACAAGAGGAAACAGGAAGAGATGGTATTTTTTGTTCCTGTTCCTCTCATGCAGCTAGAAAGTCTTTAAGGGAGCTGGAATCCACCTAGCAGCAACAATACGGAATAAGCAATTTTGCTGATAAACCATACCGAATTTAACAAATAAGCTGTGCACACCCCCCCCTTTATATGCAGTGCAGGATGTAATCTTATTTCTGTGAGAAGCACAGAGTTCTGCTGAGGGAATGCTCCTTGAAACACAGAATCAACAAGTGAAATTCTGAAATCCGAAGAAAGCTGTCATCAGGATCAAACACTTATCATTAACTGTTAATTCTAATGACCATCATATTTATTTCTGATAGATGTATGCTTTCTGTGGCTTTCTGTCACGAAACCCTCTATCAGAAGCAATAATAAGGCACCTTCTGGTTTAAGGTTATCAATTTCCCTTTTTAAGTATAATTGGTACTTGATCTGGAAGGAACTAACAAAGCCAGCAACCTTCTCCCAGCCTGCACGATCACTGCTTCCACAGACACCCCTCCTTTCAGCTGGAAATTTCCAGCTTTTCAGCTTTCCCAGCTTTTTTCATCCTCCCAATCTCAGACAGCAGAAGGCAGCGTTTGAGAGCTAAGGGGCTGGAAGATTGAAGTGTTTTAATTAAAGTTTTATGCTGTCGGTGGCAGATATTGTTTAGGATGTTCCAAAACCCTCTGGCTCTACTCATTGTTGCCCCTCTGTCAGGGATCCTAACCCCTCATTGATGCTGACTGCCAAATTGTATGGTGAACCTGGAGAGGGTGAAAACACTAAACACATCATCTGACTACCATTTTCAGAACGAGAATCAGTAAACAAGTTACCATGTAAAAGCATGCTAATTCAAAGCTGGCCCTTCCCCTCCTTCTCCCGCCCTTCCTCCTTCATTTTTGGCTGACACTTAAGAAGTGAACAAATTTGAAAGTGTCTAGAAGAGAGCAATAACATTTCTAAGAAGATTAGAAAAGTACAACTTATGACAGTTGGTTTGGCTTAAAAGAGAAAAAGCACAGGAAAATGTGTTAAAGTCTTAAAACGTGTAAACCAGACTAAACTAAAATTTAGTTTGTTCTCAGATACAATCAACAGTGGTTGAGACCAACTAGTGCAGCTGCTTCCAGCCATGTGCCAAGCCATGCATACCCAGCCCTGCTTACCTCCTCTTTAATTAAAGGTTTCATTTTCGCTACTGAGAACAACACAGCACGCAAAGGAGGAGGAATCTCTCTCAGGAAACTATCTCCCTTGAGGGAATCCCCCACTGAAGGAAACAACCTGACTGTTTGGTAGATCTAATTTTTGAAGGTCAGACCACAAAACCTGCTACAGCACACCACATGCTCTCCAAACCAGGGTACCATTTTCTCTCCTCACCTTCCTACCATACTTTCTCTGATCCAAACCAAGAGGTTCACGACCAACCAGCAAAACTGAAGACCTCAATCCCAGCCTAGAATAAACCCCAGCACTACAAATCTAAGCTCTGCTCCTCCACACACTCACACATCCTGCACTGGACCCGCTCCTACATGCGGAGATAGAGGGGCAGGCTGAGGCACAGGCAGGATCCACTGCAAAGCACCACAGAGCAGACAGGAGCTGGAATCAGAATCACAGAAATACTGAGGTTGGGAGGGACCCTCTGGGGGTTAGCCAGTCCAGTCCCCTCCTTAAAGCTGGGTCACGTTTTGCTCAGGGCCTCGTCCGAACAAATTTTCAAAAAACTCCGAGGATGAACACTTCATGTCTTCTGTGGGCATCTGTTCCGGTGCACAATGACACTCGTGATTTTTTTTTCCACTTTAACCACAATTCCCCATGTCACATCATGCAATTGTTACCACCTACCCTTTCATGGTGCAGCTCCAAAAAAATACACAGGCAACTGCTGCTGATCAACCAGATAAACATAACCCCCGGGCACGAATCCCTCTGCTCAGATCACAAACTACAGGCAAGCACCTCCTGCTGATGCACGACACGCTGCTGGAGGCGAGACAGGGGAACTCCTGCACCAGAACCGAGCAATCCGAACGGGCTGGGGAACCGCCGCTCGGCCCTCACGTACCAGATCTGACAGGACCGACCCCAGGCTCAAACCAGAGCTACCGTGTTTTCTGCTGGACCTGGAGCGACCTGTCCAGCTGATTCTCAGCTGGCCCTACGGTGCCTCTCCCTGTCTTTTTCTCTCTCCTAGCTAGGAAGATGCAGGACGAAAGACCAGCTACCTCAAATCTGTGGGGTGAATCCACCCAGCCATTGCTGCCACCCCCCTTTTTTCCCCCTTGGCCTGGTTTTCTCTGCTGTATACTTAAAGGAAAAAAAGTTTTCTCTGTAGTCTGTACCATATAGTCTATTAATTGTCAAACCTATGCCAGGTCAGCCCTCACAAAAGCAATTCTGACCATCTCCAAACAGAGGCAGGCCCACTGGAGATGCTCCACAAATACTTTGAAACCTTTTAAAAGGATCCCAGCAGAAAGTCCCGAGTCCCCTGCCTATCCCAAGCAAGGATTCAGTTCAGCAAGGGGGCACTAAAACCTCCTGGAACAGAGTCAGTTATCATCACCTGTTAGAGCAAATGAAAGCACATGACCCCCACAGAGCACTAGATGACTGCAGGGCAAAGGCCTTGAAGTTGATGTACAAGGAGGAAAACGAAAAAAATAAAAACAAAAAGTACTTCCACTTGATCCAAAAACAAGCCATTCCCCTACTATGAAAAGCCAAAATATATTATGCTGAGGGATGTGGACCTGTAGCTCCATGACTTCACTGACACACACTCTCTCTCCCTCTAAATGTTTCTGTTCTTCAGCAAAGGTCACTTTGTCATGTTCCCATCAAACAAAAGGAGTGCAGATGACTGAGGAGGCCACAGTTCTGGTGCAAAGGTCTCCCTGTAGCTCTCCTAGAGGCCAAAGAACACTTGGGATTGTAAAGGAAAGACACCAGGCCTAGCCACAATGATGTGCTTGCTGAGGATCCGAGCGTGAAGGCAAGGATTTTTTTTTTTTTTTTTTTAAGCGTATCCCAGCAAGTATTGTGGGATGTGGTTGGTTTAGTTTTGCTCCTTAATAAAAACCTCATTCTCATGAGTGGAAAGGCTGGGTTGGAGGCCACTCCACAAGCAGAAGCGATGCCACCCACGGCCAAGTCCCGTGAGCCGACTGCCACACGGTGCTCCCCCTGCCTGGAAGGGTCCCTCCGGCTGTCTCGGGGACCAGAAGGCAGCAAGAGTCTAGGGGGAAACTGGCCATCGGCACCGACCCTTCCCAGAAGTCGCCGACAGACACAGCATTTCTATTGCACACTTTGGACAGCAGCTGAACAGTTCCCGGAAGCAACCTTATCTGGATACAGGTACGGAGAGCCGAGAAAAGGACAGACTATGGCCATGTATTGAGGGTGAAGAGCAAGGTAAAAGGAAACTGAGCTTTTCTACTTCTGCTGTCCTGGCGCAAATCTACGAGGAGTGTTTCTGCTTCATACCAAGATTTAAGTACTGGGGCAACATGCATCCAGCCAGGATATCCACAGCTGAAGGTGGGGAATCTTGCCCTGCAGTCCACAACAGCTTGCAAGACAACGGAAAACAATTCCTCCTTTAAAGCAAAACTTGAGCATAACCACCACAAAAAGGCTGGGGTTACATGTGCCATCATCCCGGTGCACCAGTCTGGGGGCTACCTGTGCGTGCCTTCCTTTAGCTGCAAGCACACCCCTCAGACATCAGGTCCTTCGGGACGTGCCAGCACTAACCCCAGCAGCTGCTGTAGGGCGCTGGGCACTGGGTTCCACGTGACAGTGGAGATGCCACCTCCCCGCTCCATGGAAGCAGCGCTTCTCTGTTGATCAACTGCCTCAGAGAGTATAGTGCAAAGGTGGCCCACACCTCACTAAGGACTTCTTCATGCACCTTCAAGCCACCACTGATCATTCCCCGTTGGAAGTGCTACATAAAGGCATAAAACTCCTCTTTCAACACAGGTCAAAAGTAAATGAGAAAACTCTTTCACCAATATTTGTGCAATAACTTCCCTATTATCCTCACCTTGTAACAAACCCACTGTGTCCATTCTGTGCTCCTGCCTCATTCGTTGCAAACCGTAGAGGTAAATACCAAAAATGCTTAGAATCTACAGATGCCCATCTGCCATGGTCGGGAGCCAGAGCTCAGAAATAAAGCCCTAATAGAGGTCAAGAGCACTGACACTTCCATCCAAGTGCGGACCATCCATATCATGCACATGTCGTTTAACCCAGCATTTTCTGGACTTGCCCTCTGTGCTGGTCCCTGAAATAGATGGTGGGACCAAAAGGAAGCAACAAATTTTACAAACTATTGACAGAGTTCAGCAACTGGTAAGTCACAACGCACTCCAGAATACCAGAAGTCTGCCCATGCTTCTAACGTTACAGATTTAGTGTGCTTAGTGACCTGGCCGCACAAACAGCCATGTCACCAGCACTTCCCTGAACGCTCTGCATAGACGTGCTTCCACACGGATCAGTTAGATGCAAGTTTTGTGCCTGCGAGGTGATACGTGTTATCACGGTTTGGGAAATACCCACACATTTTTAAAGAGATGCTGATCACATTCTCCACAGCCACTGAAGATGAGATGTAATTCATGCCTCTTCGGTGAGGATGTTTTACCCAAGAGGAAGAAGCACTGACCGGTACAGGTGAGCAAGGGGAAGCACATCAGTACGGACACTAAACTGGCACACAAAGAACAGCTTAAACAACTATCACCCAGTCCAAACATATGTACTTTGCCTCAGAATGTATGTAGGGGCAAATGAGGCAATGGCCTCTCGAGATCCTCTCTTGCATTATATTTTTATGACTTGTTCATTTCTTCAGATGAGGATTACTAAAAAGCTTTAAAAAGAAGCTCTGTGGAAGGACTGAAGTACCTCCGTTATCGTAACGGCCTGCCTGTCTCCCATGAATCTGAGCAGATACCCAGGTTCACTTAGAAGCTGGCTCACTTTGAGACTAACCTCTCCGCTCCAGGTACATTACCTGGTCAGCCAGCTCCTGACTGGGTAGACTTCAAAAAGCTTGCAGATGCTCCTGCCACCTAGGCCACTGAAGACGATATGCCATCTATCCTGCAACTTTTGAAAGACTCCTTGAAGAAGTACCTGTATGTGTTGCTGGGTCAAGTCTCTAAAGGGATCGGCCAACTTCACTTTCAAAACCTCAACAAACTGCATTCCTGATGGCCCTCTGAACCCTTGCGAGTCTTACAGAGAAACATGGGATCCTCTGAATACCCTTTTAACCATGGGAAAGCACAAAACCAAGCCAAAACAAAAACCCCATGAGGTCAGAAAAGCTCTAAGCCCTCCCCCCCCCACGAAAAGGAAAAGAATGTCCCCAGATTCCTTGTTGTCTCCTTTTCTGTGTTCTCCATTTCACACCATTACAAAGAATATATAGGCTGAGAAAATACAAAGGAACAATGTATGCACAACAAAACAACTAAGAAAAAGCAGAGGGAGAGCTCAAAGCATTCCAAAAAGCTGAGTCCTAAGTTTTGGAAACTGATTATTTTATGAACCAATTCTTAAACTAACACCTGGTGATTAATTTTCTAGTAATGATGACTTCAAACAGCTTCTCCGAAGAATTTCACTTTTTGTGCTACTTCGTTCTCCCTCCGTTGACAACTCCAGTGATGAGTCGCTACCAAGAAGCTTCCTATTCAGGAGAAAGAGATCAACTATTTTTTCCACAGAAGCAATAATGCACACAACACACTTGATGCTCTATATCGAACACCTCATAACAGACAAGTGCAGAGGCCCAACATAAGTTTAGCACCGCTATTTCTGTTATAATCATTCCAACCCACATAGTTTTCTTGCCATGTTTCCATGAATGTTGCAAATTCTATCCACAGGATTTATAAGTATACAAATGTCCAAATGCAAACACTAGATACTTCTTATATGTTTTACAGTAAGAATGAACAAATGTAAACATTTGCATGCCATAATAAAACCAGCTTCTAAAAAATTGTGTTCAAGAGAACCATAAGGGAAAAACTTCAGCAAGGCATAAAAGTTACTTTAAATTATGTTATTCAATAAGACATACTAAACCATATTTTAAAAAGTTGGTTTTCTTAATATGCTGTGAAAACTCCAGAACAAATGGGGCTTCACAAGCATGATGTACATTGCTGTTTGTTATATCATCTCACTGAGACATTCTGGAATGGATTCAGTATTCTGCTTTACTGCAGGGGCTGCACAAATAATAGGCAGGAAAAGTCCAGGATTTACAGTTCCCTCTTTTGTGATTTCCATACAAATCCATACGCACCCAAGAGATTTGGTGGTTGGTTACTTCTCCAAACTACAGCCCCATCCTGGGACACAGCAGTGAATAATGCAGCCCTGGGCAGGGCAGGAGGAGCTACAACACCATCGTCCCGAGGAAACAGCAAAGATGCTGCTATTGCAATGATTTACCATGCTCAAGGCGATCTGTTTACAGCAATCGCTTCAGTTGACTTAATTCCTGCCAAATAAACCCAACCACCGGCTGCTTCACAGGCACACTTTATAAAGTACTTCACTCAATTCTACTCAAGCACCCCCTGAACACCCCTCGCAGCCTGGTGACGCCAAGGATGGAGCACACCACACAGCAACTCGCTCCCGAAGGCGGCGCCAGCAAGGGCCGGTGCTGGGTGCCGTGCCTGGGGAGAAAGTCTCCCACCTCCTTCCCAGCCTCCTTGAGGAGCAAGGAGGGCAGGCACAGCGCAGACACACGGTACAAAATGCATTTCACGGCGGCATGACTAAACTCTGGTGGATGAACACCACCAAATATAGCGCGCGACATACTCGAGGGACACCTACATACGTGTCACTCAGGCAGCAACCCAAGTAGTCAGGCAGTAATAAAGAAATGCGTTTCCCACCTTGTCTGGGCCGGCATATGAAGGCAAAAATTACCAGAGGCGGGGCAGGGAAATGCTATTACCTCCTCCCGCCACCCCCAACCGCTGCACACCCGCTCTCCGGGCACCTTCCGTGGGGAGGAGGCAGCGGCGACCCCCGGGACGGAGCACCGGAGGCCCCGCCGCCGCCACACCGGGCCGGCAGCCTTCGGGAAGCAACCGCCGCCTCCCCCCCGGCTTTGTTATGGTAACCGCGCGGGCAGCCGGGGCGGATACTCACACGCACGGGCGGAGAGAGGAGGGGAAAGGGGGGAACCGCGCAGCGCTGCGGCCGCCGTCTCGATGCGAGGCTCCTACGCAGCCCGGGCCGGCCCCCTCGCGTCGCCGGGCGGGGAGAGGCGGTGCCTTGAGGGNGATGGCGCCACGAGTTAAGGTGACGGTACTCAGGATGAGAGCAGTGGGGCCTCAGACCGAGGTGATGGGGCCCCATGGTGAGGTAACGGGGTCCCAGCTTGAGGTAACGGGGTCCCAGCTTGAGGCAATGGTGCCTCAGGCTGAGGCGATGGGGCTTCAGGTGGAGGTGATGCAGCCACATGATGAGGTGGTGGTGCCTTGGGATAAGGTGATGGTCCCTGTGCTGAGGTGACGGGGCTTCTGGTTGAGGTGGGGGTGCCCAAAGGTTGAGGTGCCGGCACTCCGTACTGAGGTGATGGTGCCCCAGGTTGAGGTTATGAGGTCCCATGTTAAGGTGATGTTCTTCTATGTTAAAGGAGAGAGCTTTGAGAAGAGCATATGGAAATGCCTGTTTCTAACAGAACACGCCCCTCCCTCGAGATTCACACGGATCTCCACATCCTTGAATCCCAGGATAATTATTGCAGCTACGTGGATGAAGCCTTCAGGCAGAGTTTCATTACTTCTGGCACTAATTATAGGAGTAGCAACTACCACTGATCTGCCACTGTAAGTGCTAGTGTCCTGTGTAAGGGTGGGAAAGATTCCAGCTCTTTTGAGGTGGTCATTGGCAATAGCAGACCGTGGCATTTCTTTAATAGTAGTAATGTAACTTTTTAAGAAAGTAGGAAAGAACCATGTGAAAAGAAAGACTACCTGATTACTGATTCACACACTGAAAACTAAAAAATTCAACTTTACTTTGGTCCCATTATGCATTATGAAAAAGATGCAATGACATGATCTTTTTTTTTTTTTTTGAGCGTATTGAATTTTGAGTTGAATCAGCTTGTGCAGCCAAGACAACTGTTGTGTATATGGCCCTATTTCATTTGGCACATGAACATACACACACAGAGCCACATATGTGTGTATGTATCTATGCATATATATACACACATTTTAAAATACGTATAGTGAATGTGGCAAAATAGTCCAAGAAAAGAAAGAAAATCTCTTGATTAACACAACTGAACGCCCCTGCGTTAACCAGATTCTATTCCTACTGCTACATGGTGTTTAATGGAGGTTCTTCAACTTACTTAAACTTTTCATATTTGGTAATGTGTTTCATTCTCATTTTTCTGGAACCTTACTCAACTCACTGTTGAAATGCTGAATAATCACAACTGCAGTTGAAATCAATGGAAGCTGTATTTGGAAAACATCAAGTGCTACAGAACACTAAGCATTCCAAAAATGTTATCTCAAGTACCTCACATTACACATTAAATAGTACATTTGCCCTCCATTTTTCCTGTGCATGAGGTTCCTATCTGCAAATAGGCAAAATACAATACTCTTGTCTCAAAAAGGTATAATGAGAATAAATCAGTTAATATTTGTAAAGTGCTCAGTCTAACTTACATATTCTGCAGAAATTCAGGCAACAAAATAAATAGTTCTCTTCATGTGAGAGCAGTTCAACTAATTTTCAGTAAAGGAGAAATGGGGCCCGAAGGAAAGATGGTACATTATAATAGTTAAGTTGCCAACCTTTACAGCAACGTGATTTGAGCCAGAAAGGCCCACAAAACAGTAAGTAAATGCAAAAAAGCCTTAATTAAGCTTGTCTAAACATTTTGAAGGTGCAAATTTATAAAAGTTAAAAGTTTGCAGTACTGTGAAAGCGAAAGTTGCAAGACCATCAGTTTAAGGACAGACACAAAATTGTGTTCAGAACACTGGGGCTTGGTGCAGGGTATGTTACAAACAACTTAATTACACTCCTTCCTCAAAGGAAAAAAGTGAAGATGCTGACTCTTCCCCAAAGTCAGACATAATTTCTGTTTTAAAATTAGATTTAAAAAGTCTTCTCTTTGTAGGAAAGATATTTGCTATCATGATTGAATAAGGTAGAGTTTGAATAGCTTATCTCACAAACTAATTCCACGATGGAGGAAATAGTTATAGAAAGATAATAATGTAATCCCCCAGTCCAAGAAAATCACTTCTGAAGTCCTTCTGTATTGTACAGAAAAGTATTTTTTAAAGTACAAAAGGGGAAATTCAAATAACACTGAGTTAAACTTGAAAATTGCTACTGACTTGAGTGGAGATAGGACATCATCTAAAATATTAGGAATTGTATGTCAGGTTGGAAAGTCATAGAATCTTACTAAAATCTAAAAGAAAAAAAAATAAAAGCTCCCTCTAGCTCTATGGATATACACTTGAAATGATTTAGATATATCTAATTCAGGGTATGATATGTAAATCCTAACTAAAATTGGTAGGCTTACTCATTCAGACAAGAACTGTTTTTGTGCGTAAGCACTGCAGGACTAAATCTTCATTGTAGTTAGGTTTATTTTTTATCTTCCTCTCCACTTCTGAGAATTAATACTCTAATGAGAAAATAATCTCTGTTTACACAGAACTAACAACATTACATGCTCTGCTTCAGGTTAATTTAAAAATTTAATTCCCTTAAGTAGTTTTGACAGAGGCCAAGGCAGTTTCCTGAATGCATTTGCAGTAGAAGGCCTCTACACACTCTGTCTTGTCTCTGGTGTGGATCTTTCTTAAGATCCCAGAATAGATGTTGAACTCAGTCCAGAGCCTCATATTTTCTGAACTCTGAGGAATTAAGTGCATGCTGGGAGTTGGATATCTCTGCTTTTTGTTTTCTACCTGGTGAGAATAAAATAACATTATAGGAAACCTTCTGGCATGTTGGGCCTTCTCCAAAAACTCTTTGGGACTCTGCAAGAATCTCTCTGTTGGTCTTAACGATCAGAGATGCTGAAAGAACCTTGTACCCCAAGACCTTCGATGAAACATCAGGATGTTTTGGCACACGGTGGTTTGCATGGGAATCGACTGTCATCGCAATAGTATTTTCACTTTCTGTATATGATGATTTTCACCTTTAATCACATTAGACACATTCCTTAAGTAATCAGTTTTGGACACTGTGGATGGTCTGAGCTAGTGCTTAAATGAGCTTTGTGCAATTTAATATCCACTAAATAGAATAAACTGTATAATAAAACTATATTTAAGCTACTGTAAAGGACTTTGGATTGGATTATGGAGCAGAGTCTCTTTTGGTCAGTAACTGAAATGGGAGCTGAAATTGCTACAAAACTACTTCAGTAGTTTGGGAGGAAATAGATTTCTGCGCAAACCTCTAACAGAAAAAGCAATGGAGACATACAATCTGGTATACAAGGCAGGCTGTCCTGTGGGTTAGGTTAGAACTAGCTTAGAAAATACTGTGTATTGTCCGTGTTTCCATTACAGTTCTGCACCATAAACTGAGCCCTAAACCATCTCTAGCGTGCTGAACACCTCCAGAGTAACTGAACATTCCACGCTCCCGGCCTTGGCTTGCTTAGTATTTCAGAAGCGCTGGAAAGTTCAGAGTTTAGTTTTAAAATGGTGCTACTTGTGCTCTTGAGATTATACAGGAATCTAAGCATTCACAAGACCGGGGTCTTGGCATTCACCCTTTCTTTTTCATATGAATTGTATCACTAATCTTACAGAAGTAACTACTGAGTGTGAAGAAATCAAAATGTCTCCAACCTCAGCACCAATACCAGTTGTTTAAAAGAAGGTTCAGGGCTCTTTGACACACCAAGCCCATAACAATAGTGACACTGAAACTGGAAGCGTTCTGCAGTAGTCTCAATACTTCTAAGCACTTCTACGGTGCTTAACTTTCTTAATGGGATATCTCCCCTCAAAATGAAGCCCATGAGTAAATGCTTGTAAATTCACTCTTGCAGAGCCGGCTTCCTGAGGGAAAGCATTGCATTTTACTCCAATGAAGAGATCCAGGCCTCACACTCTGGCAGTGGTTGGTAACTGCTACAACCATGGAAGAAGTCAACAGGAGCTGTAAGCGCACCATCCCTGTGGTGAGGTAGACGAGCATGGCAGAAACATGGCAAAGCTTTTGCCACGGAAGGAATTTTCTTCATCAGATGCCACAAGCAGCTACGAATCACCAGACCAGAGGGCAGGTAGTAGTGGGGCTTCCTTTGGGGTAGAGGAGCTGCTTTGCAGGATCGCTAACGTGTCATTTCAGTCGCTGTTCTATCACCGTTTTATTTCTGAAAGCCAGTTATTCAGGGTCTCTGGCCGACCAAAGGGCTGCTCAGGACGGGGTCCGGACGCCAGAGCCATCCCAGATCAAGGCCTTGCCCTCAGCTCAGGCCAAGGCCTCGGTGCTGCAGCACCACCGGCCAGCCCCCCCAGCTCCGCGGGGCTGCCCACGACAGAGGAGCTGCCGGTAGCTCTCCGTGGGCTCCGGCTCCACACCGGAGCCGGCCCCGACCCCTGCGGGCACCCACCTTCCCCTCGGCGCTCCGGCCTCCCGGCCTGCGCGGGGAGGCGG
>VXAA01003998.1:489424-557311 GCA_013399115.1 Anseranas semipalmata | reverse complement strand
GCCGCCGCTCCGCGCCTGCGGCTGCCGGGGGGAAGTGGCGCCCCCGACCCCCGCCGCGACGCCCTGACCCCCGCACGCCTCCCCGCATCCTCGGCGGCGGCCCCCAGCGGCCGCGGGAGGCTGCCCGCCCTCCCGCCTCGGTCGGGGAAAAGTTGTGCGCGGGGCTGGAGGGCACCGAGGGGAACCGAGACTTTGCTCCGACACGGAGCCTGGGCTTGCGGCTCTGTGCTGTTGGCTGTGTCTCAAATCCTTTGCTGCTCCTGAAGTTTAAATGACACTGGTAAAAGGGGGACGTGCTCAGAGAGCCGGCGCAGCGTTTCTTAAACCCGTGCTCTGAAGTCGGGTGGCGTTAGCCTTATTATAATACTTGTGAGGCAGTGCCAGTGTGTTCTCAAACCAGTTCAGACCTCTATGCAAAGGTAAACAAATCTGTTTTCCGTATCTCTTCTAAACCGTACTAATTTGTTTTTTGAGCTCTTCGTAGCTCACTGTTCAGGAGCGATTTTCAGTTTCTTCTGAATGGTACTGATAGCACGAGGCTTTTGAGTGCTGCTCAAATTAACTTTGTTCCCATCCACTCCCCCCAAGTCAGCAGGCACTCCAGAGCTGATCCTAAACCAGGCCTGAAAAACTACTGCTCGAAATGAGGATCTGCTCGCACTCGCCTCTGCGCTCCGGTAGCAGCGATGTGGTGTTTGACATCGCAGCGGGGACCCCAGTAAGGTGCCCTCGTCTGCTAACCAGTGAGTTGTAGACCTTAGTGGGGTGTTAGCAAGCGAAGTGCTCAGCAGTAGAGAGCACCACCTAAGTGCTATTTCACTTTGATAGTGTCACACGGGATATCTGAGAGCGCTCTGCGAAGAAAAATGGGCATGATTTGTGCCACCTTGGCGTACAGCCTGGCTGTTCCAAAGACACAGTTCGTTATGTTTGGTACATGTATTGTTCTGTCAGCAGCAAGTAAATAACGCTGTCACTTTTGCATTTCTGGAGCTGCGGTTGATGCAGCTGAACTTGCAGAAAGCACAGGGTGTTGACAGGGCAGAGAACCTGTTAGAAATCACTCTGGAGTAGTTGCTTATCTCTCTGTCTTGCCAATCAAGTCAGCTAACGAACTGCAGCAGTGCTTTATTTCTTCATTCCTTGACCTATGGAGGGAAGGAGACTGAGTTTGTGAGTAATAAGTTTTTCCAGGCCTGCATTTAGGGGAAACTGGCAGAACACTATGGTCAGTAGGCAGGATGGTTTGGCCGGGGTTGGTGACTTCAGTGAATAGTACAACTCGCGAAGGTGTGTTCAGAATCCAGTCGTGGCAGTGGGTGTGTGTTATACTGGTTTCGTCTTCAGGGTAGACAATTCTTGTGTGTTTTTGTTTTTAAATCCTCTTTGCCTTGAAGACTCAACATCATACTCAGCTTTTTGAAGGGAGTGGAGAGCAAATGAACAGGAGAAGAGGGAAATTAGAAGATATAATGCAGAAAGTCAGCAAATGATAGGCAGAAGGTACCCGTCCTGTATGTAGCATGTTAAGTGAGTACAGCTAAGGATTGTTCTGCTGTTTTTGTTGTAGCAGTGCGTATTAAGTTCCTAAGGAGTCCTGGTTAGTAAGGGACTGTATGTTTTTGCATTTTACCATTCAACTACCTTACAACTAAAGGAGAAAAAAAATGCATCAGTAATAAAATTCTTCAGATTTGGATGATTAAGTATGTAAGTGATAGTGCTATAGCTCCAGTGACATTTACTTGCTGGCATACTTATCTGAACATCTGGGTGTGGATTAATGTACTTTTAGGAGAACATACTGCATATGTAGTACAAAGAATCTTTCTGTAAACTTAATAACTGAAGTCTCCCCACTGCTGCAATGAGGAGCAGCCTTGCGGATTTGTGAAACAGACAAACAAAGAAAATCAGTTTAATTTGGGAAGCCCAGCATTGAAGGAAAAAAAAAAATGAATTTATCACCTACTCNNNNAAAAAAAACTACTCCCCCCCCCCCCCCCCCCCCCCCCCATGAAAGACATAACGCATAAGCCCACTGAACAGGAATGAAAGTGGAAATGTCCAGAGACAAATGCAGTCATTTCAATTACTGTGCCCTATGTGAACGTTCTTTTTGTGGTCTTACTGCCCGTTTCTTTGTGTTTTTCTCTGCATCCATCCATTGGATTTGTCAGTATAGATGGTGCACACCTGCTCTGCGGGGTCTAGTGTGTGATGTTCGGATTTATTGTAACTCTATGGTATGTGTTGGTTATTTCAGAAAAGAATTGAAATCTTGTATTTGAAAGTCACTGCCAAAGCAGCAGTACCAACTCCAACCGTCTTTCTGGGATTGTTTCTTCACTCTCTCCCTGATCCAGTTAAAATTTGTTGTTTCTTCCCTCCCTGCGCTGTTCTCAAAATTTAACCTGGCTGTATGAAAGGAAGGGACTGTCAAAAAAGGAGTGAGGTATTTTACCCTTTCTGTGCAGAAGCTGTAGTTCCAGGCATCTTACTTAGCTTTCTCATGCCTTCAATTTACATTTTGTTTATACACACACATATATATTTATATTTTTTGACACAAAATGGCTTCAAGGCCCCAAAGCTCCTTGAAGTACTTTATCTGAACATGATTTTGTATATGTTTAGCAATTTTCCTGATTGGTGCTTCAGCAACATGTAGGTGGAGAAAATAATAGTGTCTGTGTAAGCAGCATATATAAGTGTAGGCCATCCACTAAGATTTTTATTTCAAAGTATCTTTTGTACATTTATCTTTGAAAAAATCTTAGGTTAATCTTTTTATTATACATCCTGTTGTGCTTATGCCTCCTTATTATCATTCAGTTGTTACTTTCCCATTTTCATGGGGCCTTATGATGCTGTGTTGTCTCTTCTGGGAGGAAGACTGTGAAGCTGGAATTCCTTCAGTCTTGTCACATCTTTCGTCCTTTAAGAATAGGAAAGAACCCTCTGTTGGTGTAAAACAATTTTTTTTTTGGGGGGGGGGTCTTACAGGTAGAATCTTCTTTTGCATTTGTTATATGTATATGAATTCAAGGCAGAGACGTTCATTTTTCATTCTTTGAATGATTTTCACACTGGGGTTAACATGAGGAAACAGAAAGCATACAGTAATAAATATTTACTCTAGTGGGAGTCAGGCTCAGCTCTTAGAAAGTGAGTGGGAGTGCTCAATCAACTTCAAAGGGACTTGGATTGAGTTCTTTACGCCGTGCTGGAAAAACGGAGTTTTTCGTAAGTTCTCCTTTCTAAAAGCACTTACAGTGGGAGTTTAGTGCTGTTGAATTTCATGAATCTATTCATGCAAGTGAATAACTCAGGTGAGGAAGTGCAATACTGCAAGTTTGGACTTCAGCGATGTGAGTGTATGCCTTTTCTCATTTTGCTTGAACTTGCTTCTAGAGAAGCCATCCTTCCAAATGTGAAGCTTCGCTCTGTCCTTAATATTGTTTGTCCCCTCTGGGACTTGAAAGATGAAGACTTCTGTTGAAGTTGGGTATCTCAGTAAGAACGTTTAAAACCTGCTGAGAGTTGCAAAGAAAGCTTTGCAATTTGCATTTCCACGATGAAGTGCATTTTTGACATAGTCTGTGAGAGCTCTGATCACGAGGTATAGCTGGGCAGTGTTCTAGGTTCTACATAAAGCTTTGTTTTTTTCCCTGTATTCTTTTACAATTTTTATTGGAAAGAGAAGGGAAGAGAGATGTATAGACAAATCATAATTTTAATTGAAATACTTGCAGGAATTGATAATATTGGCAAATAGTTTCTATTTGTACTTAAATAGTAGAAATCTAACGACACCGTGAAGTCATACATTACATTATCAGATATTTTTCAGCACTTTTCAGGAGCTGTTTTAGGACAAGATTATTTGTGGCAGAAGAGGACAGCAAGATGCAGGACAGCAAAAGGGCATGGCAAACCAATAGTACTTCAGTTAAAACGTGTAAGTCCCCAAGGGGATTTTCACTTCTCAAGTGTAGATGTGCTAACACCAAAGATAGCCCTGGAAGGGACTTGTTACATGTCCCCTTTTTAAATTCAAGCTTTTCCTTGCACTGCTGTTAACTTGTGTAGTTGTAGGGGGGAGATGGCTTTGACTTGTGTGCAGAGCTGTGTTAACCATGGCAGTGGGAAGGAGAACGTTTTCCCACATTTCCAGCGTGAGTTGTGCCTTCGCCAAAAAAACTGGCAGGACAGAGTTTTCTTTGCAGCATTGTATTTTGACTCTGATTCAAAGCAAAAACTCTAAATAAGGTGGTTGGTTTATCAACTGCATTTAGTGATGCAAAAACCAAAGATTTGTTTATTAGATTCAGGTGCTGCATTATAAATGCAGATTAAATAAATTATACTCTGTATAGAGAACGATCTACCTGGTCTGCCTTGCAGCAATAACAGAAAAGTAATAAATGTGGATTTGTTGTGTAGGGTTTTGTTTTCAGCAAAAAGGATACACCGATTCTAATGTCCTGTTTTTAGTTTCCTGTGATTGCCAGTGGTTCTGAGTGTTTCTTTAAAACTCAGCTCCTGACATATTTGATTACTCTTGTTCGCTTCATTTTAGTAGCTCTCCATTTTTAGAAATACTTTGCTCTTAATTTTTGGCCACTTAGGGAGACTTGTGACCATGTTTTATGTTCCTAAAGGCTTGTTCCATCACTGAACGTGGATTTTTCCTGAATCTGGCATTAAAGTGAAGATATGGGTAACTCTTTTCTCATTGGGTCAGGTAATCGCCAAAACCTCTGCATTCTGGAAGATAGTACCGTTTTTATTTATACCATAGAAGGGTGAACAGTGAGATTATTGGAAATGGTCTGTGTAGTCTGCTCTTTTCAAGGAACATAAGGGAGGTAGAGGGAAAGAACACGCAGTTTCACTTTCCTTCACTGTTGGACTTTTGCCATCAGACGAAGCTTGTGAAGGTAAGCTAGCAGGAGCCCCAGAAGCTGTAGGAAGTGGAAGGTTTGTCATCTGTGGGCTGCAATTTCAGGCTTCTTGCAAAGCAGTACTTGAGGTAATGAGCAGTTTTGAGCAGCTGTGAGGGAGAAGAGAAACTGCCTAATTCCTTTCAGTCTTGATCTTTTCACCTTAATAAGTCTTAAAATATATTTATTTATTTATTTTCCTCCATTTAAAGCCAAGTGTGTTCTACAGTCCATCTAATTTTCTGGCCCGTTAGGGAATATCTTGAAAGCTCTGATACTGAGTTTTTTTTTGCTGTTACTTCTGCTAGTTGTTACAGTCTTTGCTTGCTACTGTTCTGTTACACTGGTTTTAGCTCCTCTTGGACTTATAACCAAATATTCTGATTTTACTGTCACTTTTTTTAATTCAGTCCTTTCTGCACTGAAAGGAGAGTGTATGTTTAAGTTTCATTTGCTTTCAGCAAAACTCAGAGTATGATACTTTTGTTCCTAGTGTCATCTCTTGTGTAGGCAGGTTAACAGTTTGCTTTTGATGATGCAGGTAAGTTTGCTACTAGGCAAGTCCTGAAATCAAAATAATGAAAAGATATCGCAGCATTGCCTACCAATTTCAGGGACATTTAAAAATTTAAAGTACGTGTTGCACGAGCCTCAAGTGTTCAGTTGAAGTCCCGGGGACAGTTGCAGTTTGGGGCCTGCAAAATGAAACGCTTTTCAGACTCTGACTCAGTTATTTGTCCCATAACTCCTTAGCAGTCAGTAAACTTAGCTTTTCACACTTTTATCCATCATGTGTATTTAGAGATTTCTTGTCCTGTTGTGCCACCCTTTCTGTTTTCTTCCACTGTGTCCTGTGTCATCTTCAGCTCTGCACTGTCATGCTTCATGTTTTCTCTTCTCCGCATTGCGTTAGATTGACATTTCATAGTTTGCTGCAAATCAGGCTACTTTTACCTTTGTGGGGACTGCTTCTTACTTGAAAAGTACTTTGAGAACACAGCAAGAGAGCCAGTTAATTTCTACTGATAACTAAGCAGTGCTGAGTCAGTAAGTAAGAGGAGTGGTGGGCTCGCTCAGGTCTCTGGCACAGGAGTCCCAAAGGTGGAAACAGAAACCCTGTAATAAGGTCAAGAGTGCAAGCATCTTGCATTCGAGGTGTGTTTTGGGATTGAAAGTGCCATACACGTGTATGAGAAACATTCCAAAAGTGAAATCTGGTTGAGTTCCTTCTTACTGACGGGTCTTAATTCCTTGCTTCCTACAGAGGAGACCAGCAGAACTTGCATAAGAAAAAGGCAGTGATGTGGAATATTAAATGCTTGGGCAGTCATTCCGTACCACAGTTACTTTTTTTCCCAATTAAGCATGTACTGTAGAAGAGAACAAGTTAATATTAATAAAATGAATGGGATAATTCATTCCGCATGTTTTCTGATGCCCTGTTAAAAAGGGACAGAGCACGCTACCTTTGTGGGGTGAAAAACCGTGGGAGGGAGGGTATAGGAACAGGCACGCAGGATTGTCGAGCTGGGACTCTGCAGCTGAGGCGTTAGTCTGTGCAGGCTTTTCTGGCTCCCCAGCAGTTGTTTTCATAGCACACAGCTCTTTTGGCCTTGAAGTATGGGGCTGTGGGTTCTCATCGTCTGTTTGTAACAAAGGAGAGACCGTGGTGTTGTTCGGTAGACTGGAACTGCATGCGTGTCCTGAGAATTCATGTAAACCTTTATTTTGATGGTAACATTATAGATCCCAGCAGAGAATAACGCTGTATTACTTGCTGAGCCGAAATTTCAATTAAAACATTACAAATTTTTTCTTGGCTGTACTAATTACCTGAGAAAAGTTTCACTTCCATATTCTTATGTCTAGTATTGTATGAAACCTCAAGTGAAAAGTTCTGCTCTGATTATAAAGTTTTTATGCCGATACAGTTTTATCAGTTTTGAACACGGTGCATTTAAGATGGAAGGTCCCCATATAATAAACACAGTTTACATGTTCCAGAAGCTACTACATCCGTGGAGAGAAGACATGCTGATATTGTAACATAGTTATTGAGATAATGATGCTTAACAGAATGGGATTAATATGCTTTAAATGTTTGTTTTAAAGTGGTAGCTATGGTATCCCTCAATATATGTAGATTAATGCTGAATGTGACATATACATACTTGATTTGTAACCTAAAATATAAATACAGGTATTAAGAATATTAATTTGTGAATAGAAAATTCAGTTTTGCATCATGACTGAAGTAGTATTTACGACTGTAAGGAAGCACCTGTCAGGCTCAGTTAAAGCTGAATTGCTGGAGAATTCAGGAAAGTATTATTTGAAGCTGTAACTTTTTATCATAGAAGTCCAGTCTAATGTTAATGTATGTTTTACAAAGAGAAGAAGGAAGGTAATAGGGCAGCAGTGGATGGAGCAAGTACCGATGAGTAACTGCACGGTTCTTGTATGCTGCACTAGATGTAGCCTTTGCCTTTTAGATCACCGATTAAACTGAGCATCTTCTGCACAGCGTGCGTTTATATTGTGTGCTCTGTCCCGGGCGCTGTTTTAGTTTTGTTGTAATTGTTTTAATGTAATAGAAATCATTGTTAATTTTTCTCTGCTTCTGGCTTTAATTCTGTGGTGGAGCAAGGAAGCGTGTGGCTTGCCTGTAGTGTGTGTCCGTCCGTCATGGCTTCGGAATTGCATTTGATGACTGAGTGTTGCAGATTGATGTATCGGTACTGCAAGGTGTTCCTGTGTGCTCTGTGCATTGCCATTTAGTCAGTGTATTTGTTGAAATACCTTCTTAATTCTTTATTGTTTAATAATTATTGTTCCTTTTGAAGCTAATTTTAACTTACTTAATGTCATTTATAGGTTTAAATGAATTTAACTTTATTTTTGCATCTGTAGGAGATTGAACTTAAGACAAAATTTCTGGCTCAATGCCAGCCTTGGGTTGTTTTTTTCTTGTTTCCTTTCTTTTCCTGGGCCTTTCAGACTGTTGTTGTCTGCATCTTAAATCATTCTCAAAAGTATCAAACAATGAGTATTATTCAGAAGTCTCCAGGAAATACATCCCCCTTTTTTTTTTTCCTTTTTTTCCAGGCTGTAAACAAAAGCAAGTTCAGGGAAAACTTAAACTGTTCCAGGAAACAGAAGTCCCTATTTGTTAGCAACTGCATTCTGTGCACGTTCTTTCCAAATGTGCTCCCCCCAGCTTGTAAGTCATTTTGTCAAATCTTATTTAAGTTTCAGTCTGGTTTCTCTCATTCCTCTTTGTCAGTAAACTCTGTGGAGTGGAGCCCAGTTTTGGGGCTGCATTGCTACAAGTCAGCTCTAGTGGGAACATACTGGGTTTTAAAGAGCATCTAAGCTAGAGCTTTGAATTAAGTTAAATCCATTTATGAACATGTTTGGCTCAGTAAGGGTTATGCCAACTGTTTCATGAAATGTAGCACAGTTTTCTTGTAGATGAGCGATATGAAGAAAAATGTGAAAGCATCCAAGTCAAGGCTTTCTAGCTGAAGCTGTTCCCTGCGAGATGAGACATCTGCATACGTCCTCCCATCTGACTTGAGACGGGTGGGGTAAAATCTGCTGGATTTTTCATTCTCTCAGTTGATAAAGCTGAGTTTGGAATGCGAATTTTCTGAAATCCTTCTGTTATCACAGGTGCTGTCGACCCATGTTAGCAGGCTGTCACTGTTGTTTTTAAGGTGGCTGTTGCCATATGTCATCCAACTCAGGGATGCCTGTTTATTTAGGTGATTCATCGTTACTGTCACAGAAACAGAATTTTTTAAAAACAGTGCTAAGCTATTAAGTTTTAATAGATTTTGCTAAATGCAAGTTCATAAGACTGAGAGAAAAAAATGAGTTTGATCAGCTGTTTTAGAGAAGGCAGTTTAAGATCTGGTCCATTCTCAGTCATTAAATTAAGTTCACAGATCTCTGAAGGATCATCGAGAATCATTGAATAATTTGGGAGGAAGGAACCTCAGGAAGTCACGTAATCCAACCTCCTGCTCAAAGTGGGTCCGACTAGATAAGGTTGCTCAGTGCCTTGTCCTTTTCAGTTTTGAGTATCTCCAAGGATGGAGATTCCACAGTCTCTCAGGCCTGCTCTTCTGGTATTTGACCAGCCTTGTGATTAAAGTAATTTTACCTTATATCTGATTGGAATTTCTTGTGTTACAGCCTCTGTCCTTAGCCCCAAGAGTGGCTCCTTCTCTTTACCCTCTCATCTGGTAGTTGAAGACAGCAGTAGGTCTCCCCTTAACTGTTACATCTTAAGCCTGAACAAACCCAACCAGCCTCGCTCCAATGCATTTAAATGTTTGTGGTTATTCATATGTTAGATTCTCCTCTGTCCTTGAAAATTTGCTTTTAAACAAGTTGAAAGTAGGTTTCTTTTTTGGTCTGTACTTTTGTCTCAGACTGTTTATGTCATTGTATGCAATACCTTTAATGGTATGGAAAACTTAGAAAATCCAGTATGCCATGCATCTTCTTTTTTTCCTTCAGTAATTACATTTGTGCAGCTGCAAAATCAACGTTGCTAATGGTGGTGTTTGCTTCTTACTTCTTAAAATTCTTTTTGATCACTGTACTGGGTCTGGCTGGGATAGAGTTAACTTTCCCTGCAGCAGCCCATATAGCATTGTACTCTGCACTTGTAGCTAGAACAGCGCTGGTATCACACCAGTGTTTTGGCTACTGCCGAGCAGTGCTGGCACAGCACCAGGACTCTCTCCAGACCCCCCAAAGCCAGTAGGTGGGGGTGGGCAAGAAGTGGGGAGGGGACATGGCCAGGGCAGCTGACCTAAAGCAACCAAAGGGATATTCCATACCATATGATGTCACACTCAGCAATAAAAGCTGGGAAAGGGAAGGAGAAGGGGGGGGCTCTCGTTGTGAAGACGTCTGTCCTTCCGATCACCCATTGCGGGTACTGAGGCTCTGCGTCCCAGGACGTGGCCGGGCATCGCTTGTTGGTGGGAGAATCACTTGTTTTNCGTCCCTGGGTGGGCTCGAACCACCAACCTTTCGGTTAACAGCCGAAAGGACTGTGGTGGCTTTACCCTGCTGGGCAGCTGAACTCCACCACAACCACTTGTCTTGAACTTTCTCATTATAAACGTCGCTGTTAGTAGCTTCTTGTTTAAAAAAAAAAGTAGTGCCTTTTAGGAGTCAAATGTACCAACTTTAGAGAGCACTGTCAATGAAATATTCTTGCAAACTGAAACTTGAGTTTGTATCTCAGGGAAGGGCTGCCCCTTAAATACTGAGGCAATAATCGTGTTTTGTTCTTGACGTGTGTTCAAGATTGAAACATGAAAGAATCAAATGATGTCAGAAGCCTGCTTTGTGGAAGTGTGTATATTGCATCGTACTGTTACGATGTGGAACAAGCTAGTTGCAATTGTGGATCCACTCTTAAAACATTTGTTTTGTGTTCTTTCCTCTGCTGTAGAGAAGTCCTGAATTGAGAGGCTGGTAAGGAGACAAAAGCAGAGTTCAGCATTTATAATTTTCTTATCTCAGCTGGAGTTTTGAAGCTAGTTTTGTAGTGAGTAATTTGGCTGGTGCTTCACGAGTGTGCTTACTGATGCTGTAGATGGGCAAAAAACACCACAAACTATGTACAAACAGGGACTGTTGATGTCTGAGTTGGAGGTTTGAGGTTGCTGACCTCTATGTGGTTATGACTCAGTTTAGCAGAAAGATTAATCCTGTAGCATACCCAAGCTAGCATAAGTATTAGAGAACATTGAGTGTGTTCAGCATACAGCTTCAGTCTGGGTTGTGGCCTCATGCTTAGGAGCTTGCTTCATGGAAAGACCTGAACAACTTTGCTCAGCAGAGCTTTCTGAATCCCATTTTATTTCCTTTTTTTTTTTTTTTCCATAGAACATATTTGGGATGTTTAATGTATCTGTGAGTCTCTCCCTTCTTTTTTAAATTTGAGTGGTTATGAATCATCTTCCATCCTGCTGCAAATAAAGGAGAAAAATCCTGAAGTAGTTGTATGACTAGCATTAAACCAGCTTTGTGTGGAGGAAGCAAGATAAAAGAAGTCAGACATGATGTGTTGGAGTCTTACAAATACTGTTCTTGATTGTTCTTTCAACCATCAAAATACTTTTGGGGACCATTTAGGTGGGTATGGCTTAAACTTATACCAGCATCATGTTTGGGTAAAAGGGAGCCCTGGAAATCTGTAGTGGTTCATTAGTTGGGTAGTACTGTGTTTTAAATAGTTCTTAGCATTGAAACAGTAGTTAAGGAGGGGTAAGAGGGGCTGCGAAAGGAGGCAAACATGCTGAAGTCTTGCTGCTCTTGCCATTGATACCATTGTCAAGAGGGGAGGAAAATGGCTGTAGGACCACAGCAGTGGCCTCCCAGGTGGCTGGAGGAAGCCTCGAGGCTGTTGCTCTGCTCACCCAGACGCTGGAAGAAATTAACTGTGGGTGGAAGGAGGGCACCCGCAGCCTGGAAAGTATCTGTGGAGATGGAGTCTCTGAACAGCTTCGTTTTGCTGTTAGTGTTGTGCTTAGACCCCTTCGTCTATGCCTCATGAGATGGGTTTTATACTAGACTGCGTGCATGTATCGGCAGTAGAAGGAGAGCATTACGCCAAAATACACTGAGCAGTAGCCTGCAAATTAGCTGAAATAATGGCGTAATACCTTTAGAAACATTAAAGGGTGTTTTTACTTAAACCCTGCTTAAGGTTTAGACTGCTTTCTTGTTCTCTGGTTGGTGTTGGAATCATTGGTGGCACGCTTTTGAAGTGCCAGCTCCTCACAGTGGAGCTGTGCTCTTTTCTCTGTGTAAGAAGTGAATAGGTGTAGCCGGACAGCTGCCTCTCAACAGCCCTTCCCAAATTGTCTGCCACCACTAACTTTAGTTACTTGCGTCTGTGCGGGTCTGAATTCCCATCAAGAGGAGTGAAGTAAGCTGAGTGGCAGTGGGGGCAATTTCTATTTCTGATTTTAATTATACTCCTTTGAATATAGGGACAGCATGAATCACAGAATCCTGTCTACACCCTGAAAAATGTTTCTTCATCCACCCACCCGTTTGGACACTAATGCTTCAAAATAGACAAATGTTTGTATTGTACAGCAGCTTAAAATGCAGTGGCCAGAAATGTTTTTGAAGGAAGAAGCCCAAAAGAATGTGAATTAAAATTTCTATAACAGAGCTAATGGCTTCAATTTTATTTTAAATGTGTTTTATGAGGCTAAATGAAAGCCCATCATGGCAGTAGGCTGTAAAGATTTTATATTTGTTATTGACATATCTCTCTGACATCTTTTAAAGGTGTGAAAATACCAAGTATAAGTTTCAGTTGTTTTATTAAATGCATGTCCTATGCTCAATGTATTGAGTTGCAAATGGATGCAGTTCTCTTCTACAAACAAAGCAACCTTAAGATAATTTGGCAAGTTATGCAGTGTGCAGTACCCAGCACTGGGTATCCATGTGTGCTTAATGTACACTCTACAGTGTACATATAAAAATTAACACTCATACGTTTTAATCATTTGGAGTGCCAATATCTGTCTATTTAAAAAAAAAAAGAGATAGATAGTCTTATCACCTTGAATTCCAGTTCTATTTCTATCATTTTTGATTTATTCCTTCTTCTTCTTATGAATGTTCTCTTTGAATTTCAGACTAATTGGTCTGGGAGCTCCCATGATTCAGTTCCATCAAGGAGAGTGGTCATTTCTCACAACATGGATAAAGCACTGAAAGAAGGTGAGTCTTAACTTGTACAAAGGAGCATTAGATTCTGTGTATCTCTTGTGTTCTTACTAAACCATGGCTGCACAATATGCCAGGATTTTACAATATAACCCTGGTTTCTTCTTCCTTGATGTAAAAAAATAAAGTCTTGATCATGCCAAGAGATCGGATGCGGTAAGTAACATGATGTTGTTTTTGCAGTTTAACTGACATCTTGTTATTTGAGCTGCTGGTTTTCACAGAAATATGTGGAAAATATGTGAAAATTGAGTCCTTAGTACATGAAACAAAAAACCTAACATTTCAAAGATTTGATCAGATTTCCCTGAACTGATAAAATCTAGGCTGTTGCGATCAGTCTTACCATTTAGTCAAATTCTTGCCATGAAAACGGAATCTGAAATGATCGTTTGTACTTCTGGCTCCTGTAATATATGAATCTGTGGATCACCAGTGCAGTCCCTGGCTTTAGATTGTGAAATGTAAACTATGGATCATATGGATTTAAAATAGTTTTTTAATAACTTTTTAAGAAAGCACAACTACTACTTCTGCACACATTTTTCAACTGACTCCTGCTAATACAAAATATTGTAGAACTTGAAGTTCTACAATAAAGTTGAATTTGAGTTTGAAGCAACATTTTTCTTAAATTGTACTGCAAAGATTATGCTAGGTTAAAAAGGATTTGTGGGGGAAAAAATGGCTTGTATATTAAGAGAAGAAAATACATATGGATTTGCATACTGTAGTTTTTAAAATAGATTTCTAAAATTTGGTGCAACTTCAGTCTTTGCTAAATATTTTGTTTTTGAATATTTTTTCCTTTGAGATTTCTGTGTAGGGAAGTGATTTTTTTGTTATCTTTGCTGCATCTAAGGCTTGTATTTTACAATTAATCCGTTTTAAACAAGCTGGTTTCATTGTCTTAGAAAACTTATTAGGACATGTGATGTTTTTAAAGTTATCTTTATGAATAGCTGTTAGCAGGATATGTAGCTAAAATCTAAAATTAGAACACATTACCTACTTTATCATGTTTCTGTGAAGGTGAACTGTTAAAAAATATGGTCATTTGTTAGTAAGCAACATTTTCACCTGGAATCTGTCAGATTATGGGATTCCCAGTGATGTGAAAGGGATAGTGGAGTTTAAACATTGCATTATGAAACAAGCACAGACAAGTTATTTGCTATATATTCTCACATGCATAATATACATTTTGGATAACCCCCAGTGAAATTTGAAAAGAAGCCTTCACTTTATGAGCACAGAATCAGAGACAGAGTTGTTACTTGGAGAGAGGTACTGGAGAGGTATTGTGGGTTACTGGGGGGAAGACGTATTTGTTACACTTCCCACCTTTTTCTTGCATAGAAGAGTAACTTGCATTTTTGAAAACATGGCAGCTGTCGTCATCTGAGGTATTTATTCAGCAGATCGTTCAATTGGATTCATAAGTCCATCCTTAGTAAGGCTGAAAGTAAGTTAACAATATACTTGTGATTCTTTTTCAGAGGTGAGGAGCTACTGTTGTGACAGCTTACTTACTGCTGTTTCTTTTCAGAACAGCTTTTACCTTCTCTTCACGCTCTGAATTTTGGAGAGCATACTTGTCAGATCGGTTGTACTTCTTCCAGGCCTAGTTAAATGACTAACGAAGCCAACTTGTCCTCTGTTATACAGTTTAACAAGGATGAGACTTCTCACTCTGCCACAAGTACATTTAAGCAAGCTTTTTTTTTCCCCCAAAGTGTTTGAGTCAGCTTAAATTTGAGATACTGAATAAGTCCCAGAAAGAAACATTTTACTTTTTTATTGGAGTAAAATGATCAGTCTCTTTGTGACAGTTCTGAAATAGGCGATTATTTTAACAGTGTGAATAACCTTTTACAAGCTTGTAGTTAAACAAACAAACAAAATCTAATGATATATAAAAAAAACATAGCCTGTCTGTATTTCTGTTTCATTAGTGCCAATCTAATGCCAATCAATCTTACAGTGATGAGGATTAAAGTATTTGTAAACCCTAGGAATTTTTGCCAACTTCCTGCTCTCTAGATCTAACATTCAATTCAATGAAATGTTTTAAAAAGTCTCATCCATTGAGTAGACTTTTCAGTTCTCGGGTTTTAATCTTGGGGAACAGTTCAGACTCCTACTGCCACATGAGGTTTTGAGTAGATGCTGTCAGATTATCACGGTAGATGGGGTTTTGCAATGTGTTTTTTAATCAGATTTTACTTTTATTTACATTGCCTTCCAGGTGCAAGGATAACGTTTTCAGAGGAGCCAGCACCACTTAATTTCAGACATTCTGTTGCCAGTTAGGAAGAGACAGCCTTTTGGTTAATTCTGACGACTTCTGTTGTTTTTCATCTGTGTAATTAAGTTTGCCTAGGGTTTACTGTCAGTTGCGAACTATCTTGCATCCCTTCAGAATTACCTGTTGACTTCTGCTCTCCAGCCACATTTCTGCTGATGTTACAGCCAATCTGTGTGAACTTTTCTTTCTGTTTGGAGTGGCTCCCCATTATGGCACAGTTTTCCAGGGTTCTGTGATGCCTCTCTCTTGACAATCTGTCACGTGCTTTATTACATTTTTCATTGTTCTCATGGTCAGTTAAGCTAGTTGGAAGGATAGATATCATTGGTCATCTTTAGTTTTAAATGGAGTTATTAATGTTTCCATTTCAGCTATCAGTATTATTTTAATAAACTCATTGTAGTGCTTAGATAGTTTTCCTATGATACTAACCAGCAGACAATAGTTGCCCTCTTGAATAGCTTCTCTTGCTGAAGGCAGTATAACGCTGTTTGGAACTGTCATTCAGCAAAGTCAGTCACTTACTCCACGAAAAAGGAACTTTTGTTTATGCCTGTTTGCAGCTCAGTTCTCAACTTCTCTCTTATCTCCCATTGACAAGGAAGTAGTGTAAAAGGACAACGCTTCAGAGAGCTTCTTTGCTCCTAATTGTAGCATCCTTGCATAAGCTGCAGATAAAAGGTGAGGCAAAGCTGTGAATTAGCCCTGCTACCGCGTGATGTTTCATGAAATCTAAGCATACAAAATTGGAACAAGTGTGATGTTATACAAAGGTTTTCTTTTTCTTTCTGCTGTATTCAGTGAGGAAACACCTTTCAGTTTTAAAATTGTGAGTCCTTTTTCAGCCAGCAGTACTTGGGTGACTAACACCGAAATGTGTCTTTTTCCAGGATTTTTCATGCTTTTTGTTAATAGATTGATTTGATTCTTGTTTACCCTTCATTTCTTACGCAAAGAAAAGATGACCCAGTTTTACAAATACTTTTAGCCTTTTCTCTTAACACTTACTGTTCCGTACCTGGTAACCTCGTGTTTTCAACCCGTATCATTTGGCAGCCCAGGAATGCCTCTCTTAGGAGAGGCTGTGCTCAGTCAGACCCGGCTCCTCTTGTGCAGCACACTGTCGCGGCTGAGGGCTGTAGCTGTCAGTAGGTTTCTGTGCCAGGAGTGTAGCCGGTCTCCCAGGAACCAAGTTTCATCTTCTGTTTTTAATTGTCTGGTATCCTGTGGTCTTTTAATATTCTTCACAGCCAATCTTTGTCTTCATTACTTTAATAGTAGCAGGAAAATTGGTCTCCATGTTATTTACCTGCTTTTCTGGATCATTTATAAGTAAAACAGTAAGGGTCATAGAACAAATCCCAGCAGAATCTGCTTGTGAAATTCCTCTGCTGTGAAAATTGCTTATTTATTCATTCCCTTTGTTACTTACCCCTGAAAATATTTCATGTCACGGAACCATCTCTTACTCCATAGCTGCTTAGCTTCCTTAAACCCTGTGTTGAGGCAGCCTTGCTGAAAATATTTTGGAACTTTGATAAGATTATACCTTGATAAGATTATACCTGTGGATCAGAACTTACCTGTCTGCATTCCTGTTGACGCTTTAGAAGAACTTGGTTAGGTGTGTAAGTCAGGACTTTCCTTTACAAAAGGAATGTTTTCCCAGTTTATCTCATTTCCCAATTTAAGATCAACACATTGACATTTAGGGGAAAAAAAAATGCAATAGTTTCTGCCGCTCTGTTTGAAAAGCTGTGTTTTTTTTTCCACAGCTCTCAAAAATCAGTTGTTTGGGTCCAAAATTTGAGCAAGGCCTAATTTGAATTCATGTTCTCTCTGCTCCTGGGATTCAAACACTTGGATCTAAGAGCTCTCTTGGCAGAGAGTACATGGGCAAAATCATTTGAACAGAAATTAGGCTGATACTTTTTTTAATGTATCTCCTGGATATTTTTAACACATTAGTTTTTTTTTCTCTATTGTTTATATATTTGGATTTTTTCCATGTTTTTTCTACACATTCATAGTAATTATTAAGCAAATGTCAAGAAAAAGTTAATAACACAAACAACGTGAAATGGGAGACGGTACAGGCATGGTCCTTTTTGCATAGGAGCAGTAGTAACATCTAGCCTATAAAAGAAACCTTTGACTTTTATCAGGGTTGAATAATGTGAAATACGACTGAACCAAGAAATACTGATATTTTTCCAAGCACCAACTTGAACAACAGAACTGAAATGTTAACATCACTATTGCCAGTGACTGGGGCAGGTTCCCAGTCCCCAAAGTCTGGTAGTTCACACAGCTTTTCACCAGCCTCTGGCATTGTGGTCTAAATAAAGGGTTAGTGAGCATGAGAAACTTCAATAAATCAAGATAACATTGAGTATGAAACTTCGTTGTCTTGATTTGCATTGTACAGCTAAAACATAATAAATTCTACAATACATCAGGTGAATAATGGCCTTTATCACTTTAAATTTAAAAATCGATGTCTTGGAAATGATTTGCATATATTCAGATTATTTATTAGTCATTTTTAAGGACTTTGGTAGTATTAAAATACTCATTTTTAGCTCACTCTGAGGATTAAGATAGGGCTTTTTTTTTTTTTTTTTTTCGACTGAACTGAATTTGGGCAGAGGACAAAAGTAGCAACTGTACCAAGTAACACAGCAGAACAGTTCTATAGAACAGTTCTTTGCCAGGTATTTATGGTAGTATAGTCTGTCATCTTCTGCTAAATTTTTATTTAATGTCTTTGTCTTCAGGTCTAGTTTATGATGAGCATATCATGTATCTTAAATCTAGCATTGTAGTAACACAGCTGGCTGTTGTATTATAACTGGCTGTTTGATGGTGGTTTGTTGATGCAGGATCCTAACAGAATTCATCTCAATGTTTTGCTTCCATTTTACTGATTGTGATACTTGCTGTAGTAGAGTAGCTCGGGCAAGTGTTGTAGCTGTACCTTCTTTCCTGTTGCTAATACAGTCACAGAAGAGTTTTGAAACTGATCATAATGTAATGTAACAGTTCTGGTCTCTCCAGTGCTTTCAGGAAGGGATATTTATTTTTTCTTTGAAACTTGGAAGTCTCTGTATGCATTTGCATAGGGACAGTATTTCAGGTCTGTCTCTTGAGAAAATGGATAGGTGTTTAATCTTTGTTATTCAAATTTATTTATTTTTCCCCATCAAGCTGAGCAGCGAATCTTAGCAGTGTAAAAACTGTCTAATGTGAAGCTCTGCATATTGCAGATTTGAAGCCAGTCTGACCCACTGGTTCTTGTGGTGCCACTGAATGTTGAATGAATGCAGAAGAAGGGTTAGCAGTTAGTTTAGACCCGTGTGAGTTTAGAAATGGGAGGAAGGGTCTGGAGGAGTGTCCTCACTAACCCCCCACAAAGCATCTGGCTGCATACTCCCAACACTCATTCGGTTGATAGTCTTTAAAAGAGTCATTGAAGAGGCCCATGTTCACATTAATGCAGGATTGGCTTTTAATCAGAATATATCAACTGGAGACTCAGATCTACGTAACTAATTCAGAAAACCCTGTAGAAATTTCTACAGTTTTGCACCAGACTCATTGCTGTCGCCGCCTCTGAAGAAATTTATTTTGTGTTTGGAGTGTCTGAGTCAGCTGTGGTAAGATACTGCCCTGAAAGTACGTTCTTCTTTTCTTGTTATTCCTTTCTTGTCTTCTGCCCAGTTGTTTTCAAAGTTTTAGTGCACGATGTAGAAACAACGAGAGTAAACTGATGGACACATTCCTCCTCTGAAGAAAGCAAGCCACCCTCTTGCAGTTGTTTTCTGTATTTCTGTAGAGGGTGCAAGGAGACACCAGCTGCATTGCTAGGCAGGAATCTAAAGCAGCAGCAGCACGTCATGGCCAGGTTGACACATGGATGAGGCAGTGTCTTATGCCAGGACAGGGTGCTGTTAGTGTCTGTGGCTGGTTGTTCTAATACTTTGCCTTGTTGGTATCTGGTTTTAAAGTAAATAAATAAATGAAATCCTAAAAGCTGTCTCGGTGCTCATTTGGGCATATGTTCTAGGCTTTAAAGTACCCTAGGTTTTATAGAAGGCAGCACAGTTAAACCGTAGTGATTCAGGAAGGACAACAAAGCTCATAGGTAGCAAGCAAACTCTAGAAAAGATATAGAGGAAGGGAGTAGGGTAGGTAGGGTGCAGAAAATAGGGTTTAGAATGGGGAAATCCATTTAAAGTGTTGAAAGTGTGTAATTGACAGAAAGAAACCCAAGTAAAGTATTTCATAGTTGCACAACTTAATTTTTGGTAATAACTGTTTTGTCTTTAGTTTAATATCGGCACTAGATTTCATGGATCTTTCATGTTCATGCACCTTGATGATACCATCACCTTGCCTTGCCTGAGCAGGAGTCTTCCCATTGTAATAGCTCTTGCTTCAGGTATTTCAACTGGGTACATAATAAATTTGCAGGAGTTGTGCTCTCCTTACTAATTAGCATTGTTACGTATTCGAATGTTGTGCTTTACCAGAGCAGAGAGACTTAAAGTTGTACGTGATGGTGATTATGGAGAGAACTAGCAACCAAGTTCATTTTGGAGAGGAGTTGCCTAAAAGTACAGTTATAAATGAAGGCTCGAATGGCATAGGCATGTTCTGAAAGAGAATATAGTCTAAGGGATTGAGATACAAACTCTCCTCTTGTTTTGTGGGGATCTGTCCAGTGCAGATAAGGAGCCACCACTCCTCTATACCATGACTCGGCTTCCTAGGCGAGGGGCGCTGAAGAAGTATGCTACTTTACGCTAAAATGCATGCAAGGGTGTCTGTAAGAGAATCTGAAAAAGTAAGTCACTGTCAATCAGTGCTGATGATCACAAGTACCCAAATGCAGTGCCTTTTGATTGCCCTTGAGAAATAGGGGTCTTTTTCAGGATAGGTGAGAAGAAAGAATCTGTGCTGCGATCAGCTTTCCGTAGCTCTTCAGACACCGCGACAGAGGAGAGTAGCAAAGCCATCGGAAAAAGGGGGTTGCAGAAAGACATGGGGACGGCTGTGGGAAAATAGATACTTAAAATGTGTGTTGTCATGGGACACTGGAGATAAGGAATAAACCTCAGTTTTTAAAATGCTGTTCCCAGTTGCTCTTAGGTGTATTGAGGGATTATTCCTCAGCTTGCGTATCAGAAGACCACCACCTTTTATAACTATTTTTATCACTTCGTAGTATTTGTTGGTGGCAGGTTTCAATGAAATATAACTTCTATTTTAGAAAAGTAATGAAGTTGGATATGTTTTAAAGTTTGAAATTACCATCCTGCAATATGACTGTGTATTTTTTCTCACTTGTATCAGAAAGAAGAATCAAAACTTCAGAACTTCTATTTACTTATGTATGTATTTAGTGAAATGTTTTTCTGAATAATTCATTTGAAAGCCTTGAAATGACTTAGTAAATGACTTTTAGCTTACTCCATTTGAGTGAAGTGACTCAGTTTCTTTATAAACCTCAGGAATTTGATTGATAAAAGTTTCTAGTCAAATGCTTTAGAAATTTTAATCTTTTCTTTTGAAATGTTTTTGAAGAAGTGATGTAGGATGAAGTCTGCTAGTATTTCTGGGAGGCAAAAGCATTCAGCATAAGTTGTTATGCTATTACTATGTTATTAATTCATTGTCATAGTGCCAGGGAGCTTTTTATAGTTTACTAAGCTGCCAAAAAAATAATTTCCATGAAAGTGGGAACTAACAAATAGTGGAGTTGCATGATTACTTTAAACCATAGGCTTACAATGACAAATGGGGTGTACTTTCGACATTTAAAAAAAAAAAAAAAAGCTCTGAAATCAGGATGTCTGGTAAAGAACAAGTTATCAGGCATGTGACTTTTTTTTTTTTTTTTTTTCCCCTCCCTTCCTGTTCAGTTACCCCTCTGGTAGTTCCAAACTGATTTGCATCCCATTCACCCCCCACCTCCTTCCCCCAGCTTTTTTCCCACCTTGTTGGCAGTGCTAAACGTGGCTCGTGCGTGCTTCCTGAGCACCTCCTGCTCCCTCCTAGAACTGCAGGGACATCTGCTAGTAATGCATCAGTAAAGCTGGAGACACGCAAACGTTGTCAAAAAGAAAAGTCAAAATAGTAGAAGAAGGTATTGTCATGGAACTCGCAATTACAGTAATCCTGTTGCTTGTAGATACAGTTTGGAATATCACCTCATCTTTGAAGTTCATGTTGTTTTGCTAATCTACTTGTTCTCTTTTATCTCTAGCTCTACTGATCCTATAATGTACTTTCTGTAGTGTTGTGTATGTCTTTTGAGATACAAAAATCTTACCACCTCCTCTTTTAACTGTGACTTAGGAGTGGAGACTGAGTTTGTATGTGAAGAAGGTTGGTTTCAGTCTGCAACAGCCTAGATACAGCCAGATTATATGATGGTTCATATCATCAAATCTACTAGGGAGCCACAGATACTAGTTGGAGGTTAGTGTGTAGCTAGTAACCTGACTGTCTGAATAAATCCACTTACAGGCTTTGCTTTGCAAAGTGACCTCCAGTAACCTGTTAGGTGCAGATTTCCGTAGCTTTGCCAACCTTGACACTCTGGTGAGAATTTAAAGCGCAAAGGAGAAGATACGAAACCTATTTCCCATCTGATTGCTGAGGAGATGGGTGGAGGGCTAAGTTTCTATCCTGGTGTGCCTTCCCCTTTCACAGTTCTTGCTATTTATTGTTTTGTTTTTCCTTTCAGTGTTTGACTACAGCTACAGAGATTACATCCTGTCCTGGTATGGGCAACTCAGCAGAGATGAAGGGCAGCTGTACCAGCTGCTATCTGAAGACTTCTGGGAGATTGCCAAGCAGCTGCGACAGAGGCTGAGTCACATTGATGTAGTTAAAGTTGTCTGCAATGATGTAGTGAAAGCTTTACTCACACACTTCTGTGACCTTAAAGGAGCCAATGCCAGGTAAAACCAAAACTGCGTTTCATTGGAATTTCTACTTGCCTCTTTGCTTTTACATGTGCGATATCAAAGCAGTGAAGAATGTAACATTTTTGTAGGCAACTGATAAAACAGTTCAGGTTTATTACTAGTTTTAGAGAGCTAGCAGGCTTCAAGATACCTATAAGACCTGTGGAAGGAAATGTTTGTCCTTCTTTTCTAAAAGATCAGATTCACTGCTATTTCCATTTTGTCTTTGAATCTTTGCTCACAGTAGGAGGTGGGCTGTTTGAGCAGTTCCTGCAAGTACTGTGAACCTGCAAGGGAAAGGAGAGGCACTGTCAGAGCAGTCAGCAAACGAGAATATAGTTATTTGCACCTTTCCCAAAATAGCACAAGGGTTAATTCCATTCATTTTCCCATTTCTGCTGGCCCCGGGAGGGAAAGCTTCATGGTTTCTGTAAGTGGTCTGTCCTGCAGTAACTAGATTTTTCTACTGAAAAATTGTTGGCTGGATTTTCTTTCTCTTTTTAGGTTATTTTGTAATTCCGTGAGTTTCCTTTTTGGCAGTGCTCTCTTTGCCTACTTAAAAAGGTCAGCTGTCTCCTAAATACTGTAGTCGCACCCGAATTGTAATTGCATGAGGGAACTCTTATGCCTGTGCAGTTCCCTGATCTGAATGAATGGTTCATGTAATTGTGCATGGAATTTGAGCTTATATCTGCACTTACCTGCAGTTATCCTAACTGAAATATGCTTTGGTCATTCAGATTTATACTATACATTTTATACTATGAAATTGTTTTGCCTACAGTTAGATTCACATATTTTTTTAACACTCCTTCAGAGAAAAAAGATCAACTGGTTTTGGTCAATGACCAGTCTCTGTGTTGCCATTTGCACTTCCTTCTGTTCTGGAGCAGAAGACAGGGTTAATCTGTTTGTGGTAGCTGCCAGCTTTACGTAATCTAATGTGTAGGAAATAAAGCAAATGGAAACTAAAGGGTGGTTACTTTCAAGAAAAGAAGAAATTAATATGTATGCACATTACAGTAACACTGTATTGTCACAGTAGCAATACATTACCTAAATTCCAGACAATATTCTGTTTCAGTTCTGGTATAGGGTAGAAATGTAAAGCTCTTGATGGTGCTCCCTGATTTTAAGCACTGCGTTTGCACTTGACCTTTGTCACAGTAAAACACTTGCTTTGGGGAAGTGTATGAGTAGAAAAGTTAAAGGATGAGGATTTTGTTTTGTTTTGTTTTTAAGTGTGAATGCTCTCCTGTTTGAAGCTGGGGACACAGAACATACAATTGCAGAATTACTAGATATTGTTAATGCTGATTCTTGATGAGGTTCCTTGTCTGCTGAGAATTATGGCCACTTCCACTAGATCTTTGTTGGATTGTTATTTCTACTGTGTAGAGCTAAAATAAAGAAAATCTCCTGGGTATTTTCCAATTAACTTTTTCTCTTTGGAAGGGTAAATGCACCTTAGTCAATGCCGGATAAGTCAGGCTGCATTAACATGGTAATGAAAATTAAATAGTATGATAGTGGGTCAAAAAAATGCCCCTCAGCTGTAACTTGAGATTTTGTGTAGGTTGAAATTGGACCCACTGACAGTTTCCCTCATTGTGCAAGGCTGAGAATCCAAGGAGGAAAGTCTGGTTTTAAGGTGCCTAACGGCAGATCAGCAATCCTACCAGCTGCACGATGCAGTCTGAAGTGCTCATATATCCGCATGCTGCTCATCCAAACTCACTCAAAAAGTTCAGGAAGCTTTATAGAAATTGTACAGCTGAAATGGTACCCCGTGTACTGTGGCAAAGTCAGCAGAAGTGTGACTGTGTGCTCGTACCTGATACGGATTGAATTGGTACCTCCAGGTGAACTGAGCACGTGTGTAATAAACCTGGAAGCACGCCACAGACTGATACTATTTTCTTTTTTACCTTCTAGAGAATGTGGTACTAAGAATAATTTGAGTTTGGTACTAAAATAATTGCCCTCTACTGTAGTGTTTGCTCTACTAGAACCTGCTGACCTCTTAAATCATGGGCTGAGAACCACAATGTGTGTCGCTTTTGGCTTGGAAGCTAGAGTTTCTTGGAAATCCTTCGCTTATATGTTGTTATAGTTCAAACAGAAAATTCTTCTCCCTAACGTAGGGAACACAAGAGATGTCATTACCTGAACTTTTGCTTTCTGTCAACATTTTAAAAATGGTAGCAGATTTAAATTGGAACTCATGTTTCCCTCTCAGTGTCTATAATAATGAATCTGGTTAGTTTTGGATGATGAATATACTGGCACAGAGCCTGTGATTAGAGCTGGGTGTCTTTCCTGCTGTAGTGCCTGGTGGAACACGGCATCTTGTTCCCGCTGCCAGGTTTGTAATGCAGTGTGGCGGTGAAGGGCATTTTGCCTGTTCTCAGGTGGCTTACAAAGTTTGAAATACCTGTTCCAGCTCTGGAGAGGGTGCCGCCTAAACCACTTTGTCTCAATTTTCCTCCTGTATGACAACAGATAGCTCCAGTAAAGCAGTGGAAAAAAACCGCCTGTCCCCAGGAGGACAAAGGTGTCAGTTTCTTCAGCGCGAAGTTCATGTGTTTTGTCACTTGAGCCCTAGAAATCCCTTTCCTACTCTGCTTTCTCTGACTGACTGAAGCCTAGGATATCCGACAGATCAGGATGTCTGATGGGATGAAATAGGCTGCGACCATTCAGAATACGAGGCTACAGTACTCACTTTGCTCCTGCTTTCCCTCTGGCTTATCTTAATGATCACAAGGCTCCGTTTGATAACAAATAGCTCGAGGTAAATGGTCAGCAGAGGCCATCAGGTAAGGAAAAACGTGTACTTGAATGAGGGAGAAGAAGCTTCTTCCATGCTGGCCAGTAGGAGACAGGGAATCAGGAGGGAGAAGCCTGGCAGCATTAGGTCTGTTTCCTTTTTCTTTCATTCTACCCCTTCGCTTTCCTTAAAGGAGACTCTTTCCTGCTAGACACAAAGGGAAATAAGGGCAGAGATGCCCCTCTAGCCGTGGGCAGGACTGTCTGGGATGACACACAACCATGAAAACGGTAGACAAGACAACTCCAGCTTTTTCATCCTGCATGCATCACTGGGGGTTAGCATCAGGTCCAGCTGGGGCTGAAAAGGATCCTGTCGTTTTTCAGTTACAGAATTTGTGGCAATTCAGATATTCTTTAGATGGGAAACCATTTGATTCCTAACATCAGCTCAGTGTAGAAATGAAAATCGATACTTTCCTGTGTCCACTGTTAACTAGTTTCTGCCTTGAGATATGAGAGGAAAAGATGAACCGTGGATTTGCTGGGAGAAATGGCTGTTCTTTTTCTCCTCTGTTGTACTGAATCAGCAGTGAATTTAAAACAGGATTAGCCTAGTCCATCCCGCAGGACAGGGTCCTGTAGTTGCAGAGAGGGTTGTATTTGGTGATTCTTGCTTTATAGCAGCTTTTGGCCCTCTGTTCCTTAATGTCTTGTTCAAGTGTATTTCCTTGGCAACTTCATGCAAAGCATAAACAAGTTGAATACTGGCAGTGCCATTTTATATCATCAGTGATGCACTGTGAGCTGAGCAGGGTGATGTATAATGCTGCCAGTTTTCACACTGATAGGTGGTGCAGCTTTGTCTGCGGTGCCACTGTGCTTTCTGTGGGGCTAGAATTACCTGATCCCGGGAATGTACTCTTGCTCTGCTAACTTGAAATGTTTGTTGAAAGCAAGAGGCAGCTGGTCCTCTTGGTGAGACACACATTCAGTAGCTGAGGGACCTAGCAAATTAAAAAAACAAACAGTCAATGTCTTTCTGTGAAGCTGTCCACATGGAAGGAAGCAGAAATTCCCCCACACCTAGTGTGGGCTAAGAGTACCCACATCGGATACTGGTACAGAGCTATTAGCGTTGGGTAAAGAACACCCTGGGCTGGTGGTCTCTAAACTGCAGTGTAGGCAAGATGAGATCTGCCTGCTCTAGATTTGTAGGCAAATGAAGTTTGGAAGTTGTTAATGCTGGCCTCTCCTTGAGCCTCCTGTCAGGCAGTGCTTGTTGAACAGAGCTCAGTGAGAGGAGGTCACAGCGACACTGATTTTCCTATGTCTTTTGGTTGGGAGTGTTCTTTATTTGTCTTCAACCTACAGCTGGGGCGCCTTGATCCCAAAGGTGGAAGAAGAACTGGTTTCTGCAGGTACGGGTATGTGGTGTGGCAGGCTGCTTCTGGCAAGTTGGCTGCTCCTTGGCATCTGTTGGGATGCTCAGCAGTGTGGTGTTTGTGCCTGGATTTGCAGCTTAAGTTGTCCATTAGCAAAATGGATTGCTTGGGGGCTGCAGGCTGCTTTTGGTGCAGGTTCAGAAACCGTGTTTGAGGGCTCCAAGCTCTTGGGAAGGGTGAGAGGGAAAATGCTGGGGAGAAATTGCTGTTTGAGTGGTCAGTATTGACAAGTAATTTGGGGATTTAAGTTCATATTGTGCACATTTTGATAATATTCCTGTCATCTGCTATGTCTCTTCTCCTCACCCTGTCAGTAACACGACTTTATAGGGCCACATGAATACCTTTGCATGTATAGGATATATGATTGTTGTATTCTTGTGCTTGTGGAATTGATTACAACATGTAGTATGATTTGGTATTTAGTAGAAGTATAAAGGTGCTGCCACAACAAAAAGATCAAGAGCAGATGGATGCAAAGGGAATTTAAGCACTTGAGATTTAACTTGGTTAATCCTACACACGCATCCAAGTTGTCATGATGCATCCAAGCTACTAAACACCTCCCTCAGTTCTAGTTTTTCTTTTATAATTCCATTCGCCACCCACAAACTAGGAATGCCAAGGACTGCTTATCACGCTCAGCCTCTGGAAATGAGTATGAAGAGGATGACTATGAACTTGTAGAGGCTGGTTGCACTGAGAGCAGCTGTTTGAAGGTGCTGAGAACAAAAGTCAGGAAAAGCCAGGATCTGGGCTTACTGTTGAAGTGTAGCTCATGGGTAGCACCAGGTCTAAAGCTCGCCATTTAAGCTTCAGTGAGGGAAGTCTGGATTTCCTCTTTACAGTTGAGTATCACTTAAACACCACGACAAGCACGAGGACCTCCTGGTGCTGGTACGGTCATAGTGCAGTTTGTAAGACTTTCATGTGTTCTCTGGGCCTTTTATCACCATTACATGTCAAATGCTTTTTCTTGTAGTAAGGTAACTGTGACACGTACGAATGGTATGGTTACTGAGACAGTATATGCTAGATGAAGTGATTTGTAAAACTTGCTGATCTTGATAAAAATGGCTGTGGAAATTTGGAGTTTGGCTTTGTCCTTATTTTTCGCTGTGCTTTTGGTGTTTGGTGTGGTTTGGTTTTGGAGGGTTTTGTTTGTTTTTAGCAGGTACTTTTTTGGGGTGTGCTTATGATGCTGGCTTGTAAAGCTCTAAATTGGTTCCTTTTGTTTCTTAGAAAGTTCAAGCAGATCAAGCAACGGTAATTCTGCTGCAGTGTCAAGAAGCTTAGAGATCTGGGGGCGACACAGGTGAAGAGATGCGGACTACATGTGGTTCTGGTAGTTCTCGGAATCATTTTAATGAAAGTGGGTGATGAGCGTTGATGTACTGATGAGAGTCATTTAGAGTGAGTTGCATGTACACTTCAGCTCACAATTGCACTGATTGAGACTTAAATGTAACTCTGCAAGGCTCTCTCTTGAAAGTCTAATTAAAGCAATAGCAAGGACGAAGGGATCATTTTGTGATTTTTTTTTTTATTTTTTTTTATGAGAAAGGACCCTTACATAATTTCCTGTAGAGTTGTTGCTAATGTTATAGGGACTTTTTGTCCTGGATGCTGTTTATTTATTTGCTTGATTGCTTGCTTCCTGTTTCCAAAGCAGACATATTTATATTGCTTGGCATTAAGTTCCTGGTCATGCACGTCTCCAAATCCACTGGATTTATCATGGGGTTTCTCGTCCATGGACCACTAGTACCGCCAACTCCAAATCTGCTGAGCTCTTCCACGCAGTCTTGAGTGCTGTGGCTGTGTAAAAATAAAGATAATTCTTTGCATCACGAGCTTGTAACCCGACCACAAATACCAGAGGTCTTTTCATACTCCTGACCGTAATGAGTTTTTATCGCAGAGTTACCAGATGGTCCCGATTAAAACTGTGGATATGTAGACCCTAGGCTAAAAAAAGATGTTTCCATGAGACCCCTGTGTTGATAAACCTGCAGGCCCAGTGATAGATGGTAGCCTGGTATTACAGAATTGTGGTGGGTCCTGCATTCCTGACAAGTGAGGAATTGTTAATATTGGCTCAGAGTTGCTTAGTTAGAGAAATCTGTCATAATTTCCTTTCCATGCTATAATGTTGGTAATGTTTTAACTGCTTGTCTTCAGGTATACCTGCTTTTCTGCTTTCCTTTTAAAACTGCTGGATAAACTCATAGGTTTGCAACAGGAAGGGGCAAAGTCTTAGTGTGGATACACGGTCAGTAATTGCATGAAGCAATCTCCGAGCAGGGCAGAGTTGCTCCAAGTGTCGATTTGGGACCACAGAAGCGCAGTAGTTGGAACAGACCCCGTACAAAGGAGTTCACTTTGGCAGGCCCTGCCTACGGATCTGTATTCACAAATGGCTTCCTCATCTTCCGCTGGTTTGGGGGCAGCTGAAGGAAATCCATTTGCGTTCTGAAGCTATGAAGTAGCTTTGGATAGTGTTAGAAATTCACAGCATGCTGGAAGAATTCATAAAATGAAAAGCACTGACAAGAAACTTAGGTGAAGTTAGCACTGGCTTGGAGCTCATGGGGTAGTGAAGAGGGTGCTCTGTAAGCGTGCTGTGCAAACCCTGAGTTCCGTCTACTGTTTTAACATCACCGAAGTCACCTGCATCTCAGTACCCCAATATGTGTCACCATTACGTCAGTCTCGATTGTTCAGGAGGACACGAGTGAAGTTGCCACTTGCCATTCTTTTTCTGTTGCCTAAAGCAGATGAAATAGGCCTGGTTTACAAAGCTCGTATCATGCTCCTTGTGAAACTGTCTGCTACAGTGCCTCATTTGTATGAGTTCACTGCGCGCGGTTGTGCTCAGAATTTGTGGGTAATTGGCTGGGCTTTCAAAGCTCTCTCTGTAAATGTCGGCACTCATTCTTGGTTGAGGGTTTTCTGCGATTACCAGGAGACTTTTGGTTTGGAAAGTCCAAACACACAGTCCTAATAACACGTGTTCAAAACTGCATAGGATGAGAAATAATACCTGTGGTTCTACTTGAGTTATTTGCTAGTGCTTGGTAACTTTATTGATGCTGGAGAGGTGTAGTGGCACTGCTTTGTGTTAGCTTCTGCTTTTGCTGTTGGTTACTGCAAAATGAACAGCACCTTTCTTTACTCTGGATTACATTCCCACAGAGTTGAAGATAGAGGTTTTATATTGAGCATTAAGAATGTGTGGTCAGGACATGCCAGCTACTGCTCCAGGACAGACAACAGCAGTGCCACTAATACTTCTTCCGTGGTTGCCCACTGCTCCGTTATTTTATTGCTAGGTGTGAGGGGGAAGCCTGAGTTCTAAGGGGTGCTGCTTGCTGGGCAGACCTTTTGTTGATGCACAGTGTATTTTCCCTACAAGCTGATCGGTGTTTATATTGAAGCGAATAGAAGTGTAAGGCTTTCTGTATAAATACAAGGGAGGATCTAAGCCTGGGTGTCGTCTGTTTTACCATTGGCATTTTGGTTTATTTTGTGACTGTTATGCCTCCCCCCAAGCTTCCACCTCTGCTTTCAGTCTCCCCTTTATCTCTCTTGCTCCAACAACAATTTTAGGATTTATTGCTACAACTGTTTGCCACTGATATGCAAGGCTTGTTTAGAGTTCCCTGAATACTTTTTCTCTATTCTTTTCTCAAAAATCATAGAATCGTAGGATGGCTTGGGTTGGAAGGGACCCTAAAGACCATCCAGTTCCAACCCCCCTGCCATGGACAGGGATGCCACCCACCAGACCAGGTTGCCCAAAGCCCCATCCAGCCTGGTCTTGAACACCTCCAGGGATGGGGCATCCACAGCTTCTCTGGGCAGCCTGTTCCAGTACCTCACCACATCATAGTAAAGAATTTCTTCTTAATATCTAATCTAAATCTCCCCTCTTTTAGTTCAAAGCCATTACCCCTTGTCCATCCTCTGAACGAGCCCCTCTTCCAGAGGTTCACGTCCTCTTAGGTGATGGAGATAACTCCAGAAAAAATTGAAACTGTTCTTAAATGGCCTGTCAGCTGAGTGTGTGCAACTGCCCTTCCACCCTCTATTCCCTTAGGCAGGAACGCATTAGACAAATTAGAAGGACAAGAACCAAATATTTGCCATTCTACTTGTTTATTCTGTTCAATTTTCTGTTTGTGTTCTGTTGACTGTGTACCAGAAAAGTCCTGGCATAGGTCCAGCGCAGCCAATCTGTATGCGTTGGCTGCTGGCTGGGAATAAACGTGTACGACAGGGAGACAAAGATTCTGAGAAAGTACTTCTCTTGCATGCGGGATGGTACAGCTGCAGTCAGTGCTCCAGGGTGTTAGCAGTCCCAGACAGACGGGCATTCCTCAGGAGATTTGTGCTGTGTGTGGATGGTTTTAGAGAGATGCTGAAGGCAAAGAAGACTTTAACCTCAGTTTAGTGAAATTTTATGTGCATTGCAGCTGTTTCATGCTTTGCACATGTTAATGAAAGTATAGCTTGATCTAATAACTGTGGGCAATGTCCCACAAATTAGGTAAGCCCGTCCAGAAAGGAAGGGTTGTGTGCGTGTGTGTTCCCAGGCAAAAAGAAGCAATCACCATTTGCTTTTAGTTCTGACTCTGTATCACTGCTGTTAATAGCCAGGAATTGGTTGTTAGGAGAAGTTAGTCTGCTGCCGGCCAGCTGATGCTCGGCGTACGTCACCTGCTCTCCGGCATTTAGCTTGCGCTTCTGGCGGTGCTTCGAAGGGGCTGACTTTGGGTGCACCGACCTGTCCAGGAGATGAAGACTTTGCTTCCCAGTAAGAGGTGGCTGTACATAAATGGCCCAGACTTTCCGTCTGCCAGTCTGCCTGGGACGTGTCTGATTTCGGATAATGAATGCCTTCAGGGAGAGCATGTGATGCGGGGTGTTTGGTGCGGTGTAGAGAGGGCTGAAGGATACATCTGGAGGATGCAAGAGGAATGGAAATGCACTGAGGAAGGCAGAGCCAGGTATTCAGCTGCCAGAGGGAAAAGATCCTACCAGAACAAGATAAACAGCTTTTGGAGCTAAATCAGCTCTACCACCTGTGCTGGGTAATAATGAAAACTACACATCATCTTTATACACGGCTCCTCAGAAGAGCAAACAAAGTATTTACATCCAAGCTGTTCCAAGGGACTCGTTTTGAAATTTGTCTTACTTGTAACAATTGAAACCCTGTCCATTATCCACATTTGAAAATAAAACATTTGATTTGGTATTGAATAAAAGGCATCAGTGAAATCAAAACCAAATGTCATTTTAACATTCTTGTTCTCCAGAAAATGAGTTTAAAAACGAATGTTGGTCATCTTGAAACAAATGACTTGCACTGTTAGAGCAGAATTAGAACTATTATTAGAATATTGATACTCTTCCAAGTTATTTGCTCCTTCCTGGACTGACTAGCAAAAATCAGTTGTTGTGCAGTGCTGCCTATCACTAGTGGCCGTGTAGTGGTGTCTAACTGAAAACTTCTGGTTTGACTCCATGCGATTCTTGGTCTCTTTTCCACATGCAGAGGCAATAGACTCTGAGAAGCTCTGTGAGTAGCAGCCAGTTGACTCTAACCGGGACAGCAGCCTCCTCCAGCTCTGGGAAGGAAGCAGGCATCACAGATGATGGGAGGAGGTACTGGTATGAGACATGAAAGACCTGAGCCCTTGTAATACCTTAGGGCTTGCTGCTGAAGACCAGTCCTGGCTGTCTTTGGAAGTTGCCCTGGCACCTCTCAGGTGACACAGTGTCTGTCGTCCCGTAACCACTGGCGTGGTCACCTTGCTGTCAAACTACAAATCTGTGGCTGGAGTGCGTCAGGCACGTGGCCATGAAAGAGCTGCTAGGGAACATCGTCTCTGCTTCTAGAGCCATTTTTGTGTAAAAGAAAAGGTACTGCCCTGACCTCCATTAAGGAGTTCCCATGGTACATCCAGGCAAACATGCTCTGAAAAGTCCAGAAAACCACTGGCACCTGGGAGGAGATGGACTGGTCGGCACTGGGCACAAAATCAAGGTGTGGGGGGGTTGCTCTCTGTCCCTTCCAGAGCTGGGATCAGAAGAGCTGTGTCTGGGAGCCTGCAAACAGTGCACCACGCTCTGCTGTCCCGGGTTTGCTCATCCGGCAGCATGCGGCTGTGCACGGTTGGTGGTGCGCAGCACCCAGCCACTGCACGTCTGCGTACCCATCTGCCTGTCTGGTGGCAGAAAGGGGAGTGTATTAGCATGATACATTACTGTATTATAGCACGCTAGACCTGTACTGACTCCAGGCCCGATGTACTTTCCATAAGTTAGGAGCCTACTTCTTTCACCAAGTACAAAGTGAAAGCAACAAGAAGTTTTGGTTTTCCTCCCTCCATTTAGTATCCAGCTAGCACAACCCTTACAGTAGTTGGTGAGCAAGTGGATGCTCATGAACGCGTTCCCCAGCGGGCTAAGAGGGGTTCTGGCTGAGAGTCATCTCCAGCCCCTTCCTGAAGTTGACATGTTAATTAGCTTAAAGGTAAGGATCTGACTCCACTGAAGGCTGGCAAGATGGACCCTGACTCTGAGGCACTTGAGGTGATGGAGGAAAACTGATTCTGTTCCCAGGTTTGTTCCCTGCTTATTTTTTTTATCCATGGTGATTATTAGTATGAAGCGTGCATATTCCAGACTCAAGCTGCTGATCAAAGGACTCAACTTGAGGCAAATTCTTCTGTCTTTTCTCTGAGTGGCTCTGTAATCTCTGCATGCCCGAGGTGCTCAGATTCAAGCAAGTGTTGGTACTAGGGAAGTCTGTGATTTGGCAGAGAGGTGACTGCTGGGACTTGGGAGGTGCAGCTTTAGTCCCATCAGAGCTCTGAGCAGCGCCTAAAACCCAGGGCCTCTCGTGTGAGTGTGCTGCCCACAAGGGTATTGCCCCAAAAGTGGGGCTGCACACACCCACTGAGCCCCTGCAGTTTCATGCTTTTCGCTTTCACACTTCATATACTCCACTGACACTGTTAATGATGCACTCAGTTCTCATTTGCAGAACTGCTGAGGTGACTTGTTTGGCTGGTTCTTTGCTCTTCGGGAGTCACTTCTTCCTCTCTCTGCCAACCTGATAGCACCCTCTTTCTAAATATGTGGTTTTTGTTTGTTTGTTTTGTTTGTTTTTTGTTAATCTTTCTCATTTGTTTTTCACACTGTAGATGGATGATAATACCAAGTCTGTTACTATAAATGTATCTTGCACAGAGCAATTTGATGTAGTCTGCAGGTCTGGCAGGTTGAAAATTGATGTTTTAGAAAAAGCTAGGTCAAACATGCCAGGTATTTACTATTTGCTAGTAGCAAAGGAAAGATTGTACCTTCATTATCTAGCAGCTAGACCTGTTTCTCAAACTAGAAATGATCCCAAATACTCTGTTTATTAGTTCAAGTCTATAATTAGTTTGCTGTACAAGAATATATTTGCTTCTTGAGTTTGTCTTGTCAACTGTTTTGAGAAACTAGAATCATAGAATCATAGAATCATAGATTCTAGACAAGAACTAGACAAGATTTCATTGTAAGATCAATGAGGGAACAAATTAGTTTTATTTTTTAACTCAGAGAAACTTTTTTTTCCTCTCCAATTGTTGGGCTTTTTCTATTTGATGTGGTTTTAAAATACTGTATTTCTATTTTGGCAGGTGAGAACACTGACAGGACAAAGGAATTTGGAAATGTGTCTTAATACTTTTTTTTTTAAAAGCAGACTTTGAAAAAATACACATTGGTTTAAAGTGTTTATTTACTGAAGTTTTTTTTACCTGATGACAGATTTTGCATATTTTGGATATTTTCAGAAATAGTGACTAATCATAATACAACTGCTATATAAGTTTCTCTCTCTCCCCCCCTCTCTCTTTTCTTTTCTATTTTTTATTTTCTTTTTCTTAGGCAGGAGGATCCACCAAGACCTTTTTTGCTGCACCCATGCTTGAGGAGCTCTGATGAAGAAGTAAGATTCCTGCAAAAATGTTCTCAAATTCTGGTGTATTGTCTCCTACCCTCAAAGGATGTCCAGTCTGTCAGCTTGCGCATAGTCCTTGCAGAAATACTTGCAACAAAAGGTAGATCAAAGATCAGAGATGATTAACCATTTGTACCTGTACAGTATTAGTAATTACAGACATCTTTATGTATGTCTTGATGCTATGCATTTAAATCCTGAAATTTATTTTTCTATGATGACCAGTAAGAAGCTTTATATTTTCAAAATTAAGCATGTACTGACTTGACTGTCCTGAGTTGATGCCAGGCTGTTTAGTACCTTTCAGGATAAAACCCAAGTTGTCCATTCCTTTCTTTTATTTTTGTCGTAGGGGATCCCTTTTGCTGTCTTCAGTGGCAAACAGGGTCTTCTGTTTTTAGTGATTATATGAATAATTCTGACCTGTTATGCTGTATTCAGATACATAGAATCCATAGATTTAAGGATGTGATTATAACTGAATCATGATACCAGATTTAATTTGTTTTAGACTTTGATTTTTCCAGTGTGTTTTTTATTGAGGGTTTTCTACGTTGCTTTTTTATTTTATCAGATACTCTTTAATCGGATTATAAATAAACAAGTCATTTTTTATGTCATTGAAGTCAAATTCAGAAGTTATGAAGTCTCAAGTATATTATGCAGTTCAGTTCACTTTTAATTTCCATTTGTAATGGCTGCAATGTCATAACCTCCAAGGCACACAGCAGAAAGAATAAAAACACTTGAAATTTTCCAAGTGTCTCAGCTTTGTCAATGTACATCAATTTGTGCAATAGCACAAACAGTTTTATCAAGAAGAAAGGTACACACAGTCTCAAATGTACTATGTAGTCCAGAAGACTGGTTTGAGACTTTTTAAATCAATTTTTTTTGTATTTACTTTTGCCTTTTATCTGCAATATTCTCTCGAAGGACAACAGTTATTCTTCAACATAAGGATTTTGTTTTAAAATATTTTTCCTCTCCAGTACTGAAACCAGTGGTGGAACTGCTGAGTGATCCAGATTATATCAACCGAATGCTACTCAGCCAGCTGGAGTACAGAGAACAGATGAATGAGCATCAGAAGAAAGACTACACATATGCTCCTTCTTATGAGGAGTTCATCAAGCTCATTAACAGCAACTCCGATGTTGAGTTCCTGAAACAACTGAGGTATTTGATGCTTCACTGTAGCTTGTTTGAAACTAAACATGCTTCTTTTGCCAGCCTGTTACTGAGATTTGAATGAACTGTGTTTTTTCTTTTTAAATTCAATTTTAGATTTCTTTTTCTTTTGGTGAAGTGGAGGCAATAAGGATGATAAGCCACAGTATTCATTAAATCTGTAATATAGTTGGCTTCTCAGTTTGGTGGTAGAAGATGTTTAAAAAAAAATCCACTTAGCTGACAGTAGGTAGTATACTGGAGATTACTGTATTGTTGAAAGACATACGAGGCCCTTCTTTACAGCTTGCCTCAATGGAGTTAGGCAAAATAATATGTTACATTTCCACTCATGTGTGGTATCTTCTCCATGAGGTATGGCTGGGGACTGTGGAGGTCTGGTGACTGAACCGTAGTGATGCTAGGGACACTGGACATTCAGAGCAGCTTGGTGTGATTCTGTGACGTGGAAAGAAAGGTTTGAGTTCCAGTACAATTTACCACTGACTTAGAGTTTTTTTCTGGACTGTTGCAGGGAGGTGTTTCCCAATTGCATCCTTCTTAAATATCTCAGTGAAATTTGAAGAATTTCTTAAAGACCTATAGAAAACCCTAAGCTCCTGTGTATCACGAATCTGTTTCATGTTACTGTTTCCTAGTACAAATAGCACCTGCTCACTTTCATTACTAGTTTTCCCTCCCCCTCACAAAAATCTCAGTTAACACCTAATTTTCTTCCAACTTCCATGATGACATAAGATACCAACTTGCATCTCGAGCCTGCCTGCCCAAGTACAAGATGATGTTTATGCTTGCCTTATCTTTATGGGTGAGCTGTTTCTCCTGTGGTTTCTGATGCAAGAGAAAGGATAAAGAGCAAGCAAGTGAGAAGCAGGCAGCAGGGATACTATTCTGGTAGAATTTCTGTATTCTGTTGAGCACATCAAAGCTTTAGAGGACCGTTGAACCCATTTTCAGAGTGTTGGTCCTGATGTGTTGCCACTAACCAGAACTGGTATTTTTCCTCTTCCCTGACTCCCTTCAGTTGCTGCCACAAATGAGCTTTCTTCCTAAATGGCTGCAGCAACATCTGAAAGACCAAGACCAATCAATCCCATTTGGTGCATTCTGGGTCATCTGTTGTGACCCAGAACCTTTATTGGACTCAGCTTGATGAGGCCAAGTGATAGTGTACCAAGATGGAGTATGTGGGCTGCATAAATAACTTTTTACTTTCTTTTCTTCTTTTCCCAGATTCTGAAACCACTTGCATTTCTGAGACAGGAAAATGCACTTAGGTGATGGTGAAATGATTTTGTTGCTTGGCTACTTATTGCTCATCTGCTGTAAAATTTGCTCTTTACTCTCGGCCAGTGTACCTTTACTGAGAGCAGAAATTAGTCTCTATTAGACTCTGTCTAAAACCTAATTGACATCATATTTATTAGCATAATCACACTAATGGATCTGCTTGTTTCAAAAGAAACCCAACCCTTCTGTTGTTGTTGTTGTTCAGGAACATTAACATTCAGTGTGCTCTCTTTTTAGCTGAGAGGTCACCTTAAACTGTGCTCCCTAATACGAGGTAGTGAATTTGTTTTATGAAATAATGTGGTTTTGACTGCATTTAGGTTTTTGCTTTCTAGTCTGTGGAGTCCAACTCCTCATCTTAAGATGTGTTCTTCTACACCCAATGTAACGTAGGTCAGCTTTTAAATGGAAAACGTCTAAGAAAATTTCTGTCCATTTCAAAGAGAAAAACAGTATTTGATTTTTGGAGGCTGTGCTCTTCCTTCTGCTGTATAGAGCCGGTCCCTATGAAAGAGGTTAAAGAGTGTTCCTCTGCAGGAGGAGGAATTCCTGTTCTGTTTGGTCTCCAACTGCAGCACTGTGGGAGCACCCAGAGAGAGATGGGCCAACCTGTAGGCATCTCAAAGTTAGGTAGTATATTTCGCAAAGCTTTCATGATGTACCAGTGAAAGTTTGCAGATTTATGTCAAGGAAACCAAACAAATGGTATTTTAGATGAACAAACTGATATTTCAGGTTGTAATTCGCAGTAGTGAATCACAAGAGAAACCTATAAAGAAGGAATTAAAGAGAATCACTTACTGAATATTATGAGTGGAAAGGGACCCACAAGGATCATTGAGTACAACTCCTGGCTCCACACAGGGCAACTTAAGAGCTAAACCACGTATCTAAGAGCAAACAAATAAGCTGTAGTGCAGTTAACACGGAGGAACATGGTTAGATTCTGTTGTGGAGTCATGGGAGTGGGAAGAATGCTTCCTGTTCTCTTCCTACAACAAATAAATTACTGGCACGTTGTACTTACCATCTAACTGGGAAACCTGTCTATTCTGGGCAATGATACTCTATTTATCAAAAATTCTCTTTCCTGGTTTTACTTGGAAATCATTTTTCAGGAGCTATTCTAAGCTGGTGCGTGGCATTTATGAATGTTCAGCCTCCTTCTATTACTCCTAATGTTGACATGTAACATCTTGGTAAAGAACAGATTTAAGTAGTAACAATTTTCTGTGTAGGCTTAGCCTTGAGGAAATGTATCCCAAGGCACTACAGTTGCTGGGAAACTCAATATTTCTTTGAAACATCCCTGCCATGCTTTATCTTTGCAGTTGAATTTAATTACTACCTATTTACTAAAATAAACATAAAATATGTTGTGGAATCAAACAGGCCGTGAGGCACTGATTAAAAAATACCTCAGACTCTCAACTGACTGTAGTCAAGAAAGCTCAAGTTCCTGGGCGCTCTCTAGTACGTGCATGTGACGTTGCGGCAGAGTCGTCCCATGTGGCATCTTTTCAGGCTGATTTCATTAGCGGGGTTTTGCTGGGCTTTCTTGTGATTAGAACCAGGTATTTGTTGTTGGTTAAGTATGGGGAAGAATTCCCAGCCGGATCAATAGAAACCTATGGGTGAAGGGTTTTGTTGCTCTTGGCCAGGAGATCATAAAGGAGCAGGAGGCTGTGTGTGCTGGATCTCCTTGTAAACAAGTGTACCAGCCAGAAGGCCTTGCAAATGGCTTTCCCTAAATGGCTGGTAATGGTACTAGGGTTTTCTAAATCTTTTTTTTCTGTCCTTGGTTAGAAGCATTGCCTTCAAGAAATACTGTGTTGATTTTCTGCATTGCTTGAATGGATTTTATTTTTAGAACTTAGTTAACTGATACAAGAACTATTTATCATTAATTTTGGAGGCAGTTTTGAATTCAGAGTTCATTAATATCTTTACTGGGCCTCTAACTTTTGGTAACTTAAACTCTTAACAGAATTTTTCTATATTGCTTTGTGGTAACATCTCTTCCGTTTTTGTAAGGGACATTTGGGGAGCTGGTGTTTGTTTTTATGAGAAGTCATTTGCTGATTTTTAAGGAGCTGTTCTGTAATTTCTTTTTTCCGTTCATACCTCTGCTTTTTGAAAATTTGGATTTGTTTGGAAAATACTAAAACCAAAGAGGACGGAGTGTTGTATATGGTTATCTACAAACTTCATTCAAAGTCCCCCTTCTAATGTTTAACTTTGTTGTTGTCATGAAGTGAGGCAGAGTTTAATTCCTATTTTATCAAGTTTCCATAAAATGTGTTGTCCCTGTTTCTTTCAAGAACAGAGTTATACAGTGAAACTTCACCTTCATTTCTCCTCAGATTTAAGTTAGCATGGATAAATTGGAAGGCTGCTACAAATTAGGAAGAAAAGATGAATTCTGCATGAGGGATGTGAAACAAATTTACTTGGTCTGTCAGAAGAAGACTGGAGATAAAACTTGATGCGTTAACATCACAGAGAATAAATAGTGATAAGGAAATAAACTGGTGGATAATTTTCATTCTGCTTTAAATTTCAGCATTATATTTTTTTCTGTTATTTATTAGTATAGCAGCCGGAGATCACTGTGCAATTCATGGTAAGAGACCATTATCTCCGGTTCTGTCATCTTTTACTTAAGATATGAGGGAAAGGGATGAACATGACAAAGAACATGGAAAGAGATAAGGGGGGAAGTTAGCAGCAGTGTGATTACACAGTGAGTGTGTGATTGGTCCAGTTTGTCGTGTATGGCTCACTTTTTGAAAATAAAATTCATACAGGACATTTAAAAATTCCAAAGATGTTTACTCACCCCGCACCACGGGGTATGTAGCAGCCAGAATATTCGGAACAAACCCGCGGGGAGGAAGGGTGGCAGGCTGGCAGGCCTCTAATTGGAGTGGTGTTTCGGTGATGCAGTGGAGAGCAGGTAGGCTTGTGAGGTGCAGCGCCCAGTAGGTACAACCAGAGCCCAGGACCTAGAGGGAGTAGACTAAATACTGTCTTTGTGGTTGTAACGTGGGGCATCTCCCTTACTTAAGGTAATCCAATAAAGAACAGAAAAAGAGAGAGATTGTGTTAGAGTATTGATAATGAAAAAGTGTAAAACCATGAACGCGAACAAATGGGAATAAATTTGGAAGGACGAAAGTTGTAAGGTAAAAGTGGGGACCACCTTCCATATGCAGTATTTATTTGTATGTCTCTTCCATATTTGATGAATTCATCATGTTCCCTGTTTTCAACCTTAGAACACCTGAGTGAGGTGAGTGAGTGTTGTTTATGGCCCATTTACAGATGACACAACCAAGGCACCAACAGTCTAAGTGAGCTGCCCAGAATCATTTGGGAAGTCTGTATCTGAGCAGGGGATTATATCTAGGACTTCCGTGCATCAAAATACCACTCTCACTATGGGGTTCTTCCTCCTCTGAAGTACTGGACACAGCTGTGGTCATGGGTGAAAACAACCAAGATAAAGCAATGGCAAAAGGAAGTAGGGTTAAAAAAAAATAAGGCTTTCAAACAGGTTCTTGGATTTTAACTTGGTAATTGAAGGAATTGTGTAGAATCAGGATTACTGCAGAAAAAAATTAAATAGACCTAGTAAATGTAGTTGTAAGTGAATATAAGCTGTATGTGTAACACTCTGTATATACAAAGAGGTGGTCAAAATCTGAAAAGAATTATAGGAGGAAAGAAGAATGGGGGGAAGTGGATAATGCTGGTGAAAGAAGTGCACATTGAAGGAGAATATGTTCTAAGGATCACAGGCTCTTTCTTAAACAGAGAATTAAGTAGTCATGGAAATGGGAGACTTCCCAGGAGGATTCAGGCTTCATCTGGGAGTTAACTTGATGGGTGAGGTTAGGGAACTCCTGCAGAAATGAGGTAAATTTATTGGAATACTTGCTGTATTACTGGTATTAATAGTTACCAAAGAAAATGCCCTGAGAGAAATTTGAAAGGTTGCAATGACCAGAATTTTGAAGTTTATGAAAGATTTAATTGGAAGTTGTTTACTTTGCCAAATGTGTGCTGTTAGGTAGAAAACTGATCTTACTAAAAATTCAATTTACAAAGTGCATTAGCTGTTTTGCATTGTGTGTAGTATATAGTTTTAAGTGAAAAGCTGGTTATAATTATTCCTGGAGTATAGTACTTTAGAACTTCCCTCCCTCCCCCAGAGTTATGTGTGTGCCATACATGTATTGAGTACATTAGCTAGAACCTTAACAGACAACTATTTGATCTTGAACTAAACTCCCATCTAGTTTACTACAGGAAATTTATATTTACTTGTCATGTTAAAGAGCAGGACTTTACGTTGTGTTCACTGAATGTTATTAACTGTACTGTGGCAGCAGTTGAGAGAAGGCACTGTTATTGTTAGCTGGAAATTTTCCTTTTGTTTCAAGGAAAGCTTTCTTGCTACTCTACTCCCTATGTACACTGCTCCTTAGGTTGCAAATATACTGAGAAATGGCTCAGTTTCCAGGTGAGGAGGAGGTGGAAGTGTTTTGTATTTTATTGATTCTCAAATGTGCTGTATGAAGAACACATTGTAAAAAAAATTAATGCCATGTATTTTTTTTTTCCCTTCTCTCCTCCCTCTTCACCCTTATCCCCTACTGTTTTTAAAACTAGGTATCAGATTGTAGTGGAAATAGTTCAGGCAACCACAATCAGCAATTTTCCCCAAGTGAAGAGGCAGAAAGGTAAGAATCCATTTTGTTTCCAGTCACATCTGTTGTTTTTGTTTTGAAAAGCTATTTGAATTTCAGAAATACATATGCAATCGGTTTGTGGGGGATTTTTAGACAGATTTTAGGAATGCTATGCCTTTAGTATTTCAGTTCTGTTTCATTTGTCTGATTCTTCCCAAAACTCCTCTGGTGCGAGTATTTTCCCCCCACTCCTCCCACCACTATCTTCAGCTAAGCTGATGGATCGAGAGAAAGGTCATATCTGATGCTTTTTATTTTCAGAACTTGCTGCATCTTGGATTTCTGGCACTGCAGATTCTTATGCTAAGAATCTTGGTTCCTCTTTCTTTTTCATACAATCCATTCTTTAAAGTCTGTCTGTTCTCCTTTCAAAACACAGTAAGGAATGATACAGCATAATTGTCAGTCAGACTTTATTTTGACTCTTTGTTGTATTATGTTTTTGTGTTGTAATACAGAGTGCTCTTAAATCCTTCTGCAGTGTTTTGGCAACTTCTGCCTTTTGAAATGCACATGCACTTGCATTTTATATGTGTACTTACATTTTGTATATATACTTCTTTTTATGGTTCTCAGAATGTACAAGAACTCAGGTATATCTTCAAGAGATTATACCGATGGCAAAAGTATCAAACCAAATTTTTGCTTGGATAGATGCATTTAAGGTATACCAAACCATTATAAAAAGCAATGGACAATATAAATTGATTTGCTTGTAAACAAATCTAAAAGATCTTACTTTTAGTTCCTTCTGTCACAAAGGAAAACTTTTAAAAGTGATTCAGGTGTAATGAAAAAAATGCTGAAACAGAGAAAATAAGAAACCCTGGGGGTGGCACACTAATTTTCAGTCTGAAGAGTTTGGGGTCCATGTTTAAAATTCTAAAAGTACAGCACTGTCAACACTGATACCCATTTCTTTTACATATTAAAATAGAGCTAGATGTGCATTCCTATAGGATATATTGCTTTTGCCAAACTACGGTAAAAGTAAGCATTAGTTTTTGCTCAAGTGTACATTACAGAAAGAGAAATATTAATGTTTTTTAGATGAAAGTTAATTTAATGGAAAGTTGGTTTCATAAAGTAATGAAATGAAACAGGGAAGTTAACTGAGTAGAGTTAACAGAAGAAATCAATCTTGCTAAGCCTGTCTTTCCATTTGTGTTATCGTTGGTCTTCATTGTGAAAGAATTGATTTGGGGAATATTTTTATGCAATTTAGGTTCCTGCAGTTAATACTGATGCTCTTCTCTGGTGCTCTTCTCTGTCTCACTGGAGTTTATCCAGTTAACTATCCACTGTTCTAAACCCTGAACAGAAGAGTTTTTTCTGAAGCTACAGGTGCCTGGCTCTGCAGAATGGATATAAAAAGGCTATTGCTATTTATTCTGCTGAAGTAGATGTAGTTTCACTTATTCTGTGGTGAAGATGGTGCTGCATTTTTATGGCCTCTTGACTTTTCTGTTGGATTTTTTTTTTCTTTAATACAGGTAAAATTTCACTAGCTGATGCACTGAAGTGTTTTGTTCAGGTATTGACTTTTATTATTAGTTTAGTCCTGTGGCAAACTTGTACGTCATTTAAGAGCTGAGTTGATGATAGATGACCACTGCTGGCTGTTTTAGCTAGTGGGGCTATGGAGGTTAGTCATTTTACTTATAAAATACCTGATGGTTATTCAACACTGGATATTAGACTATATTAGGTATTAGGAAAAATCGGAGTGGATATTGGGATATTACTGTGAGGGTAGTCAAACACTGGAACAAGCTTCCTAGTGAGGTGGTTGATGCCCCACGCCTGTCAGTGTTCAAGAGGCATTTGGATAATGCCCTCATTAATATGCTTTAACTTTTGGTTGGCCCGAAAGTGGTCAGGCAGTTGGACCCTTTGAGGGTCCCTTCCAACTGAACTATTCTGTAAACACTGTGCCTGAAGAAAATGGCGACGTGGTTTGTTTGACGTATGTGGAACAGTGTGTTCAGCACTGGCCTACAATAGTCAGTCCTGTTATAGTTCACACATATTTAAGGCAGATTTCTCATCTTTCAGTTCCTCTGCTAAGGCTTTCATCTACCAAAATTTTCAGTCTCAGTTTGTGTAAACTTCAAGAGGAACCATTAAACTGTAGTGGGTTAAAATCTAGTCCTGAAGGTCTTTTGTGACTTGTTTTTTCTTGAAGGAGGTGGAAACATTCTTCCTAATGTGATAATGAATCTGAATTTTAGGAAGAAAAGTTTAAGGAAAAAAAAGCCATGCTACCTTCCTTGAAAATAAAAATAAACACACAAACAGCCAGTACAGCTCTGTGTAGATTAGAAGAGATGGTTGAACACTTCTAGAACAGACCACCACATAAGTAATGTCACCATTTTATATTTGCCTTTCTGAATGCCACACCATACCACTAACATAAACTAAACATAAGCTTTATGCCAAATGAAAGCGTTTGCACAATCCCATTTGTTCCTTTTAAAATTCATTTCCCCAGTACCTGCTGAATATCTGTAATTCTGTGAGTGTGGGTAGTCAGTGTATGACCATCTCCCCTTTCCTACTAGTAAATCAGCCTTTTGTGTCGTGGGCATCTCTTAGCTTTGATTCCATTCTGGTGATAGATAGTCTTACTACCTATTTCCATTTTCCAATGGCAAAGTTGTGTCATGAGAATGTAGCTTTATCTTGAGTGCCTGGGTGTTGGCCTAGAGCAGCTGAACCTGGCCTGGCCAGCACTCTGCCTAGCCTGCTATCCTGTTTCAGAGTGCAAGAGCAGAGCAAGTACAGAATAGTATGTGCACAGACATTGTCTTGACCTCCATCAGTTTGAGGCGTGGGAGTTTCCTGAGCCAGTGTTTTCAATAGGAAAAGGTACAGCGACAAACATGAGGAGCAGTTAGGGTAGCATGAGCGGCCAGTACTCTGCAGCGGTGAGTGCTTAGCTACTATCTAAATAAAGTAAATGCTGTGCAAGTACATGGCTAGCAAATAGGCCTGAGCAGGAGTGTGTACCTTCGCTGTTGATTGAAGAGGCATAGTTAAGTCTCTAAAACTGACCAGAAATATTTTGGTTTGTAAGAAAGGTTAGGTGCTTATTATTTAAGGGTGAGTAGCCTGAGGACCAGGTTTCAGACTGTGATGACTTCTCATATGAGCTACAGTTGCCTGATGTTTTTACGGTTTTATCCAGTGATATCGAAGTATGCATTTAATGTCAGTGCCCACAGGTGTTTGAGAGGAGTGTTTGTCCCTCAGCAAGGACAAGGTTCTTAATTTAACTAGTGTTGGTGCCACCTATTGGCAAAATATCTAGCTGTTAAAGCCCTCTAATATAAGCAAAAAGTACTTTAGAGTACTTCTGAATATCATTGTCTTAAGCCCTCTAGTGAAAAATGGCATGTTATAGGGTCTTTTTTCTTTTCAGATTTCTATCACTTGAATCTTCTGGCATGTGAGCCTAGAAGAGCAAAGGAAAACGTACAAAAGCATCTGATTCATTTTAAGCAGTAAGTTTTGCATTTGACTCCCTGAGAGAGTCAAATGTCTTAAAAGGTTGAGACAAAATAATTTGAGAGGTTAACAGTATGATGCCTGTTGTGGATGGATGACGTAACTTCTGCGTCTGTGAGAATTGCTTTTGGTCATTGCGAAAGCTGAACGGTAAGAAACCTTGTGTAGCATTAATGTTTGCAGAGGTGTTGACAGTTTATTTTTGGAGTTGTGCAGGCCACTGTAAATAGAAGCTGTTATCTTGCATGCTGGCACTACACGACTTCCCTCATTTACACTTGCACAAAACTGCTGAATCTTTTAGCATACAGACATCTGCTTTATTTCTCCTAACTGTCCTTCTGTGTGCCCTCTTCCAAAATTGTCAGGGTCGTTCCAGCAGTGATTGTAGGAGGAGGCTTGCTTTTTACTCATCCTTGCTTCTTTCTATTGATATTTTTGGACTGTGCTCTTTTCTACAATCACATGTGCTCTGGTTGGAAGAATAATATCTTTGTACATCTTTCTGAAAAATAAAAATAAAAACCCAATCCTCTCTTCACCTTGCCTTTTGATAAGGATTGATCAAGTACTGAGTCAAATTTGAGCTAAATTTTAGGAAATTTATCTTTATTTACAAAATCTGTATCTTAAACATTATGAAAGACTACAAATGGTTATCTGAAAATTCTTTTGCTGTATTCTAATAAAGCAGTTTTGTAAGAGGATCGATCTGTAGATCAGGCATTGTGGCAGGAGTTGGAGAGGGCCTGAGTTTCTGGAAGGAGTAGGTGTTAATTTTTCAAAAGAAAAGGCTTCAAAACTAATTGTTAAATAGCTACAAAAGTAAGTTGCTGTAATAGTTTGATGTTTGCTGTAATGTAAATATACCAGTTCTAATGTTTAAGAGATAGATCTTTGTTTCTTCTCTTACTGATGCTGTATTACAGGATCCTACAGGGACCCATTTTACTAGATGCCATTTAAAACAATAACAAAAAAACCTTGAAGGCATGTACTTGTCTTAGGGTAAAACCAAGCAAATCTCTCATCTGTTTTCAACCCTGAATGGAGTTATTTAACTTCTACTTTTCTTTGCACTCCACCTTCTATGTGACAGCATGACCAGAAGCCATCCTTGGATGATGGGATGGAGCTGTTTTTCAGACACCACACTGTAATTGACCACAGGACATCCCTGTTGAGAAAATTGTTCCTTTTCAAGCAGGGATTGTGAGACAGATTGAATAAGCGGACGTTTCTGTATGAAGTCTGCTGTGTTACAGTAGATTTCTCCTGCTGAGCATTTTCACTATACAGCTAGATATTTGCTTCTATAAGTGGAGCTGAAGACTAGTACAGAAACAGAACTGTCTCTGGGTAGGCTTTTTATGTACTGTAGCTCTGAAAGATGCTTCAATGTTCAGCTGTAGAAAGGGACTTTTCTTTTAGAAACTCAGACTCCAAACTAACTTGGATGAGTGCGTTGTGATGTGTGGGTTTTGTCAAGATGACAATTTAGAATGAAGTAAAATGGATACTTTTGCATTCCAGTTGATTACAGATGCCATCTAACTTAATTATGACAAAACAAGATGACTTCCCACCACCCCATCCTCCACACAGGGATAAACTTGCATACACGATTATTTTTCATGGCTTGTTGGCAATGTTTAAAGAGCTACAGTTGTGCTTGCATGTACATGTGGAGCAAATCCTCTACTCAGCACTGGTGAGGCTGCACCTAGAGTAACTTTGTCCAGTTCTGGGCCCCCCAGTACAAGAGAGACCTAAACCTACTGCAGAGAGTCCAACGGAGGGCTACCAAGATGGTCGAGGGACGGGAGCACCTCTCCTGTGAGGAGAGGCTGAGAGAGCTGGGACTGCTCAGCCTGAAGCAGAGGAGGTTCAGGGGGGACCTTAGCAATGTCTACAAATACCTGAAGGGGGGGTGCAATGAAGATGGAGCCAGGCTCTTTTCAGTGGTGCCCAGTGCCAGGACAAGAGGACTAGAACATGAGAGGTTCTGTCTAAACACCAGGAAGCACTTTTTTACTGTGCAGGTGACAGAGCACTGGCACAGGTCGCCCAGAGAGGTTGTGGAGTGTCCCTCCTTGGAGATCTTCAGAAGCCGCCTGGACGTGGTCCTGGGCAGCCTGCTCTGGGTGTCCCTGCTTAAGCAGGCAGTTGGACCAGATGACCTCCAGAGGTGCCTTCCAACCTCACCATTCTGTGACCCTTGTGGATGAAGGTGAAGGTTACAGTGACTCATTTATTTGTGATTTTCAAATGAGTTCCATAGAGGAGTGTCCTCTTTCTCCTCCTAGATCCTTTGTGTGAGCTAGTGATGGCGATGCATCTTTTCCACAATTGGTTTGGAGAGATGCCCATCAATGAAAGTGCTGAAAGTTAAAACACTGTCATACCTAAGATAAGGGATGGTGTACAAAAGGGAATGGGACCTGAGTTAGGGGTGATGCTTGATTAATAACCCAAGGTACTTTTGCCTGAAGATGAGTTCTTTCTTGGCTATAGTTCTGTCCTGTGGTTAAGCTAATCACACACCTCTGTGACCGAAGTGATTTGACCAGTATTTGTTTGCATTGGTGAGCAGTGTTTAAGTGACTTGACATGATGGATTTGATAAAGAACTCTGAATCCATCTGCAGATACTTGTAGCACTTTTTTTTTTTCCCACAAGGTATTGTAGGACCTTTGGAGGAAAAAAAAAACAACAACTAAACAAACAAAAACGGTGCTAGTACTGAGAGCTCAAGATATTTGAGATGTCACAGTAATCTAGGATGTATGGGAATGGCACAAAGCTGGGCCAGGGGAGGTTCAGACTGGATATTAGGAAAAATTTCTTTACTGTGAGGGTGGTCAAACACTGGAACAGGCTTCCTAGCGAGCTGGTTGATGCCCCACGCCTGTCAGTGTTCAAGTGGAATCTGGACAATGCCCTCATTAAATATGCTTTAACGTTTGGTTGGCCCTGAAGTGATCAAGGCAGCTGGACTTGATGGTCCTTGAAGGTCCCTTCCAACTGAACTATTCTATTCTATCTGTAGTAGGTGAGCTTCAGGGACAAATGTGAGAAAGCTCTTATTAACACTTTAAGTTAAATTCTGTAAGTGCATACCGATAATTATTTTGTTTCATGCTCAAGTAAATGACAAAAGTGTATACGATCTGGCAAATTAACAGTTCTAATTCTGTTATATTTCTGTAAACATCCCTAACTCATTGTTCTTGTTAAATCTCATGATAGTGGCCTAAACACACTATAAAACTAATTTGCATTCTGAAAGAAAACAAAAGCATCTGCATGTCAGGCTTCAGTTTCTCTTTCCATGTTGTTGTAAAACATCTGTGAGACATTTTGGTATCGCTCTTGAAATCCTTGTCTTGGAATTGCTCTTAAATTGTATATATCCTACTGCAAGCACTTACATGCTGCTCCTTTGATTTTGTTATAACTTTTCTTTTTACTCGTTCTCTTGTCTGACCACGGTAGAACTGGTTTTACCTTTGCTTGCATGGGGGCAGTAGAAGAGCCCCGGGTACCGTTCGTCTCAAAGTCCAGCCTGCTCTTTCAGAGTTGAGCAAATACTTTTCAAGGCCTAATGTGGGCTTTGAAAACACGTAATCTAAAGGGATCCATAATGGTTGGTAAATAATATGTAGAAGGTTACAGGTACTGTTTATATGAAGAAGTTAAATAGGTCTTTGCTACTTAAATATTTCAGCTTGGCGGTAAGTAGGCACTGCATGTGCTCAGCTCGGCTCTTGCAAAAAGTCTTGCAGGAACGCATACAAGTCGAGCACGTGCGTAGCTCCTCCAGAGCCCAGTCGGATGTGTTGTGCGTGTTGCCAGGTGGCAGCTCTCTGTGGTTCCAGAAGCTCCGGAGGAACAAGACTTAGTTTCAGTTTTAATTATGTTTTTGCAATGTAACTGTGCATTTAAAATGAGACTTCTCTGTTGTACGCTACTTCTGTCAAGAAAGGGACAGTTAATGAAGTATTAAAATGCAATTCAATTAGTGCTTTAAGCAGGCATTGTCTATGTGTTGTATCTGTGCTCATTTACATACGTTGTGTCCTTCACTGTGGTGTGTGGCAATGAGGTTTGTCTGGCTTTTCTTGGCCTGACTGTCGTTTGCAAGGTCCAGCGTTCCGATTGAAACACAAATGGTGTGAATTTGTGCTGTAGTACGTTTGATGTATTTAATGCACAGAAACCTGACCAAGTAGCAGAACTACCAAGAAAAAAGAAAATGCGGTGTGAGAAGTCCCTTCTGTGAAATATTTTTGGTGAGTTCTAGGATTTGATCCTGGCCTAGTTCAAATCAAGGTAGTTATGAGTGATCCCGAAGAAAATATGGAAACTTTGTCAGAAATCGCTTTAGATGTGTGAAAATGGATGGAGTAAAAAGGACTTGGAAGGATAGCTTAGCACTGACTGCTTGTTAAGTCTGAGCTCATTTGGACCATTTGTATTTTGAATATTTTCCAGTGTCAGCTGCATTATGCAGGGAGGAAGAATGCACACCTTGCTTCTGGTCACTTTCAGGTTGTGCTTCTGAAAGCAGTAGCTGTGACCTCGGAGAAATAGTGAAAAATGGACTGAACCTGAGCTCCTGCTTGCGAGGTGTAGCTGGAACAGGACTGGATGTAATTTCTTGCGTGACCCAACAGAAGAATGCTGTTTTGAAGCGTGGTGTGTGCATGTGTCGCAGAAGTGATTGCCAGACTGAAGGGGACCATGGATGTGATTGGAAAACTGGCTGGGTAGCTGGGGGTTGATAAGTGGAGTTTGATGTTGTGCTTTTGGTATTAACTGCATTTTGATGCCCTTTGGAGGGCTGCACATTAGCCTTTGGGTTTTTGAAGCCCCTACTTGGTAGTGCATATCTTATCAGAGTTTCCCCTGACAAGGGGAATTGTTTTGGAGGATGTTATTGAAAGAGCCTTTATCCTTTGGGGATCAAGTCCCCCATTAGCTGTTGCTGGAAGAAGCGTATGCAACTTGTGGAGGGAGTGCCGAGGAAGTGTCTGTCTTGTTTTGCCGATGACAAGTGGGTTTTTTGTTTGTTTGTTTTAAGGGGAAAAACATCTAAAAGCTGTAACGTGTGGTGAAAAGAATTTGTTCAACAAAGGATGCATTTCCTTTCCTTGCACAGTGATGCAACAGTGTCTGTCTCAGTAGCATGTATCTGTTCCTGTTTCCTTTACTGGAGGAGCTTACTGAAGGGTGTGTGAGTAAATGCAAGTCTCTTCTGTAATGTTCTGGTTTTATTTGGCTTATGCAATGATATGTGAATATAGTGAACATCTTATATACCGATTCTCAGAAATGGCAAAAAGGCTTGTATTTGTATTTCAGTACTTTGGTGATGGGATCAGGAAAGAATAGATTAAGAAGAAAAGTTGTCTTGATAGCTTAAAATGCATTTTGGTAGGGCTTAATATGAAAAACAAACAAAAAAAACTGCAACAGTTTAGATCTGAAAATCCGAGAATTTTCAAAAACCTCAAAAGGATGAAAGATAAGCAATGATATTCCTGTCCTTCCTCAGTTTACATTAAAATGCTCCTGGTTTCTGCTAGCTTATCTTTCATACTTTGAAACAGGGAGGTCACGTTCAGCGTTCATGTGTGCGTGCAGCCCGCCTCTCTTGCTCTGCGGCACGTTAGCCGCAGTACTTGCTGGGATGCCACTGCCCAGCCTCCTGTTTATTTGGAAGGGACTTCATTGCCAGGCTTTTGTGGTGGCTACTCCTGTTTGTCCCTGGGGCAGGAACAGGCTGGCACTGTGACCTTCATCTCTCTGCCCTATGTGTTTCTGACATGGAGTGGCTCCTTACAGGCGTAAAGATGGTTTTGAAGGATCTTTGTTAAGAAAGTAATGAAGCACAGAAAGCAGGTGGGATGTAGGGCTCATTAATCTTTCCCGGAGGCCTTCTGCAATCATGGGATGATAAGACTTATGGTCAAGTAGACATGCTTACTTTTAAAGCCCTCAAAAATGCGTTGTTTTTACTAAGAACAGTATTTTTGTTTTAAGAAGGCTGGATGGTCATTGCATAGCACTGGTCATGGACTTGGGAAGCGTGGGTTGTAAGGCATCAAGAGTCAGTCAGCTCTGCAGACTCATATCTATGGCTGCAGAGGAGTAAGGGAGCAAGATGTATAGCAGCCCGGCTAGGACAGAGGATGAGAGTGTGCGGGTCTACCCTACGGGCATCACAGCTGAAAGGAGAGGTGAGAAGGACTTGGGCACAGTGGCTTTGTGTCAGGTCTATGCTTGCCAGTATGCATGCATTTTGAGCCCAAAGTCTTTAAACTATTGAGAGAACTGTGAACTTCTAGAAACCGTCTTGGAGTCAGGTGCAGGAGGGGAAATGGTGGATTTTAATCTTCCGCTTTAAACTACTCTCCATGTATTTGTATTAATCCTCAATATTTTAAATTGAGGGGGAGAGCTATTTTGTACTTAAGGTCTTTTCCTGCCTTTTATTGTTCTTCTTTCCTTTTCTCTCAGTAATACTGGTACTTCTGGTCAGGGAACTGAAACACTAAATTAAATGCTCTGTTGACTTCCCTGTGGAGATAACATGCCAGGAAAACAGATGGCTTATTTTTTTTCATGGTAAACTCATTTTGTCTTTTGCTTCAGTGAATATCATCTCTGTAGTTCACTATTCTGTGGCAGCTAAGATGCAAATGATACTTATCCAATAAAACACTAACAATCTTTGAATCAGGATGCTTCCATACCAACATATATAAATACATGTAGTAAATAAAGTGAGATTAATAATATGGTAAAAGATTTTGGGAGAATATCTGCGTTCGTGTTATGTTTAGAGATTTAGGGAGCTCCATGTACCTTGAGTTGTCCTTCAGTAAGTATATGAGTGAAAAAACTTCAGGTCACGTGCAGTATTTACATGTGGCTTCAAGGGGTAAATCAAAGATTGAAAAAATCTTAAAAGGAAAGATACCTCAGTGTATAAGAAATGTATTTTAAATACCTATTTGAAGTCAGTGCAAAGAGATTTCCTTTTTCTATGTATGCATTCACAAACCTAGCTATATGGTTGTTTCTTTCCAGCAACTGTTCTGGAAAAGGAATGCTCTTTTCACCCACATCATTTTACTAGTGCTTGATATTTTGAAAACACTGTAGAATGGATCTCTGTCATTTATCCCTGAGCAGTCAATCCTGAGCTGAATACAGGCTGGGTACTTTGCTACAGAGCTCTAGCTGCAGCCTGCAAAAGCAGGAACTTTTTCATTGAACAAAAGGATCATAAAATCAGTGTAGAAACGTGAATCATTTCACCCTGCAGGTATAAAACAGGCATGATTTCAATGCAGTAGGGTGGTTTTTTTGTTTTTTGTTTTTTTTTTGTTTTGTTTTGTTTTTTTGTTTTTTGGCCCTATTAATTAACTAAAGAAGCTGGAATGTAGACTATACAAACATTATGCCTTTTTAGTACCAAGTCTTATTCAGCTGACTGTCTTTCTCACATACTTCACTACTTAACATTATTGTGCAGACTTGCTGTGGCATTATAAGATTTTTCTTAGTCATCTCACTATTTTGAATGGGCCTCAGTAAATGTTACCTGGAGGAGATACTGTATGTTGTGCCGTTCACATCAAGCACAAGAAATTTGGATTTACAAATGGGGTGTGTGGTAATATGGAATGCTGGGCTGGAGGGATTGAGTCCATTCCCTCATGACTCTAGGTAGTCAATGTTATGTTCATTAAGGTATGTAAACTATCAGCTCCATGAGCTATCACACTATGGCTGCAGGTAACATCCTAATGCAATTACAACCTGTAGTAAAAGTTTTGGATCTGTGTCTTGTAAGAAGCTATGGCAAGAGAGCTGGAGGGATCAGCATTCAATGGACATTTGAATATGGCTTTTTTCCTGAACTGTTTCATATAAACACTTGAAATATCATTGGAGAATATTTCAAAATAATCATTCTTTCAAATACAAACTTTACAGCATCTGTACTCATGCACACAGTTGATTCCTGACTGACAAATGCTGTGATCAAGCAGGTCACAGAGGTCACAGGTCACCAACGTGAGGTGATGTTTTTGTGTTATAAAAGATGGTCTCTGATTTGCTGTATTCTCAGATTCAAAAGGAAAAGAAACTGCAGCAATGAAAGCTGACCTACTGAGAGCTCGCAACGTGAAGAGGTATATTAATCAGCTGACAGTGGCAAAGAAGCAATGTGAGAAGAGAATAAGGCTCCTGGGAGGGCCTGCTTACGATCAACAAGAAGATGGCATTTCTGATGAAGGCGATGGCCCTCAGAGTCAGAAGGTACGAATTGAATAGCACCTATTTGCTTGAAGGTCATTCTAAACGTGTTTGTCCTGGATCATATTAACCCCACTGTCATTAATCCTCCCTTCCCGCAAGAATAAAGTGTAAATTAATTGCTGCAGATTTTATTTATCTTGGGAAGTAGTCACTGTAGTACCTGGAAAGACTACTGATGATTCAGGTTGGAATATTGCTAAATGTAGAACTTCATAAAGGATCAGGTGGCTCATAAGTGTGTATAATTTTGCAGGCATACTGCATGCAGGGAGTTGATAAGGTTAGGGTAGCAATTTTATTTCTAAAAAGATTACCAACACATGTGCAATGTTTCTTTGCCTCTTGTTATATTTACTGTAGGAAATACCTGCGGGTTTTGCAAATACTGAGTTACTGAAAAGCAAACACTTAACTTGTGGAAGGCAACTGGCAAAATTAAGGGCAGTCATTGCAGAAAAACTCTGTTGGAGCTGTTGACTGAATTCTGATTTTCCACATCACTCTACTCCGGGATTGAAAAAAACGTAATTGCTGTTGCATTAGTCAGCAGCTACAAAAATAAAATCATGGCTAATTATCCTTGCTAAACTTTGTTTAGTTGCTTCCTTGTGTAATTTACTCCGTCCCCTTTGGGCAAAGAAGAGCAATTTATGTATTCCAATTAGAAGATCTTATCTTTTTCATGTAGGTAGAACAAAGAGAAGTTATCCCTTCATGTAGGGATCTTTCAGTTTTGTTACATCCTTGTAATAATTGTAACTTAGTGGCACATCTCTGTCATGCAACTTTTTCTTATATTTCTTACTATTTATGTTTTGTTTGTCATGAGTATGATCTGAAAGAGAGCAGTTCCCCACCCTTCACTTGTCCTTGAAGTGTGATTTCAGATGGCGTGTCATAGATTGTGCCGAGGCAGTCTGGACCTGTTTCCTGAAGTTGGACGTAGCAAGTAGTGCCAATGAGAAAAGGCTAGAGAGAAGCATGTGGCAGAACTGCATGGGCCACTTGTGCTACCGAGTAGACACCTTTTAGTGCCTGCTGAGATGTTATGTACTTTCCAGGATAGATACATGGTGACATACGACTGTTCAGGAACGGGGTCAGGTAATAAAGCTGCACTGGGTAGGGGCATTTACAGTATTGGTGATGGAAACGATGGGATCTAGTGCTGCTCTGCTTCTAAGAACCTCCCACGTCCATGTCAGAGTAATAAATAGGAAATTTGCTTCTCTGTTCTATTACTCCCAACTCTGTGGGATGAGAAAAGAGGCTCCAGGAGGCTGGATTAGAGACGGAGGCCACGCTGTTCTTTTCTGAGCACAGGAGAATGCCCAGGGCTTGTCTGTGGAAGGGAGACTCTCCTCACAGCCATTCCTTCCCATCCACTGCCTGTATTCCAGTGGCTGCAGTCTGAGCTCTTCAGGGCTGACAGTGCTACCTTGGATGCCGGCCCCTCCTGCCTGGACAGTATTGCTTGAGTACTTGGGCTTTTCACAGCAAAAGGGGAAAGGCTTCATTTGGGATTTAGTAGGTAAGCCAATGTTGATACCTTGCTGCTGAAGGGCCAACACTTCTCTTTGGAGCCTGGGTGTGCCAGCTTTTCTGTTAAGGTAGTGCTTAACATGCAGAGTAGTTAGTTTGTGCAGAAGAAACTGGAAGTTTGCCTTTCTTTAACATGTATGAAATAGGTTGGAAACAGGCATTTACTGATAGTAGTTTTGAATTATTATTTTATGTAAGTGTGGTACAGAAGCTTGAATACGTTATTAACTTTGGGGAATTCTTGGTACTAGCTGAACAAAGAACAAAATGACTAGTGGCCTAACCGTGTGTTTTGGTTGCATTTCTGCATCCTACAGAAAGCTTCCCCTTGTGGTTTTGGGGCAGTAACAGCATTCCTGGTAAGTCTTTAATGCGTGTTCTGATTATGGTCTTCAGTGCAGAGATGGATTATTTGGAGTTGTCAATGTTCTCCTGTTACAGGTTTAAGAAACAAAACTGACGTGCTTTGAAATATTTTTTTCCTTTCATAGCAGAAGCTAATTACAAAAGTGTCAGTTTTCTCTTTGATAAATATGTAAGAGTTGCGGGATTATATAGATTTTGCATGTTTTACCTAGCTCATTATCCCGAATGTGTAAATTATAATCAAATGTTTAAAACCAACAAACAAAAGAAAAACACAGCTATCGTCTGAATCTGATTTATGTGATTAGCTCTGATACCGATTTATACTCTGCCCTGGGTGTCAGATTTGCTTCCAGAGAAAATACAGTTTTAATTAGTGTAAAATATAACGCATCTCTTCTAATCTGCTCCTGGTCAGTGCAGTTTTAGTCCTTTTTCTTGGAAATTGTGCCTGCACAGTACTGCAGTAACTTAATTGAGTTCTTCTTGTCTGTGTTCATTTAGCAAATAATTTATTTGATTTGTTGTGTTCTGTACAACAGCCACATCGCCACATCTGTGATATTCAGTGTGTGGAGCTGCAGCATCTACTTAGTGTAGCTCTTCTATGAACCACAAGTGGTAAAAGGAGCTCTGGGGGATCTGATCCTTGACTAGCTGTGAAATAGCAAGGAAAATTCCATCCAGAAACCATCTGAAAGTGTTTTGAGGCACAGGCAGTCTGTGTTCGTAACTCTGCTGGCAAGGACTAAGTTGAAACTCCTGCGGAAGAGCCTGCTTCTTCCACAGTCCTTGGATAGACGATGATTTAACCGGTGACTGAACAGATAGATTATCACTGTCATTTCTGAGCTTCAGGATGTAAAATCATGTAATGTCGGGATAACCGATGGTATAGAATTTGGGAATGCAGAGAAAAAGAGCTTGAATTGCTTTTCCCCTGTTGCCTGAAGATGGGGTGTCTTATGCCAGGAGTATGTTCATGAGAGTAAGAGTTTAAAGCAGGGGTTTTTCCATCAGTCTAGGTGCGGTAAAATAGCCAGATACCTTAGGTAGTATATGCTTCTTCATGGTTAGCTAATCATTGCACTGGGTTTAACTGCTGCTGTATACAACTGCTGCTGTATACTTCCGATGACTTGCCTTCGTTTTTTAATTTAATTAAAAAAAAAAAAAAAAAGGGGTTTTAAATTTAATCCATGTACAGACAAAATGTTAGTGTTTCTTATCATGCAGCTCGGAAAAGAAACATTTTTTCCAGTATTATTTTTTAAAAACTCTTTTTATTCCTCTATTCTACAAAGAAAAAAAAGAAAAAAATGAAATGGAAGCAGAACTCCTGTGATCTGACTCTGCAGAGCAGTTACCAGCTATGTTATGGTTATTTATTATATGCAAATATGGTTGTAGTGAGTAGGAACTTGGTCTGTTGCAAAGGAATATGGTCCACTGCATCTGTGCCATAACTGGTGCCTAAAGGAGCCCTTCCAAATTAAGTGGTTGTTTTGTGTTTGTCTCCAGAGAAATGTTGTGACTGTCCACTCAGTGAAAGTTTTGGGGGAGTTGCCAAGACCTATACTTTAGAGGTCCAGGAACAAAATTGTTCTGTTCCCCTCTGCTGGGGATGCTGGTTAAAGCACCCTGCTGGAAAAAACATTTCTAACTCCTTCCAAGTATTTGGCAAAGCCTTTCACCAGCTGTGGTATGTTAGGTAATTCCCTGTTGGAGTAGGGAATGGATGTGACAGCAGTAAAGCTGCTGTTTTTTCCCAACGCAGAATCTGCTCTTGAGTTAAAAGGACTTGAAGGGTTGCTGTTGAGTCTTGGTAACTCTAAGATTATATCTGCTAACTGGATATTAGATTTGAGGGTGTACACATGCCCTAATGCATGTGCATGTGCCAACACAGCTTAAAGCTTTGTACTCTAATCCATGATGATACTGAGTCATAAAAAAATCTTTCACTGAGGATAACAAAGTAGCACAGAATGTTGTTCTTTAAATAGGAGAAGGAAGGATATTCCACAGAATACTTCCTGGATTGTATGCATCTTAAGATGCCTTACAGCCTCAAACCTGAAAAACTCTTCTGTCTTTGTTATCACTGAAGTCTTAATACAGTTTATAATCCAACATTTATAACCTATTTAGTAACTCCAGAGTAGTCAAGCCTTAAAACAAAAACCTAAAAAGAGTTTGTGAGGTTCCATTTCTGCAGGAGAAAGATGTTTAAATATGCTTTTCTGTCCATGTATGTGTTTTGTTAAGAGTTCAGTTGGCAAGGTAACTATGCAGCAGATTGTGTAACAGCACTGTTAGGTACCAGCACTTCAAATACCATGGGGTACCTGTGCAGCGGGACCTTTGTTAGGGGAGGGATGGTTGCACTTGCTTGCTCCCTGCAGCAGCACTTACCCACAGTTACTTTTGAGAGGGGATGCTTGTTAATTGTCCTCCTTGCTGGCAGCCTGTGTGGGTGGGGATACTGGGGATAATATAGGCATAGAGACCAACGTGACCTCTCACTCACGAAGTGATGGCATGTGCTCTGCATTGTGAGTGAAGCTTATTGTTATTTATTACCTCTGCCATCATTTACGGTGCTGACAATCCTGGAGAAGGTGAAGATATCTGTTCAAGAGGCTGGAAGACCCCCTTCCGCTTGTATTTTATATCACTGTCCTTGGTAGAATGATTAAATAGAGTATGATGATGTCCAGCAATGCAGCTAAACCACAGACTAGTCTTTGAATTGTTATCTCTATATTCTTCTCTTTGACACTCTGACAGTCTTTGTTTCTGTAATAAGCCTACTTTCAGCAAGTCTGCGTCTCTGAGTTGTTCAAGGAGGATGTTCAAGGAGTGAACTCTGAAGGATGGACGTTTGTTTTATTCATGTACCTGAATAGCTCTTAAGCTAAGAGCAAGCCAAGTTCAGATGATACTGGTATGGTAAAGGATGAATGGCACATGAGGAGGAGTGGCACGTGCCTACCAGTGAGGAACTTTGAAGATGAAAATGAGCTTTTCAGCTGAAACAAACAGAATTTACTTAAACGCTGCCCAAAATTTGAGGAGCTGCTTCAGCCAAAACATAGATGGCTACAGTTTTTAAAGAACCTTCTTTAGCTTGGCTTATTAGGAAAATGACTTATGTCAATAATTGGGCATGTGAATGTGTATGTGGTTCCCGCCTGTGCAGCTTGACTTCAGCAAACAGTTTTTCCTAAATGTGAATCAGTGGTTGGGTCTCACAGATGCTAAGCTTAGGAAAATACGTGGCCTTTCCAGAGATAGATGCTGATACATGGCCTGAATTGCATTGTTAGCTATTGGAAGACCCATATTAGAGAAATTATTAATGTCTTAATGTCAGTTGGAATTTATCTTGTTCAGTACCCAAATGTCTTAGCTATAAAATGCAAAGTCTTAGGAAGCTAAGATTCATTAGCCCCAGAGTTTAAGGACCTGCTTTTCTATTCAAAGAAAGAGATGTGGGTTGGTTGGTATCTATGAGATGTGATACAAGACCGTGACCATTCTGGTGTATAGGGATTCCTGATGATATAGGTAATGGCACTAAATGAGCCATGTGAAAACTGGTTCAACTGATAGACCGAAAAGTTAGAGAGGAAGGGATGGTTGGTTTTGGTAGGATGTTTTGAAAATTGGTCCTACTTTTTAAAGAAAACCAAAATTACTCGTTTTGTTCAACATGGGAAGATCTGTTCATTTTGCTGGAGAAGTGTTTTGTTTTCAGGTGTTTGCCTAAAAGAAAGAAAAGGCCTGGATTCACAAAAATAGTAGAGGAGGACAAAGTGATAATGGTTTCTTAATCCAAGAGCTTATTGGCTACGGCATCTCTTTGGGTGTGGGAAATCTGGGCTTCATTTCCTTTTCCGCTCAACTTAAACCCTCATCGTTTGCATCTCAGGAAGAGGAGTCCCATGCAGCGTATCAGAGCCCATACTCTTTCCTGGCTGTATCTCAATAGATGCTTCTCAATTTCTGTCAATGCTCAGTTGGGTGGGAACTGCCCACCAAATGCCCTAGCTGCCAGGGTAACAAACTATACTTCTCTGAGTCCCTGGGAATAATTGAGATACACCTCAAAGCTCTGTAGCCTGTGGCATGCAAACTGCTGGTGCTGCTGTTTGTTTCAATCAAGCAAAGAATAGATCAGCCCTCTTTCAGCTTGACTCCTCTGCCTCACAGGAACGTTGGAAGTTATATTTTGGGCAATTGCATTTCACGAACAACTTTTAAATGTCACCTTAGACCTTTGCAATATAGTTGTACCTTTTGGAAAGAAAATGTGGAACCATTTGCTGTCTGGTAGCAGGATAGATGCGTTTATCTTCTAAATTCTTAAAACTCACATTTCAATTTTTTTTATGAAACAAAACTTCTTTAACTGTAGAAGGTCTGTGCGGTTGAATTTAGTCCATGTGTTTCTGGGATGCATGGTGTTCTGTGGGCACATCAGGTGAAGAGATTATCCCCTTAAGGGATGGAGAGAAGCTAGGGAGGTAAAGGCAAGGAGTCAGACCTTGCTTTAGATTTGGAGGCAAGGGGATTAAAATAATTTCTGACTGCAGCAGGCAAGCAATCGAAAGAACTCCTTTACTCTCCCCTGAATGTATGTTATGTCAAAGAGTAATGCTGTGCCTTAACATGAGTTCTCAACACAAGTTGAGAAAAGACATTATCTCATTTATTAGACTTGATCAGATGCTGAGTCTCAGTGCACTGGGATGCTGTGCTGAAATAATAAATATAACTTTCAAGTTAACACTTCTTTTTTTTTTTTAAATCCTGGAAGCAAAATATTTTAAATCTACATTCTGGTTGATCTAAAGCATTATTTCAGCAATGTGACCATTCAGGTAGATAAAAAATGTTATCCTGACAACACAGGAGAAAAAAAAAAAAGTAATTAGACATGGGGGATAGACATTTGAGCAGTTTCTGGTTTTTATTTGAGAATGAAATGATAAATAATTCCTGGCAAAATGTACAGATGTCATGTACATAGGGGATGGTAAGTACTGGTAAGAGTAATATGGAGTAATTACTCAATAGTTTGAATCAGTTGGTAATATAAATTATTTTATAAATATAATCATAAACAAGGCCTGTGGTCTCGGGGGAAAAAAAAAAGAATATAGTTTTATCTGAAAAAGGTTTGTGTTGCAGGGGACATGTGGCAGAAGCTGACCAGTCTAGTGTGATGCTTTAGCCAAGAAATTAGATGAGCTGTTTGGGCTGCACTGTGTCTGTTGCATATTTTAATGTGGCTTCATAATAATGTTGATGAAAATAAATGTTTTACACATACAGTGAGAAACTGGGGTCTGTGGTCAATACGTCTGCACATTCGAAAAGAGTTTTCAAAATTTAAGAGAACATCTTGAAAAAAATGTTTTTCTGATGCTTGTTGACGTGTCTAAGTGGGCAGCCCATGTCAAATAGCAAATTTAGAGAAGCCAAGTGAGTTGAAAGTGAAGCACTGAGTATCAAAATTAATTTGAGATTTAGTGTCTGTGAGTAATTGAATTATTGTTCATATAACAATGTCAGGAAGAGGTATTTGGGGATTATTCTGGGCATTCTGAAAAAGATTTACCTAAGAATGTCACTTTGAAACTGGAAAGACTGAATCTTCTTGGATTGAGATAGGTGTAGCTTTTGGGTATGAAAACTGGAGAGTTGACTCTTCACTTCTGAGAAGAAAGCTCGTCATTGTTCTTCCTTAAAATTAAAGGGTGGAGGCTTACATTTGCCTTTCTCCAAATCCATAGAATTGACATTGTGACTTGTAAGTAGCAAAGAAAGAATGTAAATCTTTCAGAGCAGAAGATGAGCAAACTGCATCAGTTGTCTTCTTCTGGGTTGTTTCCTGTGTGTGTACAGGTATCTGTTTTGGATAAGAAGAAGATACAAGCATAATGTTTTCCCCTGCAGCTCTAAGTTCTCTTCACAAAAATTGGCCGAACAGCTTAAAAACCTATGGGCAGCTACAGGGAGGACTTGAAGTTCTTGGGAAGTTCAGCTTGGAAACTTAGTTTGGTTACCTTAGTTACCCCAATCTGCACCAATGATGAAGAGTTGCTGTTCAGTGCCAGTTAGGTGTTTTCCCACATTTTACACTTGTTTTTCTTTTCTTCAGATTCTTCAGTTTGAAGAAATTTTGGCCAACCCTTCATACCGAGAGCACTTTCGAATCTATATGGAAAGGATGGACAAGGTGGCTTTGATTGGTCTTTGGGAGTCTGTGGAGTACCTGAAGAGTGCTAACAAGGTGGAAAAAATTGCAAGTCCACATGGCTTGGACATTAACGGCTTGTTTTTAAAGTAGCAATACCATAGGATGGGTACTGAGCACTTTAGGGTGTTTGTTTTTTTTTTTTAGCTTCTCAATGTTTGGGGATAATATGGCAATTAACAACTGTGGACTTTTTTGCTGATAGTGATGATAGTTTACTGTTTTTTTTGTTTGTTTGTTTGTTTTTGTAGCAACATGACCTGTAAAAAGGACACTTAATAGGCAAGAGTAATAGTGTTATTTCCCCCTCCACCAGAGAAGAAAACGTGCAGTAGTACATTGGTTTTATTTGTAACAGCTCATGTGAAAACTTACAAGTACGTTACTGTTTGATAGTCAAATCCATGAACTTCTCATCTTGCCAATTATAGGTAGTCCATTCAATCCAAAACAGGGAAAATTTGTGTATATATGTTTTGAAAATTCTCTCAAATTTTGCTTCAAAAGACCCTTTCCTCTCCCTGTTCGATTTCGATACAAGTAGCTAAGTTTTTCCAGTAATGCCGCACTGCAGCTAGAGGGAAGAAAAAATACTACCTTGTAACTTGTGCTCGAATAAAGTAGGAATAAGAAGCCTGAAACAGGGATAGGAAATATCACTTAGTTGCAAAAATTATCCTGGAGCAGTGGTGCAGAGCAAGTATGTAGAGGACATACTTGCTATTTGTGAGCACTAGGATGGATTTTTTGGGGGGGAAAACTGTTTTAAACTCTCAGGATTCACACTAAAGTGAAATATGAATTTCACTGTTAAGTATGTTAGCTTTTTATTCACTGTCGTTTCATTATTCTCCTATTTAAAAAGATTCTAGTCAGTCGGAAAACACTAATAACATCCTGTAACCAAAGCAGCAAATCGTAGAGCCTGAGTAGTGAACCGTTAATATGATCTGTGGAAATGACAACCAACCAACTCAAAGCGTTCATAAAATGGGTTTGTCAGGCACTGTGAAGAGTGTTGTATAAATCAGTTTTGATTTGCAAACTGCTTATGATTAGAAAAGGTGTTATAAAGCCTTTCATGACCCTTCAGGTATGATTTCTCTGTTCATTTTCAAAAGAATATTTATAGTGCCTTTATTCACGATTTCCCATTGTTTTAAAGAGTCTCCAACGCACTGTGCTTATATTGCTCCGTGGAACTTAAGGGTTGTCTTCTGCAGCAGAACCAGCTTTGATTTTAAAATAAATAAAAGGCAGGCGAGCACATTCTGCCATCCTAAGGGAGCAGCTAAAACTTCTTTAATTTGGAACAGTTAGAGATGATAGTTTAGAGAGATTATCATGGGCTGTGCTGCATTACTTCCTTTCTTTCCTGTTTGTTAATGAAAAATTCAACCCTGTGCACTGTTCTGTGCTCAATGGAAATACCTGGCTTCCTGTTCTGGTGAATGTCTCTCTGGTGTGCTTTTCTCTTTTCTTTTTTTCTTCCCCCTCCAAAACTAATTAGTCACATATAAATTGAGAGAGTTGATCCTATCCAGCAGAAGACAGGAGAGCTGATGCAGCTGAACTCTACAATCTGAACTTAAAACAGTGACCAGAGTGTTCTTTAGCACTTTTTTTTTTTTTTTAAATACTTGCTTTTGGAGCATAATTTTAAAAGCAGCGGGTGTGGAAGCTTTGATAATTTTAGACCACAGCTGTTTCTTCACTTAACAAATATCAGTGTTTATCTTGTGAAATGGACTGCTTTGCATAGGTGCACAGGCAGAGTGCTTGATCTCAGTCAGAAGTTCACAGATGTGTGCTCATGCATCTGGGCATGAAATTAGCTTGATCATCCTTCAAATTATGCACCTGGATCCTGAGCCATCCTGGTATTTTTAATGTTATTTATTACTCTCTTCTCCCTCTCTCTCCCTCCTTGCTTTGTAGACTGAAATACCTCAACTGGTGAGTGAAATTTATCAGAATTTTTTCGTGGAAAGCAGAGAAATACCTGTGGAAAAAACACTTTATAAAGAAATACAGCAAAGTCTTGTGGGTAATAAAGGCATTGAAGTATTCTACAGAATACAGGCAGATGTTTACGAAACTCTAAAGGACAGATACTACCCCTCATTCATTGTCAGTGATTTATATGAGAGATCAATCAAGAAGGAAGAAGAAAGAAGTTCTTTTCAACTAACTCCTGAGGACAAAGATGAAGTGGTGAGTCATGTGGACAATTTCTTTCACTGTTACTTAGGGTGATCTGAAGTTGATCCTGCATAAAGTTTGTAGAAGCATCTTCTGTCCTTGAGCTTTGGGATTCTTTTCTTTTTTCTGATATATTTATAAATACTATCACTTTTGTCGTTTCATTAGGTAAACCCAGTATGTTTACAATCTCTTTGAAACAAAAGGATACAAAATGGCTGACTACTTAAACACCAAATTAGTTAAAAATATATATTTCAGATTTCTAAGCCTTTTGTATTCCTTATCTTTCATTTTGCTTCCTAGTATCAGAGAATGCAACATACCTCATAGAAACGCAGCTGCTTTAGTTTTCGATGAAGGAAGTTTCACTGATTAGGTAGATTTCTGTCTTGGACATTTCTCTGTTCCTGTCCCCCATGCATGTCCTAGATACTAAACAGGTATTAAAAGTTGCAAAAAAAAGAGGAGGAAAAAGTAGTGGAAAAAACAGAATCTTAGTGATTTTGTTAATTTATGAAATAAATTAATAGGCTATCTTGGAAGGCTAAACTGATTAAAATAGTACCGGAACTGGAAATACTAAAACAGAGCATTCAAAATGTCACAAGCAATAAGCCAGTGGTCACTCTCTTGGGGCAGGTAATTTCAGTGGGTTCTCTAAATCAGTCAGGTTGGGGGAACTTGCTACTTTTGTCCAAGAACGCTTTGACAAGGGCATCTTGCAGACTAGTGAGCAGCTTTCAGTCGGGCTGCCACTTCAGATCACCATTAATATCTTCATTTTACATGTGCTCAGAACACGGTGAAGTGTACGAGTTTGTCTAAAACTGAACCTTAATGAAAAAAAATGGGAGCAGAATTCAGAGGTGCTGATCTGTGTTCCACCAACCTAAGCATTTAGAAGCAATTATTCCAAAACCTCAGGCTTTCATACTTACTGTTTAAAAATGACTTTAGTTTCTTAGATGAGCTACTGTAGTCTCTGTAGTTCTCGTGTCAGCAAATCTTCAAAGATGAGCTGTTGTAAATTACTTCCCATACAGATTTTCAGAGCTTGCTCAATTTTTCATTGTTCTTCTCTCCCTCTGTTTTTTTCTTTGATAAAAGATTCAAGACATGTTTTCTTTTCTTACTGCTGATCCAGCTATGTGTTGAGGGTGGTAGGTGCTTCAAAAATGTTCTTTCCTTTTGTCTGCAATCATTGGGACTTTCAGAAAAACACTGTTGCTCTTTTTGTCCAGAACTTTCTAAATACTAAGCTCTGTGCTTTTTATTTTTTTTCATGTATTTCATTCAGAGTCTAACAGTGATAACCATTTCTCCAAGAAAACTGACATGATGCTTTAGGACTGTCTGGCTATCTTCTGTCAGATAACGTTTACTATAGCTGCTGAAAAATTAGATTTTTGACATCAGCGTCATCTGTGCTTCCTCTCGGTGCTTAAATATGTGCCAGGTTTGAAGGCCACGTTTTCTGTGAAACCTTAAAGACTAAAATATTGCCATTTTTGTCTATATGGTTAAAGTTTTCCTACATTTTTTTTTAATCACAAATTAAGCATGAAGTTGCCTGTACTGTTAGAGCACCTCTCTCTAATAGAGCAATCCTAATGGCTCTGTGCCAGGCTTCAGGGTCTTTGAGGTGAACATAAATTGTAAAAAGTCTTCCTCCTGAAGCTTCCAGTGGGCTATCAAATGTGGCTCAAAATACACTACTAGCAAATGGCCTCTTTTTTTTTCTCCATGTGTAGGAAACCATAGCTGAGAAGTTGGACATGTCTGGGGGGGTTCCATATGGTTTCCAAATACTGGTTGTTTTCATTTTGGTTTGGGTTTTGCTGGTCTACCTCCACACTTGCTGGGGCACTGTGGGAATTGTGCGTGTTAAATTTCTCTAAATTTTGCTGTTATAGCTGTATGGGTAAAAAGCAACTTAGTGCCCTCCTGGAGGGAGCCCTGATTGAAAGTGAGAAAATCAGATCAGAAGACAGGAATCCAGGCAAGGCCAGGTTCTGCTGGTTCTGCTGCACGTGGAACAAGCTCGCTCTTTTTCCTTCTAATCTGTCATCGTTTTTTGCGTTGTGGACAGAACTCCTTTAAAAGGTCACGAGTAGATGTAAAAATACAGAGACAAGTAGTACTTTGCAACCAGCAGACTCATTTTCTTCATCGGTGCTGTGTGTATCAGCTTGCTAAAATAATTCCAAAGTCTGCGTTCTGGAGCAGTAATGGAAATGGACGTTGTTACTCCTGTGGCAATCAGCTGAAGCTAACACAATCCATTACGATCTCAGCTTTGAGTATGTTGATCGTTTATTTGATAATTTTAATAGCGGTAACTTGCTTTCCTATAGTTCTATTATTTTATGATAAACCTAGTGATTCAGCAGTGGTTTTTGCTGAAAGTCTCCGAAACATTAATGACAGAAATCATGTAGCCTGCCTCTAAGAGCAGAGCCTTACTGCTTTGTAATTAAACGCAGTCCTTCAATTATTAGAACCTAGCTTGGTATGACCAGTCTGTTAACTCTTCAGTGTCAAAATTAGCGTGTTTGATTCTTTTTGACCTCTGTGCTTCCCAGCAAGTGTGTTTATTTTATGGTTGTTTTCAGTGGAGTTTTGAATGACATCCAGTGTTGGTAATATTTATTATTTGTATTATTATAGTGCCAGGAGACAACAACAAGCTTTTGTGAGCTGAGTTAAGCTCTGTACACATGCTTGGAAGCGGTCTCTGACCTAAAGAATTTACAGTCCACACAGAATAGACAGAAGAAAGGACAGGGCATACAGCTAATATTTGCTCAGCCACATAGTAGGCAAATGCCAAGCTGGAAAAGGGCATGGATTTCTTATGTAGAACTCCTGATTTCTGCGTTATGTTGCCCTCAGATTAAGGAGATTAATTATTGTTGTCACTGTATCCCTTCTCAGACTTATTTTACTAAGATGTAAAATACTGCAGAATTTACACTGGAATTGTGTCCTCTGAAACTCATAGAATTTAGAGAATGAGATTTCCTTCTGCTAGCTTCATGTTAATTAAAGATAAAACTTATTTAGTAGAAATATCATTAAATAATGTAGAACTCAGTTCCTTGTTCATGAGATTAGATTCATCCCACTGATAAATTAAGATAGGTTCAGTCACAAGCATACCTCAAAGATCTTTGAGGATGGCATTGCTGACAGTGGTTGCATCACAGTACTGGTTGCTGGACCTCAAGGTCTTGGTCCTACTGAGGAGCTACAGTAAGAAAGGGGAGGTTAAGACAAAAGTCAAAAGATATTAAAGAGGAAGTCACTGAAAAGTGGGAAGTTCTGTTGGTTTGTTTTTTTTGGTTTTTTTTTTTTTTTTTTTGCACGTCTGCAGTACACAAGATGGGAAAAGCTGTTGGTTTGAGTGAATATGTGAAAATGATTTATGAGCTTAGGGTAACGCATATGTGATTGGCACATTTTTTTATTAGCATTTCTAAAAATGGCAGTAAAATCTGTTTATGAAGAGAAAGGATGTGGTTTAGATTGTTCTACAGGCTGATAAATCTGTTTTGTGAAGGTTTGTAGGAGGCAGGACTGTTGGTTAGAACTCTGGTTTTATTTTTTTTCCCTTTGTTATCTTTCAGCTCAGAGCTAAGTGTTTGCTTTTATATCTGGCTCTGAATATTGATCATGATTACTAAGCTGTTGTTGCTTTTAAAATAAACTTTGATTCTTACTCTCATTTATATTAAAGCCTTAGCTTGAAGATCATTTTACACAGTAGGAAAGAGTTATATGGAGCTGTAGTATAAATGATAATGAGACTTTTTTTTTAAACTCATATCGCGTATTGGATCTGACGGTTGGAATATCTATTAGAATCTGTTACAGTGGTGTGCCATTATGCCTGTGTGTTTGTCTATATCAAGAATAAATGTTCTTACACATGCATATGGAGCCAACAATAAATTTCTCCTTTTTCACATTAATGATGCAGTCGCTTCCATCCTCTATTCTTAGAGCCAAGGTTGTGAAGAAGCTACTGAAGAGTGCAGCACAAGAATTAATGAACAGGCCAGTTATGCTGTAAACAAGCTTCGCCAGCTGAATGACAAGCTTGAATATAAGAAACAGGCTCTAAATTCCATATGTAATTCACCCAAACCTGACAAAAAGGTAAGTACCTTTGGTGTCTTCAGTCTTTTTTTTTTT